>JAEAOA010000332.1:1072500-1102500 GCA_016746295.1 Potamilus streckersoni | reverse complement strand
TAAATGAGGTTTGTAATATTCTAAAAGCTAATTCATACCTGTATTGACTCTGTGGAGTGGAAAGAAATTTGTTTTGAGAACTTAGTTGCCACATTGTCTTTTGGGCCTAAACAAAAATTGTGCATGTTTCCTTTTATATGGTCAGTCAGATTGTGACTTTTTATCCACAGAATGTTTCTCCTCCATTTATATAAATTGAACCCATGGTTGTACAACCTTCCTTTGACAAAAGACTTTGTATTACTAACAATGTGATGTTATATGACATACATGCACTCACCATGATTAAGAAACAGCATGCAAAGATAGATTTTATCATGCTTTCTAGGCCATGTCCAATAGCCAGCAAGCAATGGGATGGAAATTGAAAGCATTTTAATGATCATGATCTATAATACTGTTCCCATATTGACCAGATAACCTATAATAAAAATGAAAAAAATACTACTTACAAAGACTTGAACAAAATTTGACGAGAGCTTCCTAGTTTGAATGGCTTTAAAAATTTATGCAAAGTTGACAAGAGATTCCCAGCAAAAAAGGCTTTAAAAATTTGTCTATGTAATGCCAATCCACTATCAACTGTACCTGTCACTAAACAATAAAAAAAACACTTGAAAATGCTTTGAATAGAATTTTACAAAATTTGACAGAAAGCATTCCAAGAACAGCCTTTAATCTTGAACAAATGATATTGAGTCATGATGAAATTTGGATGTCATTGCTAAAGAGAGAAAACCCTTTAGAACAAAATTTCTCAAAGTTTCTAAAGAGAGTTTGACCAAATTTGACAGAAAGCATTCTGGCTTGAAGGGATTTTAATCTTGGGTGAAGATGCACCATCAGATATAGTCACTGTTAGTAAATATAGAAAAATTCTCAACTTTTTCTCAACCAAATATAGAATAAGACCAAGTTTGACAAAGAGCACCAATTTGAATGGCTTTCAGATATATGCAAGTTATGTCATCACATTTAACCACCATTATGTAAACAAAAAACATGGAAAATACTTCTTGTGAAAAACAATGTAAAATAAGTCTGAACTTGAGTTTCAGTTAATATGGGGCCTAGAGAGGGGGAGGGATCTAGTTTACCTATTTAATGAACAGGTTTGTAAGAGGTCAGACATCAACTTAAAACTATATTTAATGAAGATAATATCCCCTTGTAAGCATTTACATACACCATGCAAAATCACATAACCCCTTTTGAAATTCCTTATTGCACCAATTTGTTGCATAAATTTTTGGTGGATATGGTCATAAAAATCTTATGAGACTAAAACAAAAACTAAATTTCACTTTCTCTTTTTCCAAATCAATCATATAAATAACATATCCATAATACTTTGTATTATTTGTTTCCTAATAATTAATAAATTAATTGGTTTGATTATACATGGCAGCCAGTGTGTCTTGTGGAATAAGAACCACTGACCCATAGGAAGCCACTGGCAGACTTTCCCACAAGCCCACATTGGTCAGCTTGGATTTTAACTCAAATGGACTGAGGTCAGATGTGTGAGTGATCTGTAAATGCTTTAGACCACTGGGTCACCTGGGGCCCCAATAAATGAAATGAATCAACAAATACCATAGGAGCTGTCCATAAATGATGTCACACATGGGGGGGTCACACATTTATGAGTGAGGAGGGGGAGGTGGTGTTTAAGAAATGTGACATCACATCAAAATGTGCAACTTTAAGTAAAAGTTCCACTTAATTTTCTTAAGTTTTTTTTTTATTGCTTATATCTGCAGTTTGCAATTTTAGTTACACAAGCAATATTTTCAGAAGAATTTCAAGCCAATTTCGGCTTTCCAGTGCCTCCTTTTTAATACATGTTTTCTCCTACAGTATCAGAGTAGAGCACCACACTAAATAGATAACTATTATTAATAACACAAATATTTCCTACACCAATCTCTAATATTAATTGAAGTATTTTCCATACTAGGTATAACTAATAATACAAGTTTTACCTAAACCTGGTATTACTAATAATACAAATATTTCCTATACCAGTATTATTGTTGATACAAATATTTCTTATACCAGATTAATATAAATATTTCCTATACCAGGTATTACTATTAATACAAATATTTCCTATACCAGGTATTACTATTAATACAAATATTTCCTATACCAGAAAAATCAGGCATTCATTTGCACATGACAATTATTTATAACTCTTTTTTTCAATTCCATTCTCCAGATTTTAATTAAAATGTATGTTTGATTTCTGGAAAATATTGATAATCTCTGTGAAAGAAAACAAAAGCACATAAACTTAAAGCATTCCTGTCTGTAAGCAAACAGTAGATTACATTTTTCACACATATGAGGGTGAGGCAAATATTGATACAAATCACTGGACAATGTGCATTTTCTTTTCCTGTAATGTATAATATGTATGACAAAACAATGGTTCAATGGAACATTTTGTTTAATTTGCAGCTGGTGAAATGATGTATCAATGCACATTTGACTTGCAGAAACCCAGATGCAAAACAATTAATCCTAACATTAATGCCAATGCCACCTACATGTGTGACAAAAACCAGTTCTACATTACTCAAAATTTGTTAAGGATAACAAAATAATGACCAGGTCTGTGGTTGAATGTATGATTACAATTTTTAAAATGATTACAATTTTTAAAATTGGGTATGTGTCACTCTTAAATGAAGTCTGATTCATATTTGTTTATATATACCCATGTGATACCATCAGGGAGTAAATATGTCTTATTAAAACTATTCCTGTAAAACATAATTGGGACCCAGGGAAGGCACATTCATTTCCAAGTAGTCAAATATGTCACATTAGGACTGTTCCTGTAAAACATAATTGGGACCCAAGGAAGGTGCATTCATTTCAAAGTAGTCATATTAGGACTGTTCCTGTAAAACATAATTGGGACCCAGGGAAGGCACATTCATTTCAAAGTAGTCAAATACGTCACATTAGGACTGTTCTGCAAAACATAATTGGGACCCAGGGGAGGCACATTCATTTCAAAGTAGTCAAATGTCACATTAGGACTGTTCCTGTAAAACATAATTGGGACCCAGGGGAGGCGCATTCATTTCAAAAGTAGTTAAATATGTCACATTAGGACTGTTCCTGTAAAACATAATTGGGACCCAGGGAAGGCACATTCATTTCAAAGTAGTCAAATATGTCGCATTAGGACTGTTCCTGTAAAACATAATTGGGACCCAGGGAAAGCGCATTCATTTCCAAGTAGTCAAATATGTCACATTAGTACTGTTCCTGTAAAACATAATTGGGACCCAGGGAAAGCACATTCATTTCAAAGTAGTCAAATATGTCACATTAGGACTGTTCCTGTAAAACATAATTGGGACCCAGGGAAGGAACATATATTTCAAAGAAGTCATTTGCGGATAAAATTTAGAATTTTGCATCATTTTCAGATGAACTGAGTAAATAATGTACCCTGGAATAACTTGTCTAAATATTGCCTTCCTTGGGTAAAATATTTATTTAAATGCAAAGGAAGCAGCCCTTAGTAGTTTTTTGTACCATTATGGGCTTCCTGTGTCGACTAGGGGATGCTCCTGCCACACTGTGTTAACTTCTCCTGGAAGGATACATCACTGTCACAATATACTGAATTGCATGTTTTTAACAATTTGTAGCTGGATTACAGCAGAGAATGAGCCTGGAATACGAAGATAATCTTTAAAGATTAACCAGTCTAAAGTCACTCATATGATGGGTTTATCATTTTTGGAGAGTTAATGTAAAAAAAATGATTGTTTATTCTTTTGCCTTCACTTTGTATATTCATGATATTTTTGAAGACATGCATGTTTTATGTAACAAATTTGGTGCTGATTGATGTATTTCACACTTGTATACTTTGCCAGTATAACTGCTAAGCAGTATTGAAGAAATAAACATTTGTTTTAAATGCATATTTATATTTAATAAAGCATAGCAGATAAACAAATAAAACAGGTTTTACTATTTTGATTAATTATCACATTTTCTTAAGTTTTATATTCCATTCCCAAATTATATATTGTCTAGAACATCAATGTCTATCTTTATAAATCAAACTCTAAACACAAAAATATGAATATACAATGTTGAAGAGATCTATGAATGAAGTCATTTGTAATGTGTTGAATTCTGAGTAAGTACTGAACATTAAAATTGAATACATTGTTCATAAAAATTTTGTTAGTCAAGTCAGCTTGGTTTTATGTGAAAGGTTACTTCGGCCTTTTCCCATGTCAGTTCTTAAATTTCATGGGAGAGGTAGAGGCCAGCATCTATGGCTAATTTAGAATTGCCCTGGGCATCACAAAACTGTCCTGGGAAAGTAAACATGCTGACCATACCTGCCTAATGGGAGGAACACCATGCTAAATAGTCATTTAACAAAAGGAAGTTGGTATGTGTTGTATTTCTCAGATTCTAGGCTGTCAAACTGATGGAAAAAATAATTCTCATGGGGAAATAATTAGGAACAGCTGATTATGATTGGTCAATTTATCTTACAGAAGAAATGTTGAATTTAAAGTAACGACTTTGGGCGAATTTTCTGAGATTTTCCTGCAAGAGGAGCAAGACTTGTCTGACTCCAGGGAAAACTAAAGAGTCATTCTTAAGACAAGTAAGAGGACCAGGTGGCTGTCTTGTAGGTAAAGACAGGCCTCTAGTTCTATAATGCACATTTTCTTGGAAAGAACAGCATTAAATGAAACAGCTCTCTGGGACAGCCTGAAAGAAAGAAGTCTGGATAAGAGATGAAGCGGTTACAGACCTGTTTACCCGACCGTATTTGACCGTATTTGTACGGAATAAAGCCCATCCGTACGGTCATACGGTCATTGAACTGAAAATACGATTTGAGGTTGCATTTATTTATTACTTTTTTAAAATTAATTTTTTAAGCCGTTTTTTTTTTCCCCGTTTCATTGTATCGGTCTCTTCGGTCCGCATCCGCGTCCGCATTTAGTGCCACGTTACTTATTTTGACATTCTCAACATCCAGTTGTTTAAACAAAGGAAAATGCCGCCGACAAGAAAGTTTCAGCACGAAACTGATGATGAAAATGGAAAGTCTAACACAGAAAGCAACATTTTCTAACAGTTTATTCTACTCTGTGGCTATGCCTTAAACCATCGTCAAAAGGAGAACATTTTGTGCATTGCACTGTTTGCAACTTAGACTTTTCCTGTGCACATGGTGGAAGGAATGACTGCTCACGGCATGTGGAATCGGAAAATCATACAAAATTGAAATCATTAGTGAATGGAAATAGAAACATTTTGTCAATGATGAAAGGAAAGGAAGTCAGTGATCAAAACATACTTCAAAAACAAATAACACGTGCTGAGGCGATTCTATGAGTTGATCGCAAATATGAATTTGTCATTGAGTACAGCTGACAAGTTAATGGAAGCAATGAAAAATAATTTATGAACCTTATTTCCATTCTAGTAAATATTGACAAAGATGATACTAGATTTTATCAGATAAATAAGATTGCCTTCAACTATCTAAATAAAATTATTATTTTCTAAGTGGATGGGTGGTAACAATGTCTGTCATAATGTTTTATATCAAGTCGTCCTTAACCATGTAAAATAGAGAATTGGCTTTAATTAAAATGTTATGGATATGTGTGAAGCTGAGAAAACAGAATTTCTAGAGAAAGTAACGGAGGTAAACAACAGAATAAATTTGATTATGTTGTATTTTTTTGTGGTTTTTATCACTATAATATGAACAGGATGTTTAAGTCAGTGGTGTTCAATTTCTGCATATTTGTGTCTTGGAACAAAGAATTAACTGAATACCAGCGTCTTTGTAAACTAGGAGTTATTTACACAATATTGTATAGTCATTATGTTGTGTAATACTATATAATGATAATTATGGTATATTGATAGTATCTACTATTTGTGTGCTGAAAATACTGACTGCGGTCTGAAAATACTGACAGGCATTGCTTAAAATACTGACAGGAAAATTTATGGGTAAACAGGTCTGCGGTTATAAGGATCAAATGTATAAACGTGAAGGTGGAAAGATGCGAGATACATGCATCCATGCAAAGCCCTGGTGAGGAAAAAGTGTAATCCAAGTGGACAAAAAGAGTAATCCACATATAACATATTAAAAATCAATGTGCATATATACAAAATGATTTATTTTCCCCGGCTGGTTTTTAAGGTCAATTAATGCTTCTAGTTTTCATATTTTGAGCTTTAAAAAGCAGAAGACTCATATTGCATTTCAAAACACTTTATACCAGCTGAGACTGAATGTTTTGCACATTAGCAGAGCACTAGGTGCTGGGTTAAAGAGCCTGGATCTGAATTCAGTTTTTTTTTTGTTAACAATACTGAACAAACTCTCACAGGCAGCAATATTATGGTAAAGAACTGATATTCCTTTCATAACCAGACAAAGTGGAAATTTATATCTTCCAGTTATTGAGTCTTATAGCTAGGAAATGAGGTGTCATTGCACATTAACTCCTTTCGCATGAAGTACATTGTCAGGTAGAATGCCAACCTGATACTTTAGGAGTTCTAATTTATCAGCAGCCTTTCCTCCAGCAAGGTGCATCGTATGACATGGACAACCTGATATGGACAATCATGGAGACATTTTTCAAAATATAGACTGGAACTATAAAACCCCAACAGTTCTGCCAACTTCTGTTTATTCCAACAAACATCAAAAATTAGAAAATGTTTTATCCAAAGGAATCTGCTGTTAATTCTGGTAATGAAGGGCCCAATTTTTATGGCTTCTGCAATTTTACCTTCTGCTAAACACTTAACAATATTAGATGATTTTGTTCTTGTATATGCTTATTTTCCATAATTTTGGTGTCAGGAAGCATCTGTTTGAACAAAGGACCTACGTTGTATTCTACCACTAGGGGTAATCTATGTTCTATTAAGAACTTGGTAAATAAAGCCCCTGCATTTATAAAATGTTTCCACAATTTAGTTCAGCAGTAAAAAAGAAATTACCTTAGTACTGAAGTTATTAAAATGAGCTAATTTAATGCAACTTTGTTTTACACTATGACCAATAAGAAAATCCTTTCCACATAGCCTGCAATTGTCATGAAGCTACCTTAGAATGGAACACTGTATTGTGTAATTCACATATTAATCTTTGAATATTTTTTTTTCTAATCCATCTGTGAAATAATTAGAGAAAGATTTTTCCTGTAATATATAAATCTACTAGAATAAATATGACTGACTTTTATTGCCAAATACCTACAGAATGGTTCTGTACCTCATGATTTATAACAAATAATATGTCAGCAAAGATTAAAAATTAGAAAACCAGTCTGTTCTCTCCTAAGCCAGACAGCTGCTATAAATAGAACAGAGGTCACAAGTTTGAAAGAACAAACCAGCATGTTTCTTGGAAATAGGGCAACTGCTAAAAATAGAACACAGCACTGGTAGGAAGGTAAACACTAGTCGACAGACAAGAGTACTCTTGTGTCATAGTTATACAGAAGCCATCTTTTCTAGAATATGTTCTGTGCAATTAGTGGGATGTTAATAAAAATGAGAAAACAAATTATTAATTTTTTGGAGAGCGTAATGTGCAAGGCATAATTTAGTGAAGGAAAAGAACCCATAATGATTATGCCAAAAGCGTAATGGTTGGCATGTATGTTCATGGAGACAAAGATAGGAAGAAACACTAGGTGATGCAAATCAGACATGGACATTGTGCTCGTTTCCCCACTCGTTATCACTATGAAATGAAGCAATAAGAGAACACTGCTACTGAAATTCTGTTAATGTAAATTTGTTTCAACTGAAGCTGACACTATTAGTTTATATCATTGATTAAATTATTTGCCTGTCTAAAAGTGTATTGTATTTTTTCTCAATAGTTATTCTCAGTTCTATCTATCCACTCATGCCACACCTAATTAACCACCCATCTTTTGTGTAGAGGGAACATTGCTACATCATTTATGATCAATTTTGCCAGTAATTTAAGAACTGACTGATACAATGTTCCCTTATTACCAATGTAATGTGGCTCATAAAGAATATTGCAAGTAAGATCAGCTAACATGCCAGAGTTTGTCACAATAAGGTACAGTATATGCTTGATTATAAGAGGAGACAAACTGCACAAACCCAGATCTGCCATTACATAATGCACTGGCAGATCGGGGTCTGTGCATCTTGTTAGAAGTAAAATGTGCAACAAACAATGCAGACCCCGATCTGCATGTGCATTATGCTATGACAGATCAAGATGTTTGTTGTTTCAGGATCAGTTTGTCTTTATGTATAAACAAGTATATGATATACACAAAACCACTAAACAAAGTATATGATGATAAAAAATTATATTACAATTTAGTTATTGTCAGCTAAGAATTAATATTTTATAAGTAAATTAAGTAGCAGTTATAAAGCTACAGTTAATGTAATGATATCATACCCATGTAATATGATTAGGGTGGTGGGGTGTTTGTAGAGACTGACCTTCAAGCATAAAACCCTCCTCCTTCAACTATACTGCTCAAATTCATTACAGTTTCTTAATTGATCCAAATTTTCTAATGTTAAGAGAGTCTCAAAAAACTGTACAAATAAACTATGCTGATCTTTGCTGGCATCTGATACACCATTAGCAACATAATCTGGAACAAGAATAATCCCTGTCCGAAGGTGGTCAAGAATCTTGGACCTCTGAGATTTAAACTTTTCTGCACATACCTTAAGGTCTGCTTTGCTACAACCTTTGACTGAAAAAAAAATGAATAGATCTTAAACAAGTGCTCATAAAAGATTAATAAAATAAGTTCCAAAATTCTGTACTAACATGATTTTGATGCACAAAAGACTAAAAATGTTAGTTTCAAAAATTTTATAGAAATATAAATAACAATTTACTTCATGATCTCTTGTAAACAATAAATCAATTCTAGCTCCTTAATTATATTTGGATGTTTTTAATGTTGTATGCACTGTATAGCTAGTTTTTGGATGTTTATAATTTTCCATTTTTGTTTCCCCAAGGGCAGAGTACTTATCAAGTGTATAGTAATTAACAAGGGCATGGTAGTTGTCAAAGGCATGGAATTATCTTGTTACACTGTTGTAAAATTATGAAATTATGACTGTAGTTGATTTGTAAGTTAAATTTGATCATATTTGGTATTTTCAGTTTGTTTCCTTCATCTATCCTTAGCTGCTTGTGGCAATAATGCTCTGGAAGGAAATTTAATGCATGGTTTGGTACATTCACAAATTTGAAATCTTACCCTAGTATTAATAGCAGTGCCGAATTTAGACAAAGCAAGGCCCTAAGCTATGGGAAGCTATAGAGGCCATATTTGGTATAAAATAAATTTGAGGTAGCTCTTCAGACTGAGTTCAGACTTTGAGGCCCTGAGCTTGTTTAGCTTATGCCTAAATCTGGTACTGATTAATAGTCATCAATTTTGTTACTAATATAACTAGGATCTTCTTTTATGTAACCTTTAAGGCTCAATTAGTACCATTATGTGTAAAATGTTGTAATGCCAAATTATCTGAATAATACTAAATCTTGAAAGATACTGGTCCTAAACATCATCGCATGCCTTTAAAAATCTACTGAGTTTCTTAACATTTTGAGCCATGTAATTTCTCCCTCAAATCAAGAAATACAACCATTTTTCATGTGTACAAGTAAATCCAATCTTGTCTGGTGACATCTGTGGGTCAACTGATTTCAACAGAAAGCTTGAACACTTGATCTGTCAGCTTTGTAGACATAATATGCCAACACCACTATGTCAGATATGGTATGTACTACTTACGTGATGTTTTGGTTTATTTTGTTGGATATACAATTAAACTGTACACAAAATGAAAGTAAAAGGAAAGGGCTATTCCAGTTAAATATACCCAAGACCCAAGGAAGACACTTTTAAAATGGGATATACACCCATAAATGCAATTTAAAATTTTCCATTCAATTTAATATGAGCTTGGTGAAATCAAAGGAACCTGGCATATATTTTCAAGAAACTGCATTCCCTGGGTACCATGTATGTTTAAATGGAACAACCCTAAAGCATGCTGCTTATGACTTTTGTAAAAGCTTGTTTAATTCTAAATTTGGATGCTGCATCTTTAATTCTTTATCCCATCGACTGTCGACTCTACTGGATTCCTGCAATCTTTAATAAATGTAATTCCATGACTTAACCAAAACTTTTCCAAGACCTCTTTTGCCAATTTCAAGAGTACCTATCATGTAACTTTACAAACTTTAATATTTACCTAACACATAAATCCTATTTTACAGCTGGCTTTGGGAATACTTGATCCTATCAAATAGGTTATTCTCATTTGAGTGCTGTGAATACAATGATTTTAAAATTGGTGGTAAGATCCCTGGATGCAGTCTTACTGTGAAGTTTATGGGGAACCTACTCCATCAAATCCATTATCGAAGTTAGGTATAGTCCGAAAATACATCCCCGTTGGGTTGTACCCCCCCTACTGATTTCAATAACTAAAAAGTTTAATGTGATAAAAAGTGCAGAGAACTAAGTCAATTGAATCATTGATTTATAATTTCTAACCTGTCACCAGAATGGCACTAGTAATTGCATCCCTTTGCACCTTTTATGCTTAACGAACATTCCATACTAATACGGTGCCATATTCCGTACACTATGGGGTAGTTTATTTCCATCCGACAACATAATGACGTAATTAATGCTATTCGATAACTGCCAGATTATTCCGTAATACTTTGGAAATTTATTCCTTTGCACATGCGAACATATTAATGAAACAGCTTGTTAAATCCTCGTGAAAGGCAGATTTTTTGTCATTCTTTTCCTTTGCTTGATTTGACACTAAATATCAGAAGCAGACAACAAATGTATGTACATATTTAGTCGCACATGCGCTGCTTTGCTGAAAATGGACTGGTCCAGAAACTGGAAATGGTTCTCAAGCATGTCAGTCTATTACATTGAAAACTTCCGTTAAGCATGAAACACACAGGCGATGATGGTGTTATGGCAATTCTTCTCACATTCAGGTTAGAAATTATAAATCAATGAATTAATTAACTATGTTCCTTGCACTTTTTATCAAATTAAATGTTTCTGTTATTGAAATCGGTAAGGGGGGGTACAAACCAACAGGGATGTATTTTCTGACTATAGGTTGGTAAAACTTATGTCGGCAAACAAAATGCAACCAGATAATACAAAATAACTAAATTCATGACTTTTCAAAAACTCTGAATGACTTATGAAAATTTCAAAACTTTTCAGGGCCAATGAAATGCTTTTCTGTCATTTACACACTTTTCTAGGATTCCATAACTGCATATGTTTTTGCTTTTTTTACCCTGATAAATAAAATGCTACACAAACTTTTTTTATGCATTCCCTGATATCTTAACATGACTTATGCCTCCTGATTGCCTATCTTCCTGATTTTGGTTTCCACAGGAAATCTTTACCAACTATAAGTCTGTTGGATTTCATTCAAATTTGGTGAGCAACTTTATATAAAAGAAACTTCAGATGAGTTTAATTTCGAATGATTCACAACATCACTGGCAGGAGTTATGCTCCCTGACTGTACATCCCCCTAACTTGTGCTTCTTGGACTTGACCAAGGCTTGTTGGATTTCTATGCAGCTTTATACTAATAAGATTTTGAGTTAGTTTTATTTCAAGCATTTCAAGGCATAATTTACTGGAATTATGGCCAGCGATTGTGCAAGTCTTTGGTTTGTGCAGAATTAATTGGATTGTTGGAGTTTTTACCAAATTTAGCATAGTTTCTTGCTGACAATAATTTGAATGAGTTGAAGAAAGAATTATAACCCATGATTGCCCATCCTCACAAATTAAGTTTCTACAGGATAACTTTACTACAAAGGTTTGGATTTCAATCAAACCTTCATAGTGACAAGACCCTAAATTAGCTGAATGCATGTATTCCACTTAATCATTTAGCAAAGTTTGTGCCTCTAAATGACCATTCTGCTATATTTTGTTTCCCAACAGAAGTTACTTGGTTCAAAGCCCTGCCGAGTCAACTGTAGTGAGACACTATGTGATGCACCCATCAATAATAGCTTTATCTACCTTTGAGCTGTGCCATGTGCTTAGCTACTAGCTTCCTGAGAACTTGATCAGACTGGTGCACTACACTTTCTGAACACAATCTTCTAGAATGATTTTGTTGTTCCACATCAACCTGGGGTAAACTCTGGACAGGTTCAAGTCTAGCTTTATGAACAAGGTCCTGAATCTGACATCTGTGTAAATAAAATTTGCCCACTGAGAATTTCAGGAAACTTAAATAAAAAGTGCAAATATAAAGATTCCATGCAATGATTCTATGCAACAGTGTCTAGCCTGCACTTGAATTTACACCCTAATGTCCAGTAACATTGAAATCAACTAATCTAATGACAACTATAAATCAAACCTGTCCTAATAGTCCCCTGTTCACAAGAACCATTTAAATCCAACCCTCAACCAATTTTCTTTATCAATGTCCTGTTTGAAGTGGTCACCTGCCTTCTGTGTCAGTGGCCATCTCCTAATCAATTGCAGATTTTCTCTGCTTTATGCAGTCACAGGAGTATATTAACTGACTGCTCTAAATTTATAAATGAAACTTTGATGAACAAGGCATTGTTTAGATAAAGGCATAGCGTGTGAACTAACGTGTTAATATTTAATATCTCACTTTAATTCATCAAACTCATTCACAATCTAACTAAAAGGTGTCAATATATTAGGTTTCACAGAAAGGCAGTTTTTATCATTGTGGGAGTTGTTGTTTAATGCCATTTTTCAGCATAAGATAGGTTTTACATGGCAGCCAGTATTAATGGTGGAAAAGAACCCAGGAAAATGCCAGAGAGAACCACCAACCAGTAAGCTTTTTTACATACCCACTTTGGCCAAGCCCAAAATTTGAACCCAGGCAGAGGTGAGATGGCAGTGATCTGTAACTGTGAGCACTTTAAATCACTCAGCCCCCATTATGAAAGAAGGTCAGTTTGCTGAAATTCATAAGGGTCAAAAAGGCATATATGTCAGAGGGATTTATACATTTAACCTTAGTAATGTGTCTTTGTGGTATGGAATGGTGGGAATAGCAAAAAGGCATAAATGTCAGAGGGATTTATACATTTAACCTTAGTAATGTCTCTTTGTGGTATGGAATGGTGGGAATATCAACAATACATAGTTGTCAATAGGATTTATAAATTTAACCTAGGCAATGTCTCAATGTAGTATGGAAAGGTGGGAATAACAACAAGGCATAGATGCAAATGGAATTTTTACATTTAACCTGGTATGGAATGGTGGGAACCACAACAAGGCATAGATGTCAATGGAATTTTTACATTTAACCTGGTATGGAATGGTGGGAACCACAACAAGGCATAGATGTCAATGGAATTTTTACATTTAACCTGGTATGGAATGGTGGGAACCACAACAAGGCATAGATGTCAATGGAATTTTTATATTTAACCTGGTATGGAATGGTGGGAACCACAACAAGGCATAGATGTCAATGGAAATTTTACATTTAACCTGGTATGGAATGGTGGGAACCACAACAAGGCATAGATGTCAATGGAATTTTTACATTTAACCTGGTATGGAATGGTGGGAACCACAACAAGGCATAGCTACCAGTGAGATATATACAATTAGTATAAGCAATATCTTTATGTTGCCTTCTTAAGACACAGACCCATATGTAATGTCTCTAAGAAAAAGCAAAGCTTTTAAGATGACATCAAGAAATGTGTATCCCAGTGATTGCCCTGGGCTTCACCTATGTTGCAAATTGTGATTTTTTTTTTCATTACTTTCATTACTGGCGACAAATTATACCATCTGCTGATCTTTTTGGCAACAACATTTTGCACTACTAAAAATTGTATATAGTCTTGGATTTGCAGTTGAGAAATTCAAAGGCACCATGACAGGAAGCCACAAACATGGATATAAATTGCTCTGGAATTCTATTGTTACATAAACAGATTATTTGTTCACAAACCACGCTAATAGAGCATTGCTATATCATAATACACTTATTCTGATGTACAGCCTTAGTACTTGTTGCTGTATATAACCCAAATTGTCATGCTACTTGACAAGCTACATTCAACCATCTCTGAAGGATTGAACTAGAATGACTACAATCTATCAGACAATGACAGTATTTTTCCTTTTTAAAAAATGTACCAGAAATAATAATTTTGCTGAAACTTTAAAGAAAACTGAATACTATTGAAGCTTAGATTGTTCTGTATACATACTAGGCAAATGAAAAAAAAAATACTGTCTCCATGAAATGTTTTACATTATTTAATATTGCCACAGCAATAACAAATGGGTGCCTTTAGTGGTGCCTTCAATAACACATGAACCTTCATCAAAGCAAGCCAAAGACCTTTGATCAAAGAAAGTCAGCAACAAACTTAAATAAAAGCATTGTTTCATTTTTCACAGTGATTGGTACATATTTATTGTGCCATGAAAGTTTCCAGTTTGCAACAAAAAAGTTCATGATTACGATCACTACCAATGTTGATTTAAAACCCAAATTAAAGTTCCAATATCTTGATATCTGGCTATCAAGTTTAATAAAGGTGGGACATCTCACAAGAATGTTAAAACTTTTAATTGTGTTTTCTATTGAGATTTGACAGATACATGAATTTTCTAACATTCAAATTCATGGATTTTTCATATGAATGTATATTATTTAACACATTGTGGAGTGTACTACACAAATGTAAGTTATCAATATACTAGTTGTCTTCATTTAATTAAAATTACCATTTTTCTCTGCATTAATCCTAGTCACTGACAATAGGTCAGTTCTTAAATATTCACCTGTATGTGAAATTTCACATTTATTTTCAGTCTCCCTCCCCATCTAAACATCTACTTATGTTGACAATATTACCTTGGACTCAAGGATTTTGAGATGAGCCATACACAGAAGTGACAATTTGACCACAAGAACCAAATTAAACTATCAGTACTAAGACAGCCATCAGAAATATGATCCCAACAGTATTATCGTCACACCAACAAAATTTGTGACAAGGACAAAATGCAGAAATAAAAACTGTTTTGAACTGTTCAATCTTTAATACAGCAGATATCTATTAAAGAAAGAAGGAATAAAATATTAACAGATAAATACATTAGCATATTTGTAAGTAAAATGTATTTCACTGTATACTCATCAGCACTTTATGAGCATACAGACTTCCATGTATACACATCATCAGTTTAGGATGTTTAGGAGCACAAAGACTTCCATGTATACACATCATCACTTTAGAATCACACACTTCCATGTATACACATCATCAGTTTAGGAGCACAAAGACTTCCATGTATACACATCATCACTTTAGAATCACAAAGACTTCCATGTATACACATCATCACTTTAGAATCACACACTTCCATGTATACACATCATCAATTTAGGAGTACAAAGACTTCCATGTATACACATCATCACTTTAGGATCACACACTACCATGTATACACATCATCAGTTTAGGAGCACAAAGACTTCCATGTATACACATCATCACTTTAGGAGCCCACACACTTCCATGTACACATCATCACTTCAGGAGCACCCACACTTTCATTTATACACATCATCAATTTAGGAGCACTCACACTTTCATTTATACACATCACTTTAGGATCACACACTTCCATGTACACATCATCACTTCAGGAGCACTCACACTTCCATGTATACACATCATCACTTTAGGAGCACTCACACTTTCATTTATACACATCACTTTAGGACCACACACTTCCATGTATACACATCATCAGTTTAGGAGCACAAAGACTTCCATGTATACACATCATCACTTTAGGAGCCCACACTTCCATGTACACATCATCACTTCCGGAGCACTCACACTTTCATTTATACACATCACTTTAGGATCACACACTTCCATGTATACACATCATCAGTTTAGGAGCACAAAGACTTCCATGAATACACATCATTACTTTAGGATCACACACTTCTATGTACACATCATCAGTTCAGGAGCACTCACACTTTCATTTATACACATCACTTTAGGATCACACACTTCCATGTATACACATCATCAGTTTAGGAGCACAAAGACTTCCATGAATACACATCATCACTTGAGGATCACACACTTCTATGTACACATCATCAGTTCAGGAGCACTCACAAATTTCATTTATGCACATCACTTTAGGATCACACACTTCCATGCATACACATCATCAGTTTAGGAGCACAAAGACTTCCATGTATACACTTCATCACTTTAGGGGCACACAAACTTCCATGTATACACATCAGTTTAGCAGCACCATGTGTGAGATACCTATAGTCATAAACAGCATCAACACTTTATAAATTTACCACCAACTGATATATTGGATTATACAAGTATATAAGCAAATGTCAACATAAACATCAATAAATCCCCTTAGGCAATACAATTTACTTACATATCTATATGTTGTTCTGCTTTAACTGTTATAGAAAATTTTTCCCATCTATTATTGAGTGGATCAGGTGGTTCTATTTTTGTTGCCATGGTAATAATGACACTGTCTGGCACTTTCACTTCTCGCTGTTTATTTCGAACACAGGCTACGTCCATATCACAGCTAAGATAAATTTGACAAAAAGCTGAATTATCTGTCAAGAAAAAAGTAAGTATAAATTAAATGTCAACCAACACAAAAAACACATCTAACCCCAAATTGCACCACCCTTTCCTTGAGTAAATAGTAACCACTCCCATTTAATTTCAGCACTTTAGTAGCATAAACATTAAGCAAATTTCCAATGGACAAAAAAAAATTTGTTGGAATAGTTATTGTATTATCTGAAGAAAACTGCTTCAAAACTAGTAAAACAATAGATGTGTACCTTATTAATCCCTACAAATTGATCATTTAACCCAAATTGAGTAGGAACAAGAAGCAGCAAACATTTGTGAACACACACACATAAAAACAGACACAAGGGGATTGTTAAACAAAAGGTAACTGGAACCCCTGTCAATGATTGGGGATATGGATGTAAATTTGTAAATAAAATAAAATTATAAAATCTGTTTTATTTAGTTTTATACATGATGCCTAATGTCTTCAGTATAAATTGGCATTCATTAAAATCTAAACACCACCCCACCCATTAAAAACTTCCAAAACTTTCCAATCAGGTCGTTCTTTATATATATATATATATTTAAGATCTCTTGATCACATAATTCTAGTAAAGTTTCCTCCTTAACTTTGCTAGTTTTATGCTTGCAACTTAAAAGGGCCTTAATTTTTTTTATCAAGTCTTCATAACATGCATTTAAATTGGTTAAAAGTGCATCCTAACACCAGAAGGAACCGTTTATGTATTCATGTACCCTTCTTATGCTCTTGAACAATATTTGTAAACAATAGAAAAAAATAAAGTTCTGCTGTTTGTAGTGAGATACTGCTTAATATTTTTATATGTGTAAATGTAATCAAAAGAATTATACTTCACATTTTACAAAATTTATGAAGTCATGAACCTTGAAAATTATGTAATCATTTTTCAAGAATTGTTTGTCTAACTCAAGATATCAAATTTTTAATATTTATACTTCGTTAATTTAATTGGTCAACATTGTTCACAAAAAATGGTATTACTGTACACATCTGTTTTGCCATCAGAAATCAGTGACACTGAATTTCAAAAAGGTTTAGTTGAACTCAAAACACATTTTACTTTTTAAATAAAGCATTATCACCTTATCTGAATAAAACAATTACTGGTTCTGCCCATTACTATAAAAGAAATAAGAAAGTAATATTCTGTAGAGTCTGCCTATGAAGGTGAGACAGACCAACTAGCTTGAAATATATGTAAGTAATATTTAATTCAGTTGAATACACCAAAGGAAGTAAAACTGATAGCCTAAGCTGACCTGATATAAATCACCAGTCATACATTCTTGCACAAAGTCACTGTAGTAATAAGCCAGGATCCCTGGGTTCAAAGTCAGGAAAATTTCCTACAATTTGGCTGAAAATGCTGACATTTAACTTGCTGTTTAACTGTGCTACAACTCTGCACAACTTCAGCTGGATTAGATATACTGGCACCAATGGTATCAACGAGAAAGTACCTATCACATCTGGTAATTCAGTTTTGGTCAGACAGCCATTAAATAATTATGTTATCATTAGCAATAATGGCTACACTTGATGGGAGACATATATCACTGGTGATGTAGGTTTTCAATCCAGTTGCTTTGGGCCAAGTTCTATCAAAATTGTTTCAGGAGTTCTAATGAAGAAGTCAAAAATTGCAAAGGAAGCCAGAACCAATGTAAGGTACATTCCTACCATATTTAATCCAAACTGGATCAGCCATTCAGGAGGATACATTCAAAATAGGTTTTCCATATGGTTGTTATGCCAGCAACAAAGCTCCTTGGGAGGATAGCCATTATATACTGCTGCCTGTAGAGTTACTCCTGAAAACTTTTGATAGAGTAAATATTCTACTAAGTCTTATCAAAATTGCATTCACCAGTTCTAAAGAAGCTGAAAATAGGTTATGCATATGGTTGCTATGGAAGCCAAACCACTGATAGGAAACTAATGAGTTTTCCATTTTACTGATCCAACATTTAAAAAGATCCTACCATGGTAACATCTGTTTGTCATTTATCAATGAGTCCCATTAACAAAACCTGTTTCTCTTAATATCTTGTGCTATTTATTTTTTAAAAGTACAGACTGGTCCACTACCCAGTTCTCTTCATAGATATAATGAATCCTCTGTACAAGTTTTAAAATTGAAGAAACCGATCTGTGTTCTTCAAAATATGTCACATTGTAGCTTTTATAAACATAGTATAATGACAGTGTAATATTACAGTATAGTGAAGTCAAGGATATTATCTGATATCTATTTTATTCATGGAATAGAAACTGCCAATAAAAAAACAAAATTAAATCATAAAACAGAAATTGCCCAAGTTTAGTAACACTATAAGTTCAAAATGTAACATCAACATCAAGCACCATGTTTCTGCTTTAATCAACATATCATCTCTTCCACTTCAGAGCTGCAAAAGTAATACTTTTGTTTAGCTATTCACCAGTGAGACAATCATTTCATACACAAAAAGGGTACAAGCAGACTGTAACCTTCAATGTCTTGGCCAACAATGTCAAAGATATGCTAAAATCAAAACTTAAATTTTGAAAAACCTAAGCCTAAGGAATTAAATAATTGGTCAAATCTACCTGAAAATGTTTACCACATTCTTTACAGCATAGCATTTTTACTGCGCTCCATAGAGCTCAGTATTTTAATCCTTACCTTTTATTCTATCATGTTTATATAGCTACCTGTATCTTTGATAGTCATGAAATTGCATTATAACAAGGATGCCATGTTTATAAATTCTCTACATTCTATTAATATTAGAACAAACATCTTTGTTCCCAAGTAATAAGATAACTCACACTTCCTTGCAATCTGGTAGTACTGGTAACGCATACTTCTGTAATACATGTTGTCATCTATCACTATCAAAGTAGGTTTTGTCCAATCAGCTACCAAACTTGAAACAATGGCTTTCATAAAACAAAGCCACAATTCTTCATTAATGTGAACTGGTTTTCTGATAGTATACAAAATGTCTCTTTTGCTGGATGTAGTGATGTCACTAACAAGATGGCTGATAAATGTGTCAACACAACATAGCATATCTTCTCGGAACTGCTTCCATGGTGATGCAACCTGAAAACATCAAATATATACAAAAATTACCTACTGGGAAAAGCAGCACAATGTCCAGCCAAATACAGTCTCCACTGAAGCCATAATCAGATCTTCCCACTGCTTTAAAACAAAGAATGTCATATTTTCAAATTATTCCTTCACACAAAAAGCCTACCCCCCCTAAAAATTGATAACTCAGTAATATTCTAAATATGAGGGAAATGTTAATTGCACATAGAAAATGGAAAATATATTCTGTATAGTTGGCTAACCAGTCACATTGGATTCTGTACAGTTGGCAAATCAGTCACTTTGGATTCTGTACAGTTGGCTAACCAGTCACACTGGATTCTGTACAGTTGGCTAACCAGTCACACTGGTATAAATATGGTCAATGAATGAGCTAATAAAGTTGCCAAACCTATACTGCTGTCACCCATTTATGAACATGAGATTTTAAATACTAACTGTGGTGCACATATTGGATGTCCAAGTGGCACAATTTTCATTCAGGTCTGACTAGATCAATGGATGAATGGTTTCATGGTAATTCTCCATCTAGTTTAGGATGAGCAGAATATTATAATAAACAGCTTCAAAGAATGAGATCTTCATAACCCCAGTCCAAAGCATAGTTTCATTGTGAGGTTTTAACATGAACCACATACCACACAAATTTTCACACACTATTAATCTATCAGAATCATAATTATTTATTTCACTATTTGCATTGATGTCATTTATTTAAGTTATCCAATGTGTCTAATTCAAAATAAGCTAATACTTACATTTTTCCTATATGTCACATTGAAAAACAATTGATGAAATACACTAGAAAAAACAGTCAATTAGGTACCCTTCCAAGAAATGGCAATTGATTTATTAAAGCACTCTATGTCCATGAAAGACAATACCTTCTAAATCTAGCCCTATTTCTGAGGTGTTGGAATACAAGAAAAATACTGTGAGAAAGTATTGGAAGTCTGGCCAGAAGCCTGTCCTAATTTAACTACCAATTAAGTTGGTGAGAAGTAGAAACTGGATATGCCTCATATAAACTCTTCCATGAAGAACTATGAAGCTTGTTCAGGGTCTCCAGGACAGATTGGCAGAACTAATTTGACAGTGTTATCTTCCCCTACACTCTTCTTATGAGGGATAATGTCTCTGTGATCCTGTCAGGGAAACACAACCTGTCTCTTGATTTTTGAAGAAATTCACCCTCACATATTAACATATGTAAAATTTAATGAAGGAATCAAACCTTATTTTTCCTGGTTGGGGATTAACCCAAAACAAGCCACTATCTTCCAACACATTCGCAGAGCTCTTAGAGAGGTAAATCCAAGAAGATTTTGTATTAACCAGACATCAGAATAATGGATGACAGAACTCACAACAATTTATAGTAAGCTGCTATTATTCAGATCATCCTGGTAAAGACTCTGGATGAGGAAGCTAGGCCAAAGTTAAGAGACCAAAACTGAAAGGCCTCCTTTCCATGAGAAAACTAAAAGACCTCCTTTCCATGAGAAAACTAAAAGACCTCCTTTCCATGAGAAAACTAAAAGACCTCCTTTCCATGAGAAAACTAAAAGGCCTCCTTTCCATGAGAAAACTGAAAGGCCTCCTTTCCATGAGAAAACTAAAGGAATTTCCTGTGGGACAGGAAGATGGGAATATGTAGGTAAGCATCCCAGAGGTCTATGAAAACTGTGTTTCTGATAGACATCTCCATCTGGAAGTGTTCCCAAAAAAGCTTGCTGAATGGGGAAAGATCAATCATGAGGAAAATTTCCCACTTTCTCAATACCAGTACAATTCAGAACAGAATCAAATATTTTATTACAAACTCTATTGCTTGATTTTTTAAAAGGGTTTAAACCTCTCCTGTTATTATTTCCAGTTTGTTCTGATGAAACTAAATGGGAGTCCCTGAAAGAGGTTATGATCCACAGAAGATAATGTGGTAAATCTGTCTTATTGGAGAAAGGATCCATTCATCATTTGTTAGGTCTGACAAGGCCTCAGTTGGCACTTACTGGGATGTCAAAAGAGGATGCAAGTCTCTAGAGACAACTGCTTTCCTCCTTATGGAGGGTGGGATTCCATAGACTTCCTTCCATTTTATGAATGATATTTGTTTAAACATATGTATCAGTGTTTAAAGGCACACAAACACATAAAGACTATATGGTGCCAATGAATAATCAAGTTCTAAGTAAAATTAAAGAATTGCACAAAGTTGTACATGTCCAAATGTAAAAATGAAATGACCCAGTTTAGATGAGGCTGTATTTGGAATTATTCTTAGAAAAGACAGGTGGCTTTCTGCACCTGGTAGGGAATGATGATGTTGATGGGAACTTCTTTAATGTTAACATCTCAAATGGGCTGGCAATCTGATTCTGTGGCTCACTAGGCATATACCAAAATTTAATGTCTGGTACAAAATGACTGGTGCTCCATGCCTGGTACCTAGAGCCTGACTCTATTTTACTAGAATCCACCGCTCTGCAGGTTACCAGTTCCTAATGCCATGACCCAGATATTGGTGACTGACAAGTCAGGAGACAAAGATCATCTTAAGCATTCCATATCCAAGGAATCTATCTACTCCAATGATCTACAATCATTCAATGAGTGAAATGAAATGGCTCAACCTTCCTTATTCCAAAAAATAGTACTTGTTCACAGGTACCAACTTCCTTACACCAATGCCATTGATCTTTTCATTGACTGGCATGCTGGAAACTTCTTTACACCAGCATATGCCATTAATCTTTTCTTTGACTGGCATGCTGGCAACTTCCTTATACTGTGAAGGGCCACTGATTTAACTGCAATGAAGAATTGCCGATTAGGAAGAAGAGTAAGTTGATTTTTTTTTATGTAGCTACATGCCATTTCTGCCATTTCCCACAACTAATCTGTCCACAAGGCACAAAAAAGAATTTGTCCATGCATGACCATTCCATAAGCTCTTCTTGTCAAATGCTAGTCAGGTCTGGTGGTGTCCTGTGAAGCCTTTTCATGGCTGCATTTGCCAATTTCTTTGGCATGTTGAAAGGTTGAAAGAAAATTAAAAAAACTAAACAATCAGAACAATTTTAGCAGCTTAGGATTTTCTCAAAGATAAGATATAATTTTATTGCCAACCCAGGGTTGAATCAAGCTGGTGACAATTTTTCCAAGAAGTCACTTTGTAATTTATTTTAGTAATTTTCACCCAAACACTGATTTGAAAAACACCCAGTAAAGCATGGCATGGATATGTACCAGTCTTATGCCAACAACAGAGATCCCTCCTTCCTGAAGCACCCAGTCTAGGTTTTAACACATGAATGAACATTTTCTAAAGTCCCATTATGCAGCATATTCATAAAAATGTGTTGCAAAAAATATTAATCAGCTTAACCTATTACATTAATCACCACATTGGATAGGTTGCTTTATGAAACAAGCTGACTTTATGAAAAAGGAATAATTTAGGTTACTGCCAACCATAACTGTTGTTCCAAAGATAAGTTGTGGAAACACACCCAGAAAAAGATACAAGCCAACCTGTCTGTTGAATAAAATCCAAAGTGTTCCAAAATGAAGCACCTTTATTTTTTGCATTGAATCAACAGTGAAAATAGGTTTCATGATTATGAATATAAAAATCTAATGAGTGACACAACTACAGCAATCAGAGCAACCACAGTCTTTTCTGTCAAGTTATAAAAAAAGTGCAGATGGATTGACTACCACATTTTGGGTGAAAACTTAAAACCAATCAGCTTGCACAACAGAGTAGTATGCAACCTACTGTAGTATGTAACCAAACATACATGACAAAATAAAAGGGAATTAAAGGTATTCAAGCTAAAAAATACATTATTAACTTAGCAATCACACAATCACATCATGTGATAGGTTCATGTGATGATCTGGTTTGATATTTTATTGTTATATCAACACAAGTTGGTTGTTTAGAGCCAAGGAAGATGGAGTGAAGTTTCTTGCTCAAGGACATATCAAGGTAGATTACTCAGGTTAGTCTGACTGTAGGACTAAAATTTGTACTATTTAGGTTGTGTACCAGGCTAGTCTGACTACTAATTAGGTTGTGTCTCAGGCTAGTCTGACTACTATTTAGGTTGTGTCCCAGGCTAGTCTGACTACTATTTAGGTTGGTTCCCAGGCTAGTCTGACTACTATTTTGGTTGTGTCATAGGCTAGTCTGACTGTACTATTTAGGTTATGTCCCAGGCTAGTCTGACTGTACTATTTAGGTTGTGTTCAGCATTCTAACAACTCAGCTGCCACATCCCTGGTTCATGCCATGAATGAAATTCAAATAGTTGGCTCCAAAGTTTGTTTCAGCAAAACGCTGAGAATGAAGCTCTGGTTGAATATTTAGATCTTATAAAAATTTACCTTTTTAAAATTCTTCACAGGACACATGTAGAGATTGCTTTGACTACTTGTACATCACTATAATCAGAAGCAGACATTTTTAATTAATTCTCTTAACAAAACATTATTAATTAAGCAGCAATTTAATCTTAAATTTCAAAACATTCTGCTTCAAATCATACATAAAGTAGTAATAACAATATTAAACAATAGACATACATTATTGCAAGAAAATTTTTAAAAAATTGCATCTTGATTAATAAGTGACTCCTCCCATTTTCTGGCCCTTGTTTGTGCCCTGCAGCCATACAAAATGTGACATTCTTGGAAGTAAGTGAAACCCTCAAACCATAAACTGTATCATTAAGGTCGTTTTTGAGACCAAAAGCAATGAAGAGACAATATCCAATGTCATACCTGATAACACAATGAGGTTGGATTCTTTGACTTTAGGGTGGCTGCAAAAGGAATTCAAGAATACAGGATACTACTTTGCACAGATGCAAAAATAATCATGTTAAGCAAAGGACAGACCAGCTAAAAACTGGACTACAGTTGAACCCACTTATCTTGACCTCGGTTACATGGCTCACCCTATTAAGTCGATGTTTTTGAAGTGGAACAGCCAAATTCTCTCTTTGTCTAGCATTTTCTCAATTAATGTCAGCTATCTCGATCCCCATGACCAATCGCCTGCGATTTTTTCCCCTTATTGATGACAAAAATGTCCCATCTGGTGATAGACATTTTGGTCATTTAATTTGTACAAACAATCATAACATTTGACTGAATAAATAAAAGGGAGAACGGAAGGAAGCTACAAACTTAACTAAGTAATGCATTGGAATCAATCAGTACTCAAATTATTGTTTGTATCAACAACCAACCCCATCTTAGCAGTGCATTGTTACATCATAATCTGCTTATGCTGACATACGGCCGAGTACTGTATGTTTTGACAATTATGCTACCGTACTATACCTACAGCTGACCAACTTCTGAAGACGCAAATAGAACAGATAAAATTAATGGAATGGATAATCGTTCTGTTTGTTGGTTGTTACAGACACTAAAACTCAGCAAGAATAAATAGCAAATTAAATAATAAATAGCTTTTGTATAATTAAAAATAATTAATTATTTTTCAAAATACAAGAGTGAAAGAATCCCTATATTGGGTGTTAAATTATGCTACAGTAATATATACGGTCCAATATTGCCAGGTGTTAACTCATGTAAGTTTCATTCGTGGGAATAGAGATACTATTTTGCAAGAATATGGTCTTTTGATTCTTTAATTTACATGCACTTCTTGCGATTGGTTACGTTTATGCTAGCTTATGACATACCAATAAAATGATCATACTATTTAACTGCGCATTAGCTGAGTTCACGTAGCATGTGATCACGGTCCGTATGGTCGTTCACTCCAAGGACAGTTCATTCACTCTTGTTGATCTTGTCTGATGTATAACATGCTGTAGCTATTCTGTTTACAATACTTTTCAGAGCTGTCAGAGTGAAACGACTTGCGAATTTAATTTTGACACTGGTTAGCTTTTTGTAAAAACAAACTACACCCTGCACGTCTTTTTGTGATTTTGTGAGCGATCTTTGTGTTTGCAATGTTGGGGAATATAATAAAGGTTTGTATCGAGAATCGATGGTGGTTTGTATTGTATACTGGTAAATCTCTGCTGTTAGTTGTTGCACATATGCCTTTTGTTGTTAACAAACATGTATGTATCTTTTTATAGCATGACGATCGCTTCATCAAACAAATCGCGGCAACGCTGTTGTGTAAAAAAAAAACCACCCAAAAATATGTGCACGTACATTCTCATTTTTTAACACACATATACATAATAAAATTTTAAGCACATGTTATTTTATTGACACCATATTGATTTTCGTTTATCTCGATCATCGGTTATCTCGATGCTTTTTGGCAAACCCTAAGCCATCGACATAACCGGGTTCGACTGTAGCTGGTTAAATACAAAAGATGAATGGCCACTCTGTTGGCACTTGACAAGTATTAGTCACCTATTCAATATGGATACCTACATTTATGATTGCTAATGTTATTAACAAAGCTATGCAACAAATTTTCAGACTACAGAAAAATTTAAATTTTCTCACAAAAGATAAAAAGGTGTATTTTGTATAATTCAAAAAATAGTTAACTTCAAGAGTAAAACACAAGCTTGGTGAACTTATTTTTCAAAATCTGACTGCTAACTTCTCTATTTTTCCATCACTCTGCGATTCTTAGGTCAATTTAATATTTTAATCCAGTATGATACTATCACAAGATCATATATTTGACACAAAAATTTCTTTTACCAAATTTTCGTTAACTGATGACTGAGGGATCATCTTTTCTGC
Organism: Potamilus streckersoni; assembly: GCA_016746295.1. Classification (NCBI taxonomy): domain Eukaryota; kingdom Metazoa; phylum Mollusca; class Bivalvia; order Unionida; family Unionidae; genus Potamilus; species Potamilus streckersoni. Next base: position 1,075,851 of record JAEAOA010000332.1, on the reverse strand, counting down.
CAACTCTTGTGGCATCAGCTCATCAAAGACCAATGCTAGAACATTTTCATCTATTAACTTCTTAACCAGCTCTTTTGTATGGGTTGTCTTTCCACTTCCTGGCAGGCCACACAGCAAAAGCACACAGGGAACTGGTCTGCCAGCCATTAAACTAGAGAAACCTGAAACAACAATATTTAGACGGCACTTTTAAACATAGAAAATTTTATTTAAAAATGTATCTATGCTGAACCATGCATCTTATAAAGGCTTTTGTTATTTCCAGCTAATAATCTATTAAATATGCTCGGAGAAAAAAGATGGCACTGATAGTTAGTGTTATCTCATTTTCATATTCATTAATTACCTGTACTTATATGCCATTTTCTATTTCTTTCATTGCAGTCTAGTCCGGTTTAATACTACATAATGATGACATTATTTTCCATCACAGTAGTGAGGAAAAACAACCTCAAGAACACATGGTAATTGGAGTCTTGATTCCTGGCAGTATTTTCAATGGTAGCAAAGTAACAAGTTCTTTTCTTTGACTTTGCTGCTATTATTTATGGCTTTAAAGGAATCAACAGATTTAAGTGAAATCAAATGAAATGTAAAATTTAAGAATTTAGTTCACTAGAGTCGAAAGTGAAAATTGAAAAGGAACTTACATTATTGTGAATTAAATACCAAAAAATCCTAAATGTTTTATCATAAGCCAAAAAGTATAAATTGCTGTGCTTGAATTCCAAGAATCTTCAATGTGCTGATGTACCAACAATCTTGATGCATCACAAGGATATAATCCAGAATGTTTTTAATAAGTTTTCAATAATCCCAAAGTAATGTTTTCTCCAAAAGTTTATAAGCAATTTGTAATTCCAATGAATAATTATGATAACTAATTCCTCTCACATTATATTTATACAGTATATTACAAGTGAAAACAACTAAGAGTAATACCCCTGACTGATATTTAAATGGGAATAAATAAATGTCCCAAGTATACTCTCACCTGACCTATGACACAACAACTAGGAAACAAAGTCAGGCAATGAACTTAAATTCAAGTAAACATGATGACAAAAAAAAAACAACAACAGACAATATACTTTCTCTGGGAACAACCATGGTCCTGAACTAAAATCCAAGTAAATATGTTGTTTACAATTGATCATTATCTTAAAATATAATCTACAATCATGGACAAAAGTTTGCTATGTAAAATATATGGTTTACAAATGACCACAACAATTAAACATGATAAAGATATAATAATTCTGTAACCTGCAAAAAATACTGCTGAGATTCAAGACTAAACTTCAAACACTGCAGGCCTTCAACATAATTACACTTGCTACATATGTCATTGGACAAAAATTATGATTATATTTGTGTGTGTATGAGTGTGTGTGTGTGCATGTGTGTGTGACTTGAATTTTTAACACAGCTTTAAAAAAATTTCAGTCATATTGCTATGATATCTGCAGAGTGGCAGTTTATAGTGATGTCTAGCACTGAGGCATCTTGCAGAAGACATAGCATGATGCCCTACACTGTCACATTATCCTGACACCAGGCTGAACAGTCCTAACACTAACATCTTAGTGCTGAGCGCCTATCAAAGCAGCTATTAGTACTGTTTTTATAAGTCTTTGGTACGACTCATCCAAAGTTCAAACACCGCAACCTTCCACATCCAAGGCAGATGCACTAACCACTAAGCCACCAGAGCTGTATATATTTGTTACTTATAACATATCAGGTTCTCGACATTCGTCTCAAATGAATTTTATTTATTGTACACATCTATATATCAGTGTATAATGTAATAAAACAAGAATAAATGAACATAGAGAATGACAGTAACATCAGAGTTCTCAATGAACATGTACCCTTGAATTTTGATGCCTGGAATTTAAATGTGCCCCATTTTTGTAACGTGGAATTTCCAACCTGTGCATTTTTATTACTCAAGAAACTTAAGATTGGAGCATCAGTCTTAATTACCCATTTTTGCCTCTGGCTTCATATGAGTGTTTACTGTCCATAACTTTTCTGCTGTGTCATACAGTGAATGACATTTGCTCAAATACTGTTAACACCCTATCTGCCAAAAATACATCATCTGTGAGAAATCAAATTATACTTAGAGAAAACTATGGCAGCAAAGCCAGTTGTATGTACACAAAATTCAGTCATAGGAAAGTGATTTATTGAATCTGTATAACATTTTAAAACTTTGGGGTTTTAACTGACACATTAAATTTAAATAGTAAATTTATTCAAAAAGCTGTAATACCTGTTGGTGTTGGCAAACATAGAGTGCATCCACCTTTATTTCATTATAAACAGCATCACAATATCAGTGTATGTAGCTCTGTGAATGTTTACATCAAACATCTTTAAATGTATATAAGTTACTTGATTCACGTTGTGCGTGATCTATTTCAACACCATCTGTAACGATTGCCACTCATTACACCACACCAAATTCTTCAATGCCCTCTGTGGAATTGTTAAATTATTTATTATGATCAGCTTTCCTATTCAGCCATAATGTAGTTGCCTCCCTCTGACTTTGCAGTATCAAAAGGTGACTCCTCCAGAACTCATAATGAACATGGCAAATTATATATACACTGACAAAGTCTTTTCCAGCATGTATGTAACAAATAGTATTGCAATGTATGACAATATGAATTCTGTTTAAATCATTCAAGATGCTGATATGAAAATACAATGAGAAACTGGCAGTTATCACTCATGAAGCTGTATGGAATGAAATATAGCTATAGACTTGAGCAATCTGGTTTTTCTAAAATCTTTGACATTGAATTTGATATTTATGATTGGGACCCCTTGAATAAGTGGTGCATAGTTTCCTCTGATACCTATGACCCAATTATTGACATTATGTCACCAGTGTAGTGGCTAGCAGGTCAACATGTGCTCTCTACTTGATAAATTTATGGCTTTGACAAGGCTTTGGAGACAGTTACAGGTTTCTGGTCATTGTTTTCAGAATAAATATGTTCAGAATTATATGGCATTTCATCTTTTACAAACGTATATGACTTTTATTAAATATATTTTGAATTGTTTCACAACACTGGAAAGAGTTTATGATTATCACATAACTATTATTAGTACTATTTGTATATACTGCATATATTGTACCACGGGAGTGCAGTTTTATCAATAAAGCACGACGAAATTTCTGACATGAAATCACCTTAACAGTATTATAGAAACTAGATAAAAAAAATTTAAGAGTATCTCACACAATTGGCAACCTATAGTGACACTGTTGCAATATACTTGCTGTTATGTCTTTCTTCTTACTGAAGTCTATCCAGGCAATATCAGGTC
>JAEAOA010000332.1:692500-1070000 GCA_016746295.1 Potamilus streckersoni | reverse complement strand
TGCATCATGCCGCAGACGTGTAGCATTATGACCCCATCCAGTCATATTTTCCTAATATCAGACCGACCAGTCTTAACACTAACCTCTTTATGGGCATCAGTTACCGCCAAAATTACGTTAATCAAATGATGCAGTGTGAAATCAAATGATTTAACCCAACAAATGAAACGATCTATATAATATGATAGAGAGGGTCATGGGAGTAATCTGAGGTATTTTTGTCACTCTGTATGACCTTTTTCCTTCAAATTATTTTTTTTTCTTCGCATCAAGCACCTGTGGATACGAAATGCATACAGGGACATGGATTATTGACATTGAGAAACAGCAATTGAATTAAATAAAAACTTTCTTTTACATATATGACTTTCTGGTTAAATGTTGGTACCAGGGGTACGTTTTCAATAGGAAGTGTTTGAAATGTTAAATGACAGACCATGTACCAATGTACAAATAGAGATATACTAGACAAAGAGATACCGAGCCAAATATGAAATAGAGAGTCGTCGATCCATAGGAAAGAAATTACAGGTAGAGGTGGGCTACAGCCGAAGACGAATATGAGAAAGCCCAGGCATATTAGAATATAATAAATATAAAAAGAAGACGACGACTCCATTTTCCTACAAAACAGGTACACGTAAAGAAGGAAAAAGAGGAACAAACAGTAAAAAAAAAAGGAAGAACGACTTTCATAGGCATGAAGTTGAAATTCCGGGGATATTTGAAGTTTCAAATCTCAGAAGACTAAAGCCAAACGTCTGTTAGAATAAACAACGATACGTGAATGAACAAACGATGAGACCAACAATGAAACGATATCAAACAACGTGGTACGTAATATTATCGAACTTGTGAAATAGCGACCTTTAGATCACAAATGAAGACCATAAAAAACAAGTCCTTCTGGACTGTGAAATCTCAAAGTGAAAGCCATACATGCCCTACCAAACAACAATGCACGAAACCCATATAGAACATGTGAATTGCCGCTGTTTTGGCCAGGACCAAATATACGACGTGATTATAACCGAATAAAAAAAAAATGTGCTCACTTATTACCGCCGAACTCCGTCTTCAAAATGTGAAGGCCCTGGTGAATCAATCATTGTAAATAGAAATCCCAACATTAAAAATGTGAAGAATTGTAACTCAACCAATACAAAGTCCAATATTAAAAATGTGAAGACCCCATGAATAAATCCATATATAGAAAACAAAGTGTTGAAAATGAGAAGATCCCGTGAATCAATCAATATAAATAGAAAGCCCCCCAAAAAAGTTAGAGACCCACATGAATCAATCAATAGAAATATAAAAAAAAACAATATTAAAAATGTATCTTTTATTGACAGTTCATGTTACCAACTATATATCAATATATTTTTACATTTGTATTTCTGAATAAAAATAGGAGTCACACCAATAAAAATCACAATCATGCCAAACAGTAAACAAATTTGTCTCTTGAAAGTATTTTGCCCTCGTTCTTGGCACTTTATATTTGTTGTTGTTGTTGTTGTTGTTGGGCTTAACGCCATTTTTCAGCACACGATAGGCTATTCATGGCGGCCAGTATTAATGGTGGAGGAAGAAACCGGGAAATCACCGGAAAGAACCACCGACCCACGAGAAGCTACTGGCAAGCTTTCTCACATATCTACATTAGCCGAATCTTAGACTCGAACACACGCAGACAGAGGTGAGATGGCAGTGATCCGTAACGGACAGCGCTTTAGACCACTCGGCCACTCGGGGCCCCACTTTATATTTGCTAATAGTGCATATTCTAACTGGTTATTGTAGTCAAACTTGAGTAAGAAGTCACCTCTACAAAGCAAGTATCTTTATCAAGGCTACCATTGGTAGGTCTGTCCAACTTTGCCCAGTGACAAAGACAATCTAAGAACAGAAACAATCAAATGCTGACAGAATTAATGATATCAATAAGGCATTGAGTACCAAAATAAGAGGCACAGATTGCCAGAAAAATCACACAGGTTCCAATACTGTGTAATACATTCAAACCAATGATTTGGACAAAGAAGTCAGTTAAACAAGTATCACTATGTACACTTATACTGAAGTTATGCTGATCAATGTATCAGAAATCCAGAGTCAGGACTGAGATAGTACAGAACAACAATATCTTTTTTATTGTAAGGTAGATACTGTAATAGCCCAGGATTTAGGGAGATGCAGCTGCTTACACCTTATGTAATGATGGGATTTATGTTATTGCTAGCTGGTTACACATTATGTAATGGTATATATGGATCTCTTGCTTGTAGCTGGGTACACATTATGTAGTGGTTGATAGGGATTTTTGTTATTGTTAGCTGGGTACACATTATGTAATGGTAGATAAGGATTTATGTTATTGCTAGCTGGATACACATTATGTAATGGTAGATAGGATCCATTTTGTTAGCTGTCTACCTAATAGTAATGGTAGATAAGGATCTATGTTATTTTTAGCTGGCTATACATTATGTAATGGTAGAGATAATCTATGTTGCCTGTAACTGGGTACATATTATGTAATGGTAGATATGGATCCATGTTATTTTTAGCTGGCTATACATTATGTAATGGTAGAGATGATCTATGTTGCTGGTAACTTGTTACACAATATGTAATAGTAGATATGGATCCATGTCATTTGCAGCTGGCTACACCTTATGTAATGGTATGGATCTATGCTGTAGCTGGCTGCATACTATATAATGGTTAATATGGATCCATGTTGTTGAAAGCAGGTTACACATTATGTAATTGTTGATATGGATCCTGTGGTTGGTAGCTGGTTACACTTTATGTAATGGTTGATGTGGATCCTTGTCATTTGTAGCTGGCTACACATGATGTAATGGCATGGATATGTTATGTGTGGCTGGTGACACATTATGTAATGGTATGGATCTATGTTGTAGCTGGCTGCATACTACACAATGGTAAATATGGATCCATGTTCTTGAAAGAAGGTTACACATTATGTAATTGTTGATATGGATCCTGTGGTTGGTAGCTGGTTACACTTTATGTAATGGTTGATGTGGATCCTTGTCATTTGTAGCTGGCTACACATGATGTAATGGCATGGATATGTTATGTGTGGCTGGTGACACATTATGTAATGGTATGGATTTATGTTGTTGGTAGCTGATTACACATTATTTAATAGTAGTGTTGTTTATCTGCTTGTTCAAAGTAACAGAAGATAATAGTGAAGATATGAAGCTTTGTAAGTTTTAACAAAGATATTTTTATTTCCCTAGAAAACACAGTGAAAGGTGAAAATATAAAACAGGACTTAAGGATTGTAAATAAACATCCAAACATTTATCCTAGAATTAAGAATATATGTGAGTTCTATTAATAAAAAGTTCTGAGTAGTTTAAAACTCAAGTTGTTTCCAAGATGGAAGAAGATGACATCATATCAAGTCTTTACACACATATTCATATTTTCACACTGAACCACAATTTGTACTGTTCTAATTTAGAATGAATTTAACTGAATGATTTTTGTTCTTAGCCACTTGTATAGTTCTACAGGAAATAAATTATTATTCAAAAGATAAATGAACTCATATAGCTGTCAAGGTACATCTATAACTTTATGAATGTAATGAAGATTTAACTCTTTCCAGCGCAAATAAAATATACCATTCTTTTTCAATGTATGTTATACTACGCACTTCAGCACAAGAAATATGATACCTTCTTCTCAAGGCATAATACACAAATGACTTTGACACTGCTGGACCGCTCCAGTGGCTCAGATGAGGGAGGCTGTGGGTTCAAACCTTGGCAGTCATACCAAAGAATTGCAAAAATGGTACTAACAGCTGCCTTGCTTGGCATTCAGCATTAAGAGGTTAGTGTTAGGACTGGTTGGCCTGGTGTCAGGATAATGTGACTGGTTGGACATTATGCCATATGTTTGCAGCAAAATGTCCTAGTGCCAGACATTGATATAAACTGTCACACTGCAGACACCATAGTGATATGGCTGAAAAATTGTTAAAAAATCTAAATGACACAATGACAGGTGATATATTGTCTAACTATTTCACAGGGACCTAAGTCTATATAAACAAAAGTGAGATGTCATTACATGCTGCACACACACGGTTAAAGGGTGGTATTTCATCATCTGACAATGTGAAGTACATAATATAAATACATATACTAAGAAAAGACCTTAGCCACAGCCAATCATTTACGCTGTTTGTTTATCAAAGCTGGCTATCTAAACAACTCTTTACCAAAGCCTAAAATCATTTACGTCCTAAAAAAGTATCATGAAAGCTTAGAAACATATCTAAATAAACAAACTCTTATGAAAATGTCAGTTCCCATTAAAAAATAATCATCATCACAATAAAACACAATGATACAAAAAAAATTTTAAAAAATTAAAATTTTACGTACAAGTAATTAAAATAGAGTGGTAACTGTAGATATGGATTGATGTTATTTGCAGCTGGCTACACATTATGTAATGGTAGATATGGATAGCTGTTATTTGTAGCTGGCTACACATTATGGTAGGTATAGATCTATGTTGTTTTTAGCTGGTTACACATTATCCAATAGTAGATATGGATTGGTATTGTTTGTAACTGGTTGCACTTTATATAATAGTATGGATCTATGTTGTTGCAGGCTACACATTATGGTAGATATGGATCTATGTTGTTTGTAGCTGGTTACACATTTGACACAGATTAATAAAAGTTGTCCCTTGTCATGTCCATATTCCTGTATGCAAGATATGGACCCTGACAGCAGAACTAGAGAGAAGAATTCATTGGTTTGGAGCCAAGACATTATTGAAGGATCTTGAAAATTTTATACTTGGACTGTGTCTTTAATGAGGAGGTGCTCATTAGAATTCAAGGCGCAACTGGACCATATGAATACCTGCTTAACACTGTAAAGAAATGTAAATTAAGATGCTATTGTCATGTCTCTGGCCCAGTAAGGGGAAAGAGATAACAAGGCAGACAAAGGAGATGAAAATAACATAAAAAGAGGGGACAGAAATGGATTTTTTTCAAAGTCCCATAGAAGCATGGAGAGCTGGGCAAAATGGAAAGAGATAGTCGCAAAGTCATCAGTGGCACCCCTATGACCTGCTAGGTTATGGAAGAAATGAAAAAAAAAAAAAGAATACTGAATGCAGATCAGAAACTAGTGCTGTGTTTTACAGAACATGATATACCCACGAGATGAGCTGTTACTATATCAATTGGTATAACACTATAAACCCAAGCTGGGACTTGCCTTGCCTGAACAGCAAGAATGCTGAAAACAGAAAGGGAAGTCAAGGATGTATTATATTCTAAAAAGGAGACCCCTCCAGCACCCCTCAACTTATAACAAAAGGAAAGTAGCATTCTTTGTAACTCAATGTCCTTTTCAAGGACATGAGATAATCTCAAAGCAGGAGTGGTATAGCATGATATGTGAGTTTTTATATTCCACACTGAATTTAATAAGACTACACTTAAAATAAGACTACACTTAAAATCCTACTTCTGGATCCCATGTTCATAATAGTTAAGGAAGAAACTGAAGTATGGTATCTGTTATTATTTCAACTATAAATGAAATGAAAAAGTTGTTATGAAAATATTAACCCCAAAATAACAAAAATTTGCCCTTCTTCTTGACCCCATATATTTTCAGACATAACCAAGGGACAATAGCAGTATAGATGTACTAGGAGAAAAGGGAAGAGGGCTTTAGGGATCATCAGATGTACCAAATTAATAGTGAATTCGAGAAAAAGTTCATTAAAACATGAAAGATGTGTAATCAAAACTGTAACAAAAGATTACTACATGTCCTACAAATCAGACCCGAGGGACTTTGACCATATGGTTATGAGATGTAAAATCTACAAGGTTTATGTGTGATATTATATTTTAAGCACACTGTTGACCGGTTATTGTAACAAAGAAATGTAAGTGAAAAAAAAACCAAGAAACCAAAACATTAACAAGAATGGGTCCTTATTTTAATTCTATACCTCATGGTCTTACCCATAGGCAGATCTAGGGCTGAAAGAGGGAGAGTTTGTGATGACACTATATTTCAAATATGAAAAGAATCAGACAAAAGATTACAGGAACTTAAATCAGGGAAAAATTTGAACCAAAACTGCTAACTAAAATGAGTTCCAATAAAAATTCTTAACCCAATTGCTGCACCCCAGAGCAGAACCTAAGACAAGTCATGGTAATGAATGAATGGTATATGTGAGGATGTTATATTCCAAAAATGAGGATGTTATATTCCAAATGAGAAGTGAATTGGTGTAGGGATTATGGAAAAACAAGTGATAATTATTTCATAAACCAATGCATCCCATTTTTAATTCCTGATACAATACCCCCACCACCAGGAGCTTGTACAGAGGTAAGGGGATTTTGTGTTGATATAATATTCCAAATATTATGTAAACTTGAAAAAATGTTACTGAGATACAAGTGCTGGACAACTGCAGATTCCAAGAGCAGAAGTGGTAAGAAGTGAAGATTAGAACATGGTGATATTATATTCTAAATGTGAAAGTGAGTCATGTAACTTGTTACTATGCTAAAAGTGCTGGAAAAACCTTGAAACTTTCTGTAGAATCACCCAGAAATAAATGCTAGATGCCTCCATCTCAATGGAACAATAAAAATGGCATGAAATAATAAAAAATTAACTTTCCATTTCCTTTTAACAACCAATAGCCTCCAGAACTGTTGATATGAACTTTTCTGTGTTCCTGAATAGAACACAAACAGCCATTATGACTTGTACATTCTGAACCTGTGATTACAGGTTATCTACTAACAACATCCAGTTTTCTATCAGCTTCATGGTTGGACATTCAGCATCATGTTTGACTTGGGCTCCATATACTCACTATCTTCAGCAAGACACCAGCTTATGTTCAAAATGAAACCAACTTATTTTCAAAATGAAAGAAATAGCACACTTAGCAAGATGAATACAACCAGAATCCAAAAAATAATATGTGCAGGTTGTCTTTAACATCAGCCCCCTACCAGCATATTAAATTTCATATTACTTTAGTTCTAACTGGTTCTGGACTTTGTACCTGAACTCGAGTGACATGCACTAAAAGATTTAAGGATAAATGGTTTTATACTGTTCCCCATAATATACAAACTGCCATAAAGTTCAGAATGATCTTCATAATTAGACAAGATCAAACTAGTTACTGTATTTTGATCATCACTGCATTATGTGCCTTAAACAGTCTTTACTGACCCTTTTGCTAATTGAAGAATGTATATCATCTATAAAATATATCTGAATATAAGTTTTGCATATTTTGTATGCTTTGATTAAAAAATTTCAGACTGCAACATTGATTGGTGTTGTTAAATCAATGTCTTGTAGCATAATGGGGAGCCAAATATTTTTTAACAATTGACACAAAGGACAATGCAAATGTGCTACAAGTTGTGGTTGTATCTAATTTTATGGTTATGGCTTTGTTCAATGAAACAGGTAAACAGTGACTTGGCCACTTTAAAATCTTCTGCAATGAGCCCCATATGACAAGATGTTAGTCTGCAGCAACAAAAACAAAAGCTAAAAGGGAAGTATCCCACCAAGCAAAAGGGCTGCAAAAAAGGTTTTATCCACCAGAGAGCTTGCTAGGGTAGGCAACCTGAGTGTGTGTTTGTGTGTGTGTGATTTGGAATTTTAGCATAGCTTTAACAATGTTTCAGTCATATTGCTACAGTGTTTGCAGTGTGGCAGTTTATAACAATGTCTAGCACTGGGGCATCATGCCCCACCCCAGTCATATTATCCTGACACCAGGATGACGAGTCCCTAACATTAACCTCTTAATACTGAGTGTTGAGCATGGCAGCTACTAGTACCATTTTTGTAAGTCTTTCATATGACTTGTCTGGGGTTCAAACCAACAACCTCCAGCATCTAAGGCTGGTGCTCTACCCACTTAGGCCACCAGAGCAGTCATCCTGAAAGAGGCCTGGAGAACTATAACTGGTTTGGGTTCAAACCCACAACCTCACTATGATCTGACTTGAAGTTATGTCAAATTCTGAATCAGTAGTCTCATAATTATTTAAAAATGTCAACTTGAACTGAAATTTAATAAATGTAAATGCAGTTCATTTTATAATAAGTAAATTCCTTAGTAATTCTGCACCACATTTTGTTCTATGTCTGTCCATGCTGAAAATGCAAGAAGTGAGCAAGCGGTTTAACTGAATCCATCATTTCATTCTAACAATTAAAATATTGGGATTTTTCACTGAACACAGCCTTGTTTCAGATCTAAAGACAATGAAAAAACCATAAAGCTCTTTTGTTCTCAATTTATAAGGACACTTTCAACCAAAAATACATTTCTAGTTTCATCTTTTAATATTTCCTTTAATTGTTTTTATTTTTCATAAAAAATTTTTTAAACTGTGAATATTTTAGATAATGTGCACATAAACATCAGAATCATCTTGTCCATTTGTGATAAGGGGATATTTCCATGGATTTTTATGCTAAAGATGAACGTCCAGATGTAAAATCAAGGTAACTTCTCATTTAAGGTACAGGTATTGTCTGATTAATGGATTTAATGACATTGAAAAAAAAAAGTTGAAAAATACTACATCTTGCCTGTGATTTGATGAGGATGCCTTAATGCTTATCTATGACCTTTTGATGGGAAGACATAGCAAGGCATGCAAATCAAGAGGTCCAATATTAGTGTCAAGTGCAACCTGAGTTAGCCAGTACTCTATTATGTTCTCTACCTGAATGTGATATTAAAACAAAAGTTCCTTGAAGGGACGGACACTCTACTGGCTGAAAAGAATTTCAAAAAAAAAAGAAAAGTCCATTTCATTTTTTTAACTGCTGAGTGTTGAAGTCATCTGTTTTATACTTGAACAATCATTTTGTAAGATAGCTGCCATGGTGGCCATATTAGATGTAAGATTTGCACAATTTAATTTAGGACGAACTAGACATCATAAAAAACTCCATGTTGATAGGACTATTCAGGTGAATTAGTGAAAACAAGATTTTTAAAGGGACATCATGGTGGCCATATTGGATGACAGACCAACACCATTTTGATATGACAGTCTGCTTAGGAGTGTAGTGAAAACAATATTTTGGAGATGGTGGCCTTCATGAATGTCAGATTGGAACAATTTTCATGCAGGGCCAACCATACATCACAGGAAGTCTTCTTGTGAAAATGCCAAGTCAGTATGTCCATCCATTAAGGAGTAGCTGTGATAACAAGATTTTCAGCCATGGCATGAATTTATATATAAAGTTTTTTTTGTAATGTAGTTTATAAGATATATCAAAAATGAATGACAGATGAAGGCCATCTTGTAAGCTCTGCTGGTCTATGACCAGTATAGCTAAAAATTTATACAAAACCTCTATGCTGACAAGAACATCATATTACACTAAAACATTACACATATCTGCAAATTCAAGCTAACCAATAACAAATTTTATTCAAATGTACACACAAAATTAGGTGCACAATCCATGTCATTGCACATCACGACGAACAGAAAAACCCAATATTAAACACAACTGAGTTCAAAGCAGAGCTCTCCAGGAAAGACTAAATGATCAATAATTATGGACAATATTTCTGCTAAAAAACATACAACAAAACTACAGAACTTTAATTAGAAGCATAGAAACCTAACAAGAAAAAAGGTGTTAATAATTAGTATCATCAATGAGAAATAATGTTAAATTTAGCTGGTGATGAAACTTAACATGGTCTAAGCAGATACATAAAGCTGATAAAATATATTTCTCAATAAAATACAAATGACTCCCTTTTCTGTAAAGCCTGCCTTTTATTTAGCTAGAAAAAATAAAACTTTAGTTTTAAGCTTAATGTTAAAAAAACCCCCAAAACCTTAATCTTGGTTGTGGACAGACCGATGGACCATGGCCACAGGCTGGCAGACATGGTGAATGACTGCAACTTTGAGCTTCCATCAAGCAATGTCAGCTCATGACAAACCCATCTCTAGACACCCTATTATTGACCCTCACCTCTGAACTAGGGACTGGATTAATGTAACAGGAGGTGTGAACCTAGGTAAAATTTCAAGATATCTGTAGGGATAACAAAATGACAGCCCGACACTGATTTGCATTATCCTCTGTTGCAACTTCAACCTTGATGCAAGGTATATGACTGTGAATATGTGAGAATCTCCCAAAGTCAAGATAGATAAATGGAAAAGTCTCATTAAAATACTTTCTTTAGCTTTAAAACCATTCCTATAAATGGACAGAGGTGACCTTTTTATATTTTCCACACCATGACCATGACCTTAAGGCAGGGTTGTCAGTATGGTATGTGACACACTGTCTAGTCATGATATATAACTGGTCAAAGTTCAATTAAAATATCTTCAATGGTTCAAAAGTGCTACTCCAGACAAGGACACAGATCAGAATTACAATCACCCTTTCTGTGATCTTCACCTTGAAGCAGGTGCGCCCTACTTTTCATACTTGATATATATGACAAAACTTAACATATATACAGTGGCTTAAAAGTTATGCTCCAGAAAAGGATACAAGCCACAGGTAGACTTGCATCATCTCTTGCTGTGACCTTGACCTTCAAGCAGGGTCCATGGCTAGATATACATGATATATAAAATATCTAAATATTAAAATTTATATATCAGACAAGGATTAATGTCACAAAATTGCATCTGTCACTTAATCTTTAAGGTAAGGAGCATGGCTAACAGTGCCAAATTATAATACATGACAATATCTCCAAATTGATACATAGTTATATGTCACATAATCAAATGTTAATGGTTTAATTGGCCAACCCAATAACCTATTATGCCCAACAAAAGATGGGCAATTAAAAATTTAAGTATAGCCCAACTTTTGAAGAAAGTACTCCCTCATTTCAAAGATAGGAGAAGTTCACACTTTTATCTCAGATATAAATCTTCGATAACTGGTTCACCACCTCACCTTTAGCAACTCCTTAATTCAGCTAATACTATTCTTGACAGATTAGATATTTTTTTCAACAAGTATAATTTTTAATTTAGCGTCAGTGATTTAATGAGTGGATATAAAGTGACTGAGTAATGTATCACAAACAACAATTACTTAAAAACAACACATACAACAATTATTTAGAAATATAAGCAACAAGTTATTTTGAAACTTACAGAAAAGGAATCAAACTTTATTTGAAAAGCATAGATTTTCCTTATGATCTTTACAGAATATGGTAAATGAATAAAAAACAATAATCACAAGTTGAATGGTGCAAAAAAGTAATATCATTGTAAAAGATGTAAAATACATATAGTTTGAAATTACATCATAATAGTTTATATAAAAAATGAGCCTGAAATAAATGTTGAATAAATTGAAAACACAAGGTAAATGTTTGGCAAGAAATTCTTTTGTGAACTGCTGAACTAAATGAAATATATAGTAGATCATTTCAGAGATCAAAAACTCATTTTTCCACATTGCAATTAAAAATTAAATTTAAAAACAGATTTCTGGCTGTTTACCCTGTGAATATAGATGAATAAGATGCCATCATTTCACTACATGCTGTCTTGCAACCTAGACTTAGGTTAAATACCGAAAAACTATGGCACATCAATAGTTTTGATTTAATCAGTTGCAGAGGTAAAACTACTGTACCAAATAAAAGAGTTTTAACAGTCTGCTTTAAATGCAGGGCATTCAATAAGATTTAATGTCTAAAATATGTGGGTTCATTCCCCTTTTGTAGATTTTGTGCATGTGGGTGTAACTGTGGGTGTAACTGGTGCACATTTCCCATTTGCGAACTTCGCTAATTTTAGGAAGGTATTAGATTAGGTGCTGTGCAGGTCAAAGTCTTACAAGTCCTACTTTAGACAGGTGTGCTGATCAACTGATCATTCAATCCATGCTGATATTTACAATGGCTGAATTCAGTAGCTGAAAGACCCCCAGATATACATGTGGTCATCATAAGAGTACATCAAAAGAATAACTTGAGTAGCTTTCATTATTGTGCCCTAATAAATGCCCAACATTTTGGAAAATGTAATGCCCCTGAGGGAATTAATTAAGAAATATATAGTGTATGACACGATCATCAATAAAGGCTGTCCACAAATATGGGGGGGAGGGAAGGTTAGTTCAAATGCGGATAAGGAGGAGGGGCAGTACCAGATTTAGGCATAAGCTAAACAAGCTACAACTTAGGGCCCCAAAGTCTGAACTCAGCTTGAAGGGGCCCCTCAAATTTATTTTATACCAAATATGGCCTCTATAGCTTCCCACAGCTTAGTGCCTCACTTCGTCTAAATCCGGCACTGGTAAGGGGGTGCAAAGGACATTGCAGACATCCACCAGCTAGTATTTTTTTGGGCCTACTGCATGTATTCCAGTATGTTTTGCATATGTCCTTTATGGGTCATCCCTAAATATAAATTATTTGATAATTTCAATTTGTATTATTTGTGCCAGAGAATATATATGAATGGGTTGTCATTACTACATAGGTCTGGTTTGAAGTGCCTGGGGTTGATCACATGGCCCACATATTAGTCTTGACAGATGGGGTCAATCTGCAACTGGAGTGGGGGTGAGTAAGCCACAGGTGGACAAAAGCGGACAAGGGAGGTTGTTATTTTGTTTTAGGAAAACAAGTGTTATCTGCAGACAACCTTTATGGACAATCCCTATTGCAATGTATAAACAGGATGTGAACACTGCATTTGAAAGTACTGTGAATGAACACCAATATTATGGATAAAGCTTGTACTGATGAAATGTAGAAACGGGATGTGAACATGGTACTTGAAAGTGTTGTGAATGAACATGAACATTAATATACTATTAACTGCTTTAAATAACACTAATAGAAAAGCATATATTCAATGTGTGCATCTTTTTGGCATATAACATAGGTAAATCACAATAATAATGATTATAGGACATTCTGGACCAATCAACTGTCCAATATCCTTTTAACAAAACATGCATAAAATATAAACCAACTCATCACATGCTTAAAAGATAAGAAAAACTATTAATGGAAATATAGCAAAAGGTTGTCTAAATAATGTAGTACTTCCTATTGTGCATCCTATATATCCAGTTACATCACCCAGCAGAACATATAAGCAAAGTCCAAAACTAAATGCAGGTCACTGGAACATAAAATATAGGTCAC
Source organism: Potamilus streckersoni (assembly GCA_016746295.1). Classification (NCBI taxonomy): domain Eukaryota; kingdom Metazoa; phylum Mollusca; class Bivalvia; order Unionida; family Unionidae; genus Potamilus; species Potamilus streckersoni. Next base: position 1,056,740 of record JAEAOA010000332.1, on the reverse strand, counting down.
AACTGCCTAGTTCTCACTGAAGTATGTTGTACTTTTTTATGCAGCATCTACATACCAAGCTATACATTTTGAAGCTATAGTGTATGTTAAATACAATGTTTAATACAGGACACTGTAGTGGGAAATAGGGTCATAATGACCTAATTTCGAAGGAAGATTGTGTTCCTCTTCAAGATGCATCTTTATTCCAAATTAAAGGGATCTGCAAACAACAGCGCCTGAGAAACCAAGCTCTAAATGCAGACCCTAATCTAGAGAAACCAATTTTGTAAGTAACACTACCTGATCATAATATCATACAAGTTCTACCACTGTCTTGTAAATCTAATACTTCCAGCTGCACTTTTTGGTTATGGGGAACTATATGGTGTCTGGTAACAAATGTGGCAATTAATCTCTTCTTGATACAGGAATTGGTGTCAAATCTAGTGTGTACCTCAGTTACTCCTGGAGCAGAGCATGAGCTCTCATAGAAGGATGAAACTGCAGGTAGGCTGGCAGACGGCATTTGTATAATCTGGTAAGTATTATCAGATAAGCATATTTTACTATAAAAACTTGTCTTTTTGAATACATTACAGGATCATAATACTTTAGGAGAACAGGTAAGATGTGAAGGGAAATACACCTCCTTACCCCTGAGAGATCATCTTCAATTCACTGTGAAGCGGCTTATAGATCAAGAACTCAGCTGAAGCACTATTTTATATGCTATGAAGAGGATTTAGGAGAAGAGAAAATTTCCCCTCCAACAAATCCAGCTGCAGCCATCATGCCATGTCCCTAAAGGATAAAGGATCCCAGAAGTAGAAGGCAGATAAAGTTGATTCCAACCAGGATCCCAATGTTTATATAATGTCACCTACACAGTTTTGCTTGAATACAACACTTGTTGAGACAGCTCTAACTCCATGAATCAAGTTAATTAAATTTGGGTTAATTCTCTTCATGCTTAAGAGCCAAGCCATCTTATCCAGCCTGCAATGAGATATCGTCCTTTCCCCTTTATAGGTAAGAATAGAAGGGATCTCCCTCCTCACACTGATTCCATTCTTTCCAAGTACCACTTCAAAACTCTCACTTGGTCCTGTAGATGACTGTGAGTTGAAGAGTCCAGGCTAGAAAGAGGTTTCACCACAAAAACTGATTGCTCAAAATCAGAGCCTGTTCTTGGCAATAAAAGCAGGGACTGTCAAGAATGATCGGGATCCGTCCACTTGTAACTTCCAGTAGTTCAGGTCAATTATGCTGGTTCAATCTGCCATAGCTAATATAAAGTATGTCTTATATAGAAGGTGAACCAATGAAGTTCTTTATAGCAGTTTAAAGGAAACCTTATTTAGTCAGGTTTGCAGCAATGATAGATTCCACATGGGGCATGCAAAATGAAAATTTGACTGAAAATAAATGTCTTTGTTTTATCCTCTCTTCCATGATGATGGCAGCTATTGTCATGGCTGTTTCTTTTCAGGGAACCAAAGTAAAAAGTTAACTATTTGGGGTATTGATGCCTTAAGTGGAGAAATGAGTTCATGCTAACAACATTGTGAAAAAATTATCCGCTTGCTTTCCTGTACTTTCAAAGTAGAAGGCCTTCTTGCTCAAGTTATTATCTCCAACACTCTTTCTATAATGGGCTGACTGCCTGCCATCAAGGTTACTTATGTAAATGAGAAAATATCTCTATTTCATGTGGGTTTTAACTACAAGATTTATCAAGATATTTATCCACAATTCATCCCGCTTCATCATCCTTGGAAAATGATGAATTTTAGGTGATTTCTCACTGATGACACCATCTTAAAAAATCCTAAAACAGAATCCAGACGTCTGGGGATCTGGTTCCTCCTCACATTCTGATAAAATTCACCACAGTGGAGATGTTGGGGTAGAATGAGAACACCATTTTCATGTACAATCTCCTGCAATGAATGAAATGCTTGCAGCATGAGTTTTATACCTAGGATACTAATATGCAATCCATGATACTGATTGGCATCATGGAATGATGGAGGCAGAAGTGTACCCCAGCCTACTGTACTTGCATCAATACAAACTTGTATCTTCGGTGGTTGAGAGATGGCTCTGTAAAATTTGTAGCCTACAATGAAATGGTTTTAATGCATGTTCCTGTGGGAGACATACTGACCCATGTCATAATGATGGGGATGGACATGAAATCCCTTGGCACCCATCACTTTAGGGGTAATAAAGGGCTGTATTAGATGTTGTAGTGACCTCACATGATCCACATCGGATGCTAAAGTTCAGTCTTGATGAAACAGAGAATCATTTCCTTCTTCCGAGCCAATTTACTTATTGGTAACTATGTTGTTCATAATATCCTGGACTGAAACAATGCCATAACCAGAAATAAGTCTAATGTACAGTCCTGACAACATTCAACATAGACTGGTGATGGTACTGGAACAAGATAGATCAGAGTCTCAAAGTCTGTAATAGTTATAGGGCACAAAGGAACAAAAGAGTAAAAAGCAACCTTTTTATTTTATTATACAGGATGTCTCCACTAAGTGGATATCTCTTCCCAGTGATTGTCTGTGTACAGACGTGGTGATGAAATACATGATATCAGATCATTGTAATTAGTCCCACTGGGTATATCTTTAGGCTAGATAGGAATGGATATTAACCACAAATAATCAATATCTAATGGCATGGAAAGAAATTGGGGCAGAAATGGTCCACATCTCTCAGCTTTTATTCACACTGATTCTCAAGAATGGTGGAAATAAAGATGGATCTGCAGGACTATTTCACCCCAAAGAAGAGTGCATATAAATGATATGGCACCAAACTGGTTGAGTGAACTGGGTGCATTTTTTGTATCGATATAATGGGTAGACTGACCTGTACAAGTGCCAGTGTTCTGACTGCAGAACTAACTGCACACAAGATACTGAACAGTTAAGCAGGCACATCATTCAACTGGAAAGGTATTGGTATTGACCTCCTCCAATCAGATTTAACTTTCACAGTGCTATTAATTATGGCTCTATACTAGGTAAACTGATCCCTACAAGTGCTAATGCTCAGATTGCATAGGACACTGATCAGTGTAAGTGGACCCATCATTCTCCCTTGTAGGCAAGATCAGCTTTATTAGTGACCTTGTGCAATCTAATTCAAATGGCAGCCCAACTGTGACAGAACAAAGCTATCTTTTCCTCAATTATCTTGTAAAGTTTCTTATACCAGAGAGGGTTATGGGATTAGTGATCCGAAAAAATAGTCCTGACTTGTACCATGCAAGAGAAATATATAGTGATGATGGCTTTGACTTTTCCATGAGCTATTTCTTTGTCCTTTCTTATAGAATGCTCTTCAAGTCAGCCACTAGACCTGACTGTGGTAACAGTTGAACACTAATTGGTCTTTCTTTATTAGCATGTCGATATATGCTGGAACTCTGGCCCAAGTTATTGATGGAGAATGAGAACAGAACAGTTCTCCAGTTTGTTATGCTGGGATAAGTTATAAGACATTTGATCCACATTTGGTCCAAACTTGCACACAACATCTGAGTTGACTTTATAGGATCCAAATTTCAATCATTTATAGCTGACTGTACAGCTGACTGGCTGTCAAAGCCATAACTGGCCTATAAATTCCACCAAAATTAATTTTCAAGTTGAGGTTTCACTCTCTCTGTCAAGGCCAAAAGGGACATCCTGCATGGCTAATTTGGTGGTGATCCTTCTGGTTTGCAATACTTATTCAACAGGAAATTATTGAGAGAAATTATATTAGCAATGATGCTGATTGCATCAGTCTTTTGGAAAGTAAATCTGCACTTTCACTTATGTCAAACTCTCAGTATTAAAGCCCAATGACTTTCAGTCCAAACAGTATATACTGACATATATTTCTTGTGTGGCAACCTACATACACCTTAAATGTACGATGGTTGTCATCGACATATTCCACTGTTTATGTTATTTGCACTTAGTCCTGACAATGGTAAAAATCATTAGTGAGAATTATAGTAGACAATATTAAAATGTTTTACAGCTGTGGCCAGCCATGCTTCAGCTTTGTGATCTTTCCAAAAGAGTGGATATTACTGATCCACTAAACTATACTGAATAAAAGTTACCTTGAGAAAGAACACACATGGTAGCCTATGCAGGTAAAGATATCATATGATATTAAAACATAATAACAATGAATAATTTAATACCGCTATTAAGCAAGACATAACATAATACTGATGGGTGCTTATGCTCCTGAAAAAAAAGGTTTTAATTCATCAGCAAAAGGACTTTGGCTGTGAAAAAGAAAGGAGCAAGAGAAAGTTTGAAATGCACATAATATACTTCCCTCCAAAATTCTTGAAGATGGTGTTTAAGAAGTCTCTCAACAGATGAGAGCATGATAATAGGCAAAAGTAGGAAATAAAACATACATGGGATTTTGCACTAATCCCTATTTCAAGGGGAGATCACTGTTAGCTGCATTTGTGGCCACACCACATTTAACTTCCAAAGCAAACTGTTGTAGTTGAGAGGGTTAATTTTGCAAGGTAGCGCTAGTATTCACTAAGTTATTATCATTTATAAAGTTTTCAACAAAGAAACTGAGTGTAATACAAAGGTAAACCAAATCAATGAACCATGAAATAGAGGTCACACTTATTTAATTTTTAATGATGACTTTAGTATTAGTAATGAAATACTTGCATACCAAGTGTATCTGACTCTGTTAGCAATAGTGTTTGAGACAACGACCTAAATGAAAATCCTAATCAGTAATAATGCCTGACAGATAGATGAATAGAAACATCATCAATCCATGCAATCCAGTCAAAAATACTTTTCATACCTAAATTTTGCGCTTGCATACAAATTTTTTACAATCTTATCACAATCTCACATCTTGAAACAAGAATGAGAACTAATATTGCTTTTCCTTCCAGTAGAACCTCACTTAACTCAACTTGCATGTTGTAGGGAGAGAGGGTGGGGAAAGACCGATTGGTTGGATAATTAGGATTGAGATAAATGTGTTTTTCATTTAACTTTCTGAAGATATGGTGTTCATTCAAATGAAACTAAATACTCTGAAGTTACCATTTTTTAGGAGGAACAATATTTGTAAGATAATAATTTTCATATTTTGTGCTTGTTACAAACCATGAATTTAAAGACCTGATGATAAATGATCATTCTGTGGAAACAAAATAATTATATGCCCAAACCACCAATATTAGTGCCAAAGAAACCTCATTTTGCCAAAACATGAAAATATCAGAACTGACAATATCCAGATAAAAGAATAATCAAAACTCTACTGTAATATAGTTACTATCACAAATTACTTTAATGATAAAAAACACCCTAACAGACTGCAATGAACTGACAATTTCCAGATAATGGCGGATAATCCAATGCATACTGTAACACAGGTATGATCTCAAACAGCTTGCATTATAAACCACACAATAACAGAGAGTAACAAATTGACAATATCCAGATAACAGTGCATAATTAAAACTGAACTGTAATACAGTTATGATCTCAATGACTTGGATGATTCATCACATTCTTATGGACTGCAAAAAAAAAAAAAAACGAGTTGGAGAGATGTTGCTGGAAATTGCATACTTTGTTCTGGAATACAATACTGATTATGGCTCATTTACTCATCATATAAAAATAAATGCTAATATCACCATGCAGATGCTTGTCTTAGTGTTTCACAGTTATTTCTTTTACATATTCACAACAACAAACTATATACATTTTAAGTCCAAGCAATGGCATTTTCTCATTATATATTTATAATAAGGGTCAAGTAAAAAAAAATAAACAAAGCTATGTAAAAAGTTCTATGGCAGAATTACTTTAAACAATATGTTAAAAGAACACAAATGCTCCACTGTATCTATTTTGCAATATATGAATTCTCTTACAAGTAAATGCCAAAATTGTCCAATGTTTAATATAGAGACACACAAATAAACACTGGCATGGAGCATAAAAGATGTAATACTGAATTTTAACACCATTGTTGATGAGGATACCAACTGAAGAACGAAGAAAAAATTATTCTCACAAAATAAAATATCAATGGGAATTAACTCTTAAAAAACTACTCTATATATATGTGTGTGTGTGTGTGTGTGTGTGTATACATATACACACACACCTTTTACGCCACTAAGTAATTCCCCATATATAAAATGTTCTTAAGTGAAACATCGATGCAAATGCTAGCATTTACAAGTATGTGTTTGAAAGCCTTACTTTAATGTGATAGGTTAAGTATTCTCAAAGAAATATAACTTACAATACAAATGTCTTTTCCCCACTGAATACATTGTGCAATTCACATTAATATTAGAAGAACAGGTTGGTGGAGGAGGAAATGCATGAGCATACAACATTTATCATTGTGATCCATTTTGGATAATATTATGACTTCAGTCCCCATGTGAAGGATAAAACCACTCTCCTAATAAGTACAGGCACGGGATAAGCTAGAAACTAAACATTTTTAGGCTTTATGCTAAAGGTGACTGACATTTTCTTACCCTAATAAAATTGTTTTTGGCAAATTAATCTATCAACCTGATGCATATGCTGCCACTACAAGTGGACTGAACATATTTAGTTTCCATCTTTGCAGTGTTACATCATAAATGTAGAAGGTTAATGACTGAATAGAAACAAGGAGTTCAAAAATAAGTCTCTCAAAGATGGAATCTCATTAGCATAAATTTTCAAAATGAGTATCTGATCCCATTATATGTTTGGATACACAGCAAATCATCCACATGAGTATCTGATCCCATTAAATGTTTGGATACACAGCAAATCATCCACATGAGTATCTGATCCCATTAGATGTTTGGATACACAGCAAATCATCCACATGAGTATCTGATCCCATTATATGTTTGGATACACAGCAAATCATCCACATGAGTATCTGATCCCATTAGATGTTTGGATACACAGCAAATCATCCACATGAGTATCTGATCCCATTAGATGTTTGGATACACAGCAAATCATCCACATGAGTATCTGATCCCATTAGATGTTTGGATACACAGCAAATCATCCACATGAGTATCTGATCCCATTAGATGTTTGAATACACAGCAAATCATCCACATGAGTATCTGATCCCATTAGATGTTTGGATACACAGCAAATCATCCACATGAGTATCTGATCCCATTAGATGTTTGGATACACAGCAAATCATCCACATGTGTATCTGATCCCATTATATGTTTGGATACACAGCAAATCATCCACATGAGTATCTGATCCCATTAGATGTTTGGATACACAGCAAATCATCCACATGAGTATCTGATCCCATTAGATGTTTGGATACACAGCAAATCATCCACATGAGTATCTGATCCCATTAGATGTTTGGATACACAGCAAATCATCCACATGAGTATCTGATCCCATTAAATGTTTGGATACACAGCAAATCATCCACATGAGTATCTGATCCCATTAGATGTTTGGATACACAGCAAATCATCCACATGAGTATCTGATCCCATTAGATGTTTGGATACACAGCAAATCATCCACATGAGTATCTGATCCCATTAAATGTTTGGATACACAGCAAATCATCCACATGAGTATCTGATCCCATTAGATGTTTGAATACACAGCAAATCATCCACATGAGTATCTGATCCCATTAGATGTTTGGATACACAGCAAATCATCCACATGAGTATCTGATCCCATTAGATGTTTGGATACACAGCAAATCATCCACATGAGTATCTGATCCCATTAGATGTTTGGATACACAGCAAATCATCCACATGAGTATCTGATCCCATTAGATGTTTGGATACACAGCAAATCATCCACATGAGTATCTGATCCCATTAAATGTTTGGATACACAGCAAATCATCCACATGAGTATATGATCCCATTAAATGTTTGGATACACAGCAAATCATCCACATGAGTATCTGATCCCATTAGATGTTTGGATACACAGCAAATCATCCACATGAGTATCTGATCCCATTAGTTGTTTGGATACACAGCAAATCATCCACATGAGTATCTGATCCCATTAAATGTTTGGATACACAGCAAATCATCCACATGAGTATCTGATCCCATTAGATGTTTGAATACACAGCAAATCATCCACATGAGTATCTGATCCCATTAGATGTTTGGATACACAGCAAATCATCCACATGAGTATCTGATCCCATTAGATGTTTGGATACACAGCAAATCATCCACATGTGTATCTGATCCCATTAGATGTTTGGATACACAGCAAATCATCCACATGAGTATCTGATCCCATTAGATGTTTGGATACACAGCAAATCATCCACATGAGTATCTGATCCCATTAGATGTTTGAATGACACGGTGTAATTTATGTTGAGTAAAGCACAAAAGTATATTGCATAAATAATGTGTGTGACTACTTGGTCAAAGGCATAGTCCATGATGGGAACAAATGGGAAAATAACAGTGAAAAAAATATTACTTTTAGCAATAATTTAAGGAATGTTGGAAATATGGTAAATACCACCTTTACATGCAGGACTTCAAGAGGTATAATGAAAGTATTGCAGTGAAAACTTAAACTATATGTGTAGACACCAAGCAGTGGCAAGGGGAGGTCATTACATGGTATCTTGGAAGAGTTACTTCTAGAAAGGCTGGTTTCAAGAGGGAAGTTAATTTCTAATGTTAATGTGATATGTAATGTACACTGTGGAGAAATGACTTGCTTTAGCCATAAGTTAAATTACAAAAAGTGAATAAAGAATAATCAAATAGAAATTTGCAAATATGATTCAGCTTGCATTTTTTTAATGAAGATAAATATATGACTTTTCATGTAGATGTATCACAAAATGATCAATGTAAGGACATGACAATGAGAAAAATAACTGCAAAGATATCTATGAAAAAAATACATCATTTTTAAATGTTCTAATTTGCATAGAATCTGTTCGTGAGTTTTGTTTACTTTTATCCAAGAAAACCTTGAGTTCTAAAGGTAGTTACACCAATGAACAATCAAATTTTGTCTATCATTGTTATCTCAGAGCTACTTCAGGAATTTATTATATTTCTCCAATGATAAGCCCTATCAGGGAAAGAATCAAACACCCTTTTCTAAAATATGGATTGGGATTTTATTGGTTTAGGACAAGACAAATAAAAATGTATACAGGGTAATTATGAGAAAGACAGGCAAAGCTGAAGAGCTTGTTTACTGGTAATCCAAATTTGATAGTGATCCCAAGAAGCTGAGAAATTTATTTAGAAGCAATTAATACTTAATTCTGAAAGAATTACAACACACAAATTTTACATTGATGAAACACTGTAGTACTTTCATCTAAAGTAAACAGATACAGACAAAAATTTGGGCCTGAAGTGAGAAAGTGGATCTGTTTCTGAGACTTCTCTTTCACTAAGACTGAGCTGATCTTGTCTTTGGGATGGTATTATCATCAGAGAAATACATTATTTCCTGCATTCTGCTCTCTCCAAAACATCACAGATGAAGGAAGGTTTTTGGAGAAAAAGTAATAATTATTTATTGATCTCTCATAATCACAACCAATTATTTAAAAATAACAATGTATATTATAATAGTTGAACACATTTCTAATGCTTGTAATTCACTCTTAATCACTCTCCCAATCACTGGTGAATGTTTGTGTTGGAAGTGTGTCTGTAAGTTGACTACTCTGCTGTCTGTAATGATCAAGCCATTTTTCAATCATCTCTTTTACGAGAGGTGGTCGCTTGCCAATGTTCTGTACAGCTACCAGCAGCCCATCATCTGTCACACAGCAGTCCATCCATCGTCTCATTATGGTCTCTTCCTGTCCAATCTGAATTAGTACAAGGGAATACATTAAAATAATTTATAACATTCCAGTTGTAAGGATCATATTTTTAATAAAAGTCAAATAAAGACACATTATTGGTTATTTGAATTAAATGAATACAAAATTTAGAGTACATCTACTGCATTGGTCACGTGTAAAATTTACAAAAAATGTCTCAAGAACTATGTATTTCTAAATTTTACACCCAATTCCTTTCACTTGTCAACCAATCTACTTGGATCCTTATAATATTTAGCTGAAATAAATTAGTTTCAAAAACATATTCCAATTATACCACAAAGTTTCAAGTTTATATCTCATCACAGCGCATGAAGAGATTCATTATATTATAGACCAATGTATTTATATGTGTGTACTCAAATACAATCCTAGATTCAGTAATACAAAAATCCATTGCCCAGTGGACAAGTTGTTCATGTTGCTGGACAAGTTGTTCATGTTGCTGGCCAAGTGCATGTGTTCACTGTCATGCCTGACTGGGCAAGTAATTTCTTCCCTTTGAACACTTCTTTAAAATGATTCAACAGCACACAGTTCATAAGAACTGCAAGTGCAGTAATCAATAAAATAACATGCAAAGTACACAAGTACCTCTTATTGATATAATCTCATCCCAGCTCCACTATCAGTCTTTTACCCATTCAATACCTGCAAGGCTGGCTTACTGCTAATCCCCATTCCAGAGTTGTGGTTGTCGTTAGGGTTTAACACCTTTATTCCCCACAAGATGGACTCTACATGGTGGCCAGTAAAACTGTTGGAGGAAGAACACTGGAAACCTTGGGAAGAACCACCAACCCATGAGAAGCTACTGGCAGGCTTTCTCATGTACCCATATTAGCCAGCCTTAGATTTGAACCCATGCAGAAAGAGGTGAGATGGCAGTGATCTAGAACAGTGAGCACTTTAGACCATTTGGCCCCACCCCCATTCAAGAGTGTGTGTGTGTGTGTGTGTTGTGTGTCATTTAGATTTTTAAAGTAGCTTTAACAATTTTTCAGTCATATCGCTACAATGTCTGCAGTGTGATAGTTTATAGAGATATCTAGCACTGGGGAATCATGCCACAGACATGTGGTATGATGTCCCACCCAGTCACATCATCCAGACACCATGAAGACCAGTCCTAACACTAAACACTTAATACTGAGCACCAGCAAGGCAGCTGTTAGTACCGTATTTTAAAATCTTTGTTATGACTTGGCTGGGGTTCGAACCTGCAACCTCCAGCATCCAAAACAAATGCTTTTGCCTCTAGGCCACTGGTGCAGACACTCAAGAGTAATTATACAACAAATGTTATTCCTATAGAATGTTTCCTCACATCTTAATCATAACACTGCAAGCCAATTGGATAATCAATAGATTTAATGGATTGGCAAGTAAAATTAACCTAAAACAATGCTGACAACACATGATAAGCAAATACAAGGGTGTCAAATACCTGATAAAGTCTTACTGATTTGAGATCAATCATTGTGCATTTCAAATAACATTTCTATGGGATTGAATGGGATTGGAAAATGGTATCTGTGTAGTTTTAGCTCTATATGGCTTTTGACATTACACTGTAAGTCCATGACCTTCTGCCTCTAAAAATTGGCAATTCTGATAGGAAAATTTATCATCTAGGAAAGTGGGAATCCATCACCTGGCACAAAATCATTAAAGTAAAATTAATAAAACTCAATGTACAAAATTTTATCAAGGACAATTATTTCTATCTCTTTATCTCATTTTACATTTCACCTGATCTTTTACATTTTTTCATGTAACAATTTCTTTATTTCTGTTCATATAATTATCTTTCTTGACAAATGGGTTGGCAGGTGGGGTGGTTACAACCTGCTAAAGAAAATGTATAACCAAATTCAAAGTTTTAAAATGTGAGAATTATGGTAGCGAGTCCACCAGACAGTCTTAGAGCAATGAATGTCCAAGAACTGCATCCAAACCGGAATATGATCAGCCTCATTAAATGCTTTTGCATAAAAAATGATGGAACAAATAAGTGTCTGATATAATGAAATACCTAGATAGCCAGAACATTGAAACTAGTATTGATATGGTGCCAAAAGGTCCTCTGAAACACAATTCCTAACCATGGATGTCACTGCCAGGACAAAATATTCAAGTTGATATAGCTATGTCAGATTTTATCAAAGACTATGACAAAAGTCTTATACTGTCACACAATCTTAAAATATGGAGTCACAGGAGAGAACAACTGCTGGAATGATTCATTACTACAATGCCAATGGTAACAGACCATTCTAAATCAAGTGTTGGATCAACAACCACTGCCATATAATTGGTATAACGGTACCAATTATGCAAGTCCAGGTGGGTGGAGCTTAAGGTGTATGAAACATTGCATTCAGAAATAAACAACAGCAACACCTTTGATTGGTGCATTTTGTTAGAGTTGTACTATCTGTTAGGTTTAAAAAAAATTGAGCCTCTTGGCAACATGTGCGATTATGTTAATTCCTATCTAGATCATATTTTGTATTTTTTATGATTTTTTGAAAATGTTGTACACATGACTGAAAATGTGTCTGTTGTGACTAGATAACTCATAACCTTATCTAGCTACAGCAGAGTTATCTCTCTTAAATGCAATGAAGTACCTGGTTCTGTCATTGTCAAATTGACAGTCTAACACTGTTCTCTTGAAAAGTGAGTAATGTGCATGCAAAATTATGATAGAAAATATATTTATTTCCCCAAACATCAACATTACGGTCTATGGAAAAACAATTGGTACTGTGATACCAATTGGGCAGTTTCCTGTAGACACTACTTTTTTCATCCTACTCAATCTCTGATGAAGAGAAATGACGATGCCAACAACCTACATGCAAATGTCTGCTACTATGGTTACTGTATAGCATAACAGCAAATCAAGAACTACAATAAACACCTGACTCAACTTAAAGATCTCAACACAATGGTTAATTGAGTAACACATGGCAGATAGAGTTTAAAATCAAGAAATGAGCTATCATGTAGGACTCTAGACAAACATCAAAGTTGCCAGTCAACCACATCCCTTGTAAGACCACTGATATTGTACTGCAACAGCCATACCTTGGAGATGAGTTGACTGACAACTTAAAGTTCAAATTACACATCAACAGCATCAAGAATAAAAGCTTCAAGTGTGGGGAATTCCTAAAATGCAATTTAAGGAATTTTCCATCCAAAGTAAATGAATACTTCAACTTATAACACAAAGCTGGAATCAGCAATACAAAACTGAGATTAAGTAGGTTAAATAAATGTTGAGGGCATCAGTTTGTTTTGTAATAAATATGCCATATCACATTTTCTATCCTGAGAGTATAAAAGAAACAAAGACAAAATGTTAGTTTATAAGGCAACAACTTCAGACTTGCTAAACCCAGACAAGCCAATCTTGATGAGACCATCTCAGTAAGGCTGAGGATTTATTTTCCATAAGTTTGACCAGTTTATCATAAACTGCTATTCTAAAGCTGGAAAACGTCTTTTAAAGTTTAGTATTTGAAACATGCAGTGACAGTAAAGTACACATAGTCTTTATTTACCACTAGCACAGTTGCACATACTTCAGTTCCAAACACTGTGTAGCTCAATGGCTTCTTTCTCTTTCTCAACTTGACATTAAGTCCTGGATAGTTTTCTTCATTTCACATGACAATCATATCTCCAAAAACGAGACATACTCAAATTGACAAGCCATGTCCAATAAATGTAAATGTGTCCCTTCCAGCTTTTATTCACAAGTATCTAAATATTCCTTTTTATTCTTCTGTGCTGATTATTAACACATTTTATGAGGCTTAATTTCTGTTTAGTCTCCAATGAGTAATGAATGCTGGACACCATTTTTAAAATTCTATAATTAGCAGTTTGATCATGAGGACGCTTCATGAAAAAAGTATGTGCAGTTTAAAGCATCTACCATAGAGTCAGTCTGATCCCTGACTAATTCAACTAATTTTAATATGAAACCAGGTTTCAAATTAAATACAGATGAACCAATTATTGGGATTTTTTTTGGCAACAATCATTTTTCCATAGTTTTTGATTTTATTCCAAAAGTCAGTATTTTAAGGATGATTTTCATAAGACTTACGGCACACTCTAAGGGTTTGCAGGTCTGTAAATCAATTGAGATTCAAAGTCCCAACCACAAGGTAATCCTATCAAACTCTTTAAAACAGTTATTGCAACACTGCCATTTCTATTCTTAGTCATTCATGTGTTCTTGAAGAAATAACATATAATATATGGCAAACATGGTATAGTACCTTGGTATCAAGAAAATAAAGCATTTACACATCAACCAAGGTATTTCAATTTCATTTAATTATTCTGGCCAAATGTTCACACAATTTTTGTTTTAAACAAATCACTTTCCAGAGAAATTGTTTGAGACTGTCCCTGCATTTAAATGAACAATCAAGTAATAAAGAATTACTTTCTTTTTTACTCGATCTGTCTTCAGCAACAAAGGAATGATTTTTTTGAATTTTAATCTGAATCCAGGTTCTCTAACATGTCATCTAATTAAAACAGATGAATGAGTTAACAGTGTTTTCAATGTTGCTTGATGGGGATGGGAGTCAAAAAATACCAAAGTAGACCAAAAAAGTAAGAATGGATTTATTAGCTGTATGGAAAATATATCAATTTTATCCAAATAAATTCAATGAATATTCAAACAGGAGAATTTTGTAATTTTGTATTCATTTCAACTCTACCACCCATAGCAGTCATCTTCCTTAAACAAACTACGGTACCTCCAATATACAGCTAGGTACAGATCTATTTTTCATATTATCTGAATATTTTACACCCATTTTTCACACCTTTCTTTTACACCCAAATTTGCTCATTATTGTTGGGTTAAAAGAAGCTACACAGTAAATAAGCTGAATACTTTACCTCTGATTCCTTGATAAAATGTATTGGAAGAAATGATCCCTCATGGTCAACCAGGGGCAGATAAGTGATCTGATCTTCTCCATTACTGTCAATATTGGCTCCAGCCCCAACAGGAATATCTGTCACCATTTCCATGGGAACAAGAGATGAGAAATGACCCCTAGTATAGCCCAGAGAAATGGGAGTCTTGTAACAAAAGCTTCTTTCCCAAAGAAAGGGAAGATAAACTCCTGGAAAACAATGATAGGTGCCAATGGAGGCATTTGGAAAACATACAAGGAGATTATGCTAATATCTCTTTAGAGGTGTTTAATGATATCAAAGTTATTGCTAAAATTGAATCCTTTTGAAATCAGACAGGTTTACTAATAATTATATACATCATAAGTATAAAAATGACCTGTCTGTAACTTATAATCTGGACATAGTCTGTCATGACAAAAATGATAGCATGTTAAAAACATAATTTTGTAACACACTTCCTAAATTATTAAAACTATTGCTACCACATCCATCCCATTCCATACCAACTAGATTGTAAATGAATTCCAAGGACAAATCTTAATTTTTGGTTAATACATCTTCCCTTTCAATAAGAATTATCACCAAATCCATTTTCTTAATTTTATTTATCTACAGTTCATTACAATTCAAAACTTGTGGACATGTCACTAATATTTTGTAGCTAACTGGATTTCCCATCTGAAAGTAATATTAAGTGCTTCAGAGATGGATACCACTTCCTTTCCCTAGATAAATCATTACCATTAGCAATTTCCATTACTCAAGAGCATAACTATCTTGAAAGATCACAATTTCTGGCAATGATAACATTGCCTTCACCAGCAACTTATGTTGATCATGTGATTTATAATGGTCACATGATACAAGGGGACTATGTGATTCAGATATGTGGATGATATCTTGACTGAACTACACAAGTACATGTTCAGGAGTTCTCTGAAAATCTCAGCTCCATTGACCAACATATCCAGTTCATTTCATAACAAGAAGAAAATGCAAACTATCATTCATGCATGTAACTGATGATGGATCAACCAAACTCACTGTGGATAGAAAACCAACCCACACTGACCAGTAACTTTTCTCTAATATCTGGAACTCAAGAGGTCAGTAGTAAGAACTTTAATGCACCAAGCTAACTCCCTCTTCACAAATGAGAGAGATTGACTGGAGGAAATAGAACATGTGAAATCAGTACTAAGGGTATATGGCTATCCTGAGGGCTGTTCCAGTAAAGCATATACCCCCCTCCCGGGATGGCACTTCATAAAAACTACTGTAGGGGGTTGTGTTTCAAACTATTTTGATTCTGATATTGGAAGGTTGATTAAGAAAATCATTTCTATTGTGGGTTGTGTTGACAAAATGAGAAATCGCTAGTGGGGTTGTCAGAAAAAGAAACAAATATATATTTGAAATCGCATCAAACACCCTCCTAACGGTCTAATGCAAATAAAAAGGTGGTTCAGAAAATGATGCCAGTACATGAGAGTGCACCTAATTTGTTCGAATTCGCAAACTTTTAAAGCAGTAATATGTGTTCCGCAAATTACATCAACATTATGGATATAAAATTTGCTTTGTGCAGTATACAAATTTTTTTCAACTTTTAACTTTAAAAGTGCATTTAGCGATGTTTTTCACGCTGCCAGTAGCAGTGTAGCAGTGCTTGATGCGTCAATATTCAGGAAGACAAACGTTAAAATAGCTGGATACTTCAGTTCGACATGAATGGCTGTTAAACTAACTTTGGTTCATTGGCCTTGGAACAAGCATTTATGGAATTTATAACCTTACTTTCAATATGTTAGTTTTACAAATGCATGTTTCAAATGAGGGCCACACAGGAAACCAATATGGCTTATTCACAACAGGCATCAGTACACAATAAAATCTGGTTCAGTACCCACAAATGTAGTCCCAGTCTATTTTTAGATCACTTTTTCCTGTCTCTGTTTGGTGGTGATATAAGAGTTAGATTTTGGCATTCTTGGTAAGGATTTAAAGGCAATTGTTTATTCTTTAGAATGTGAGCTTATGGTGTGGTTGTCTGTGTGAATTTCGGCCACAGGTGCACATTGAGTAATAAGGCCATGGTGATGATCCGGAAGTGAAATCTGTGTTCCGCTGCATTGTGTTTTGTTTACAATTCAGCCTCTCAAAAAAATGCAGGTCAACCCTTGACAAGAACTTCACCATACAATGATCTTTGAAGGTATTTTAGATTAACATATGATTTGTATTGATTATCACACAGTGGAAAGTTCAGTATTGAGAAACAAATGTAGAGACTATATAGCAAAAATAATTGTGTTCTATGGCCTGAAAGGGCATTATTGACTAAACTTTAAATTGATATAAAAAATTTTTATTATTAACGATAGACACATGAAATTTTAATATGTTATGTATATTGACTATAAAAATATAAAAATGAAATTAAAAAAAGAAAATAATTTTAATTTTAAAAATTTAAATAAAATTTAAAAAAATTAAAATATAAAATTTTTCTACCAAGTATACACATATATAATATTTATTGGGAATGATATTAAATGATATCAGCATGTATATACTTCTACACCATATACAAGCTCAAATGATGGATATTTGTCAAATTTATTCAGAGAAAATATCTTTGTTAGTCAAAATGAGACCCTCATTTAAAATACATTTAGACGAAATTCTATTTGGTTTTGTACCTATAGGTCATTGAAGCTATTTATTTGGGGTCCAAACAGTTAATTTATGTGTTTATGATGGGGTGACTATCTGAGTAACACATATCTGCTTGTATAGTTATCAGTAATTGTTTATAAACATAGTTATTGGGTATTTAGTGAGAGGACAACATCATAATTAGTTCTCAAATATGGAGTAAGCCTATGGCTATTTAATAATGGCTATTCTTTCTCTTTCTGTCACCATTTCCTCATTGGAGATCGCACACACACACTCACACACACACACACACACACACACAAAACTTTGATTAAATCACACACAAAACTTTGATTAAATCATGAAATCCTGGCCACATCCCTGCAGGGTAGATAACTGACCATTTTTTTTATTTTATTGGTCTCTGGTTAACCCATGGTATTTCTGTCACTTGAACATTATTTTAGAGTGTGTCAGTTCTGAATGGATTGAAAAAGGCATACAACCATTGAGAGTTGTTGAAGGACTAGCATTACTACAGATATGAAAGAACGAGAACCATACTATAAATCAGTGAAAATAAAATAAAATGAGTATACATGGTTTGACTGTCCCTGACTGGTTGATAATAAAAGTAAGATTTTAGTGAAATTTGTTTTTTTAACATAACTTCTGTCACTTTACAGACCTGAGTTTGGAAGACTTGTTACTGAAATCAGCAGCAGACTTTTCTGTGTAGTATTGAAAGCACACAATTCAAATTTGTGTCAATCCAGAAAATGGTGCAGCTGTTATGGTTTTCTTTTCACAAAAGCTGTCTTCATAGATGTTTCTATACTGACACAAATGTGATCATGAGCACTCAAAATTTTAAGTTATTGAATTTTAATATCATGGTGCTTCCAAAGGTTTACAATGGAAACTGAATTAGTACAGCGAGTCTTTCACTTTGAGTTTTGTGCAGAAACATGGAATCCAAGAAAAGAATACATTCAAAATGTAGATGTTTTCTATCTTGGATTTAGTCTCCCCATTGCATTTTACATTGATATGCATGTTCACAAACAGTATAGTAGTAGGAAAAGTAAGTTACAAATTTAGATACATATAAAGAAGTCAAACAGTATGTGGGGGGGGGACAAGATCATAAGAACAATCTGGAATGGAGAAGTATAATAACAACAGTAATGAGTAGAAGTGTGCATCTTTTTTGATGTATGCAACATTGTTTTCTCAGCTTCAGTAAGAAATTACATCAAAGGGAAAACAATAAAGGGTGTACACATGAATTTAGGTACTTAAATTGATTTTAACCTACTGGCTATATCTTTCAGTCTCTTTCTGTTCATTCTGATCATTATGTCCACTGAATCAGTATGATTGGAAAAAATCTGGCAAATTTAAAGATTGAAAAATCCTTTGGGAGATTATGATTATACACTGTACTTCTACCCAAGAGATGTGAATAATTTCATTTCTTGGTTTGTTGATTCTGGTTGTGGCTCAGTTCAATCACTTCACTGAAAAACACTGATTCATTCTCATACTTTTGTTGCAAATATTGATTACAGATGCACATCTCCTGATATCGGTGATTATAGCTTGAATAAGTTATAAAAGTTCTGGTTGGAACAATGGACATTGCTAGAGAAACTTTAAGTGAACTAAAATGTAAACTTTTTGGCAGCATATGATGCAGGATTGCTCAAGTCTTCTCCATCTCATATGTTTACCATGAAAAATCCATTTGTACCTACTGATAATGATTTTTAGGTAACTGTCAGAAATGCATAATTGACAATATTCAAAGGTCTACAAAATTAAACTAGAGTCAAAGTTTATAAACTCATACAGCTGTGGCAAAAATCTGTGAGATGTGCAAGAGATCCGTAAAAGCAAGCACCTTAGTACACTTGGGCCTCTGTTGATTTGATGTTTATCTCAACAGCCGAAGTCATTTAGACATGAGATCTCAGGTCTTGATAGATCATTATGGCCTTTACACCATTTTCAAATGAAGAGAATCTATATATGGCAGCCAATTTTACTGCTAAAGAAAATCAAATATATGTTTGAGACACCAAACACCACTTATGTAGAACCACTGACCTTCCATAAGTAACTAGCAACATTCTCATTTACACATTGGATGATTGGAGGCAAGTAATCACATGACAAGCATCTTAAAACCACTCTGCCTTGGAATTAGACAAGATCACAGTTTGCCACAATTTCCTCAACACAAAAACTAACCAAGTCTTGAATAATAGATAAGGACCTATACCTGATATGAACCATAATGTGGTGCAGACTTCAAACAATTTAGCAAATGTTGTTACTTTGTGCATCTTCAAGTTTCTATCTATCTATTTACAAATGGTATTTACTGGTGGAAAAGAAATTCTAGGACTACAAGAAGAGCCTGTTTCTTTTATCTCATATTCTTTTTAACTGCTGATTATTGAACCATTTTTGATATATCCACATACCAAATTTAATAACAAAAATATTTTCTTACATGCTAAGGTTAGTATGTTCAAAAGATACCTTAAAAGGCAGTACACAAATCTAGAAGCCCCTGAACTTGATATCACAGACTTAAGGTTACTGAAGACATACCCACATGCTAAGTCTGCTTAAATCTATAATTCATTACACTGGTGTTCTAATGATCAGCTGTACATTAAGGACTAACTTCATATCATAGGAAGTCTTTCCGTAAAAAACCCATGTCAGCATGATCATCTGTTCAAGTAGTGATAACAAGATTTTGAACATGGCCAAAATCTTAGAGGTCTGATAGGAACCATTTTCATTTAGAATCAACTAGACTTCAAGGTCTTTAATTGAAAATCCCATGTTTATATGACCATCTGTTCAGAGAGACTGGCAATAATGAGAGATTTAAAACCAATGTAGTGGCTATGTTGGCTTTGCATCTGTGGGTGCTGTGGTGTTGGTCTTATCTCAAATGGAATCAACGAAGGCTTCGTCATCCTCCGAACCATTCAAAGCACTGGAAATACATTTGTTACATGATTTGACTACCATGTCATTTCTCACATGCATTACACAACCAATGAGATACTATCTCAATCCCTGGATGATTCACTTTTCCTGCCACTGTAAATTATTTGAGCCCACCTACGCATTTGTTTGCACATATTTGACATGAATGGCTCATTTAAGCAAACCTCCACTAGTTGCAGCACAGACTTGGTGCTGCCAGGTACCACAGCTTGGTATATCTGATGCATCAAATGTGCCTGAAACATGTCCCACACAAGCAATGCCTTATGTTTTAACAAGGTACTAGGTATAGTATACCATACTTTTCAATCCAAACCAACTAACCCATCCCTTAGGGTTAACGGTTACAACTTCACTAGGCATAATTTCTTTTTTCATAGTCTTATATTTAAACAAAAGTGATGTCACACTGACATGAACTGAACAATACTGTGCTTCTCAACTTTTAGCTTTTGCTATCTTGATAATTATTGGTGGTGTTAATTGACAGTAATTATTAAAGTGACAAAACTTTATATCTATGGAATGTACAACAGTAATGATAATTAGGTCACTCACTTCTTTGTATGGATTGAAGTTACTGTGGGTACTTTGCTGGCATGTTGGAACAAATGTCAATATGTCTAATTTGGAAATCAACATATATCTGAGATTTCCATTTATAAGTGGCATACTTAACAATTTCCATATTAATATGCTGGCCAATGGCTCTGATAGAGTGGTGGCCATTCCATAGGGGTAATTTTGAACATGAACTCATCAGTACCAAGAGATTCTTGTTACAAAGAGTGTTTGACCAATGGTCAAAGGAGTAATAAAGAGAAGAAGTGATGACAAAACTGTCAAGCTGTCCGCCATGGTTAACATATTAGAAGTCAGATCAGCACCATTTCAATTTAGGACCAAATAGACATCTTAATAAATCTTTTGCTGAAAATCCCATGTCAAAATGACCATCTGTTCATGGAGTGTAGTGATAACAAGATTTTATGGCAACCACAGTGTCCATATTGGATTTATGACCATATCGATCCTGATATAAATGCAAGTGTACATTTTCATTGCAATCTTCCTAGCAAGAGTTCAGCAACAGCAAATTTGTGCCAATTGACAACTGATGGAAGACCATCAGGTAGTAAGCTGTGCAAATTTAGTCCTTACACATGATACAATCATTTCCCTACAGTGATATAGTATCACAAACTATTATATACTCTCAGATCTTTTAAAAAAATCCATTGGACTGAAATGGGAATAAGTTTCTTGTTCAGAATTTTAAGGACATTCCTGCTGGTTTTGTTGCAGGAATTATCCATTTTACTGTGACATATCAGAGAAGACAGTAAAATTTTGTAACAGTAAAACACCCATTTGTTGTCCAATAATTTTAAACTTAAAATATGTGTTTAATATCAAAATACAGAAATTCCCTGAAAAACAAGGTCTTGCCTGCAAAATCAGTTACAATGAACCAGCTGGTGTATCTTTAATACAAAATCTTTAACACAGTAATGCCAACAAAGCAACCACTGTTATTTGAAAAACGTTCATCGATTTACTGTGTAATACTTGCAAAGCCATTAACAGAAAAGCTTAAACATTGTTAATGAGGCTGGAAAAATGAGATACCTATATCTCACCGTGTTTATAAAGCTCATACAATGGTACCTTCAAATCGGACATAACCAATATTTTCTCCACGGAAGCTCTTGATGACCTTGACTCCATATACTATGATAGGTCTCCTGAGGATGTGAGCCAGGGCAAAAATATGTAGCTGATCTAGGGAGGACCCTGAAAAGTGAGAATTATATATAATTAATCACACACACACAGTCAGTGAAACTTTTCAAAACTGTAAACCCTTGGGACTAGCCCAAAATTTTAGTTTATGGTTTACTGTTGTTTAGATAGATGAGGAAAAAAAATTTATTTTTTTTCTAAGCACTTAGGTGATAAGATTAAATGAGACAGGATATATTATAAAGCCCAAGATTTAGATGTTTTTAGTTCTAGCTTGTTTAAACCATTGCCACACAAGATAATTATGTTTGTCAAATTTGCAGGCATCGCTGAAACTAAGCTTATCTGCTTCACTGTTGCTTTCAAATTAATTCTTGCAGAATTCTAATTTCTTTAGAACAGTATATACTCCTATGCTGAACTTTCCCCCTAGTTTGAAAGTTTTAGCAACATTTTATACATGTGGATCAGACTAATTTTATCCTGTAAAAATAGCTGAATCCTATAATGCTTACCTTACATTTTTACATAAGTGAATATAAATGATACCCACAGCTACTTAAATACCTGTACATAAGGTCACTGAAAATAAACTGATTCTATCTTTTAGACTACCATGTTGTTGGTCTGCAGATCATCAAGCCTGTTAATAAAGCCCTGATATTTAAATAAAATATTGTTAGGATTGGTGTAACTGATTTTAATTATGCAATACTTGTCCATCACAACTGTGCAACATTAACTTTTTCATGTCAAAAAACCTCATTCATTCATTGTGATAACATTCTCCCATAAAGTAGAATATTGTTTATAGGACAAATTCCATTTGTGCACCTCTCCTAACCATGCATAGAACAGTCATCTTTATTGCAAATGATATTATACAAGGACATCAGAATGGCTGGAGAAGAGATCATTTGGCAATAGCAACAGGTAAGAACTGCACAAATAAAAATTGGTGGTTTTAACCCCCCCCCAAACTACGTTTAAATAGCAGCAATATCATACCCATCACTAATGTGATGTCCTTCACAATTTGTTAGTGTCTCTTTGGGATACATGTACTGCAACTACAGGTCCCAGTGTAAAAATGCCTGAGCTTTGGTGTGTTAGCAAGTGGAGGAAAAGGATATCAAAGAACTGCCCAAATGCTATCTTAATGATGTCCTCCAAAGAAGAATGATGAATAAAGTCCCATCAAGCAGTGATGGCTCGAACCTTATGGGTTTTTAGCTTCATAAGAAGTTTCTATTAGTATGGGACTGATAAGCTGTTAAGATTTGGGTGACAGTCCACTATGAGATAGTTGAAACCAAAGTATCAATGGAGCCCTTAAGAGGATGGAAAAGAATTCATACCTTTTCATTTCATTTTTGAGGCATTTAAAGATATCAATGCACTGCCATAACTGGGCATCTCTAGTAAAGATCTGAGACTGGGTGATGGAGCTACCTAAGGTAAGTGAATTTTGGCTAAAAATGCAGAGTTGAAATAAAAGAAACAGATTAATAAATGCCATTAAACCAATGACAGCCAGTGTCAAGAAACAATGCATGACTCTCACTGTCTTCTCACATGCCAAGTAAAAACAGTGTCTTGAATGCAAAAATCTAGGTTTTTGGTTGAGGACTATAAAAGACAAGTGAATTTCCTTGCTTCCTTGATGTTGGAAATACTATGAGAGATGTGTTGTTGAAGGAGACACAGCAACCCCTTACTCTGTTAATGCACCCTTGCAACACCAGAAATATGTCTTTCATTTCTAATATGTTGATGTGAATGGATGATTTGTCCCAAATTCAATGTCCCTGGAGAATTATGCCCTCCAACTCTAAATGAGTACCTTAACCAGAATCTGACACATTAGATAACAGATATTAGTGTTGGTTAAGTGCAATCAAGAATCTGTCCCATTCATCCACCTGGGCAAATGGTGATGAAAGATTGGTCCTAGTAGAATCAGAGCACATAAAAATGTCTCTGGTAAGTTTCCACCTTGACAGAAGGAGAAGGATGCATATGGAGATGTCCTAATTGAACCAGATCAGTAACAGTCTTCAAGGTTCCCAATAGGGATAGATTAAGGCTAGAAGATGACATTTTTTTACCCACACATGCCAGGATCTGAGCTATCCATTCCAGTGGAACCTGGACTAAGTTCTTGTTCATGAAGATGTTCATTCTCATGCAAATGAAGTCTTGAGATGGAATGAGTTCTGACTTCTCGAGGTTGCATAAAAGACCTGAGTTACTGTGGACCAAGAAAATAACTGATCCTGATGAAAGTACTGAACCTAAACATTTTGCATCAGCCAGTCACTGAAATACTGGACAATTGGGGATCATAGTAATTAGAGGTAGGAAACTAAAATTTCCACATCTTGGATGGAGACTTAATAATAATAATAATAATAATAATAATAATAATAATAATAATAATAATAATTCTCCCTTGATGTTCATCTTAAGGAGAGTATAACAATGCACATTATATGAAGATAGCAATAATTACTGTTTAACATATTTAGTATTAAAATACTAAATTCTATTATCTATTAGAAACACGTACATGTTCAGACTTGGGGTGCAGAGGGTGAATAGCAGAGCTCAGAATTGAAAAACTCCCCTCCCACTTCCTTGGGAAGTAAGGCAGGCTGGAGAACATCCTATCCTCCTTGAGGCTCTTTAGTGACTTCCAAGCCAATGACGCAACTGACAAAGGGTAATTGAACATTGGACTGGGGCTGCATTTGTTTGAAGACATTAGCTGGTAGTTTTTATGGGTGGATCACATTAGTATGCTTCATGATCATTTGTGATGGGACAGGAGCAGTTGTAAGGGATTCATCCTTCAAACATGCACAGCCATGGTGGGGATGACTCCTCTTAAAAGGACTGTCTTTCAATGAAGCACCCCTTAGAAGATTTCTACTACCTTTGATTACTCCAATGCAACATGTGGACATGTAGAAGTTCCACTAATAAAATGGTTATTACAGAAATTAAACGCAAAGCTGTCTTGACTAGAGCCTCCATTATGCACTGTAATGTGGCTGGAATCAGTACAGACTCCTTCAGTGTACTGAATGAAGTATTCAAGAAGAGGTCAGCATTGGAAGCTGTGGTGATGTGGAAGCTGTGGCAGGACATTCTGCTCATTGGCTTTCACTTATTTTAATGGGAATGCATGTCCTTGCTCCACATGTACTTGGTATCGACTTCTGTCCTACTATAGAGGTTAAATGTGCCACTCAGGGAATGTACCCAAGAAACCATAAATCTCAATGTTGAGTAAGAAACATACCACTCTCTATGCGATCGAGCAATGTTTTTGCCTGTGGAGAACCTGTGGTATTTCCTTACAGGAAAGTGGAAGAAGCTAGAAATCCGGCTGTGGTTGGATCCTGGAGACTTTTTCCAAAATGGAAAGTTTCTTCTTGGTCTGGGCGCCAGATGGTTTTGCGCACAAGTCTTTGCATAAAAGGTGGTAAACATTATTTCCTACCTTATCAAAGGACTAGACCTCCTCTTCATCCAAATGAGTGGAGCTGGTGGCTTGATAGGATTCACTAGGGTCTACAAAGATAAATAATGCATCACCATCTAGAACACTCCAAGCTGACATCACTATGTCCTTTGTAGGAAGTGACACAGAAGCATCATGATGAGTAGGGGGTCTATGTGTTCCATAAGTTCCAGGATAAAGATGAGACCATTTGTATTTCCTGGACATGATATGCCTCCAGCCTTCCTGAAGGATACCATCTGACAAGATGATGGCAGGATACCTCTGATCTGAGTCCAGGGTCCAGTAGTCCAAGGGATCATAATGGATCAATTACCCTTGTACTAATTAAGTGGGATAACAGCACAAAGGGAGGGAGGATACCAATCTGATTTCCATCCCTTGTCTGTTCCTTTGGATAGACTCTCTAATCTTGAAAAGGGGTATGATAGTAGAATGAGAAGGTGGTTGATGATGTCAGACCCTTTACAAATAAGGTCTCCGAGTGATGACTAGATGTGTAATGACCAGTGTAAAGTAAGTGACTAGGTTTGAGATGACTGGCGACTATGTTTATCTGGAAGCTTAATATGTCATTGCCTAGTTCATCTTCATCATTTGTGAAGGTGCAGTGCTGCTCATCCCATTTAGGATGTGTTGGATGTGGTGTAGCCCATCTCTCTACTCCCTTAATGCCATTATCATACTGTTCTTGAAAAAGATGACTGTTCTGTGCACACAAATTGCACAAGCAGGCCATATCTTATTTACAATTCTCTACTCTGTGGAAGGTTGTAATCACACTGAACATATTAAATTGTTTACATACAAAAATTCAAAGATGTGCAATAGTGTCAGGTAGGATATTGCTGCTATTAAAATCATGTATAAGCAAAAGAGAAACATACTTTTTTAAATGCCTTATCAACAAGTATTTAGCTATTAATAGTTTACCTTAAAGGTGGGCTCCTTTTATGGTGCAATGACTTTAGATTAGCCTTCTGTCACCATAATTTGTGTCAGTGCATGTGTCAAGTATTCTTCAAACCTCATGTGCCCCTGGGACATTTTCCAGGTTGTTGTCATTTATAGATAAACCTACTACTGTACTTGATAATCATAATTAATCTGGTCCAGTATGCTTATATATATATATATATATATATATATATATATATATATATATATATATAAATAAATATAAATATATATGATTTGAACCTCTGATTAAGAACCCAGCAAACTAACCATTGAACCACCTTGGTTCTGTAAATGCAATGAAGTAATCTATAATTAATGGTGTTTCTTCTTTATGCTGGAAAAATAAGCCTTTAATATTCACCTCAACAATAAATTTAATTGAATTTTGTTATTTAATTAAAAAAATGACAAGACAGATTTATTTGCCAATCTTATGAAAACAGGTTCATCAGCAACCTTGTATTTGTAGACAAGGTAAACATCCTTATCTCACAATGTCTGGACTTTGTGACTTTACTTAAATCCTTTCAAATTACTTAGACTTGTTTTGAGAATTCAGTTGATACTTGTAGACTCAGATCAAACAAAAAAGAAGTTCACTGAAAAAAAAAACACCCTTGTGTACCAAGGACTCAACTATTCTGATGCATTCAGAATTTAAAAATGGTCAGTTTTACTGATTCTGGTGTCATGCAGAACATTACTCCCTCCTTTTTTTTTTACATTGTCAGAATAATCAACCACCCATGCATCGCTGTATTAAATGACACTGTTCCCAAGCCTGGATGTGAAACTGATTTTCGTTTCTGAGCTAATTATGTCAGTATTTTATAACAGTGCTGTAATTGATGATCTAAGCCTCGATTAATATAGAAATTAAGTGTGGTCCTTGTCACAGTGCATGGCAGGTCCTTGTGTGTATAGAACTTAATTGAGGTCCTTGGCACAGTGCATGGCAGGTCCTTGTGTGTATAGAACTTAACTGAGGTCCTTGTCACAGTGCATGACAGGTCCTTGTGTATAGAACTTAACTGAGGTCCTTGTCACAGTGCATGGCAGGTCCTTGTGTGTATAGAAATTAATTGAGGTCCTTGTCACAGTGCATGGCAGGTCCTTGTGTGTATAGAAATTAAGTGAGGTCCTTGTCACAGTTCATGGCAGTTCCTTGTGTGTATAGAAATTAAGTGAGGTCCTTGTCACAGTGCATGGCAGGTCCTTGTGTGTATAGAACTTCATTGAGGTCTTCGTCAGAGTGCATGGTAGGTCGTTGTGTGTATAGAACTTAACTGAGGTCCTCGTCACAGTGCATGGCAGGTCCTTGTGTGCATAGAAATTAAGTGAGGTCCTTGTCACAGTGCATGGCAGGTCCTTGTGTGTATAGAACTTCATTGAAGTCTTTGTCACAGTGCATGGCAGGTCCTTGTGTGTATAGAACTTTAGTCACTGTCAAAGTAAATTGCAGGTCCTTATGTAAAGTCAGTACACAAGTTCATTTTTATTTCAAATAAACTAAAACACAAAAAAAATCACTAGATGCAGCCCGACCTTTACTAAACACTCATATAATTGACAAAAAGACCACTCTTTAATTGGCATCCAATTCTGAATCATTCTGATGTCTCTGTCTTTCCATGGTAGACTTTGTTATAATTGCTATTCAACTGATAATTGAACTCCTCCACAATGGAGGTGAACAATTTTGTTTTTTTCTCCATTCATTAAAAACTCAGAACTGTGCAGCATTTCTGCATTGAGTCATGCAGCACAACATTTGTACTGCATTCTACCATGTTCATGGTGCTTTGTGCATGTGAATGCACATCTGTACTTTTGTTTGTTATTTGCAATGGCTGTGTATTCCCCCGAGGATTGACAAAAATGAAAGTTGTTCACCATGCCACCACCACCCAGAAGCAAAAGCAAAATTATTTGTATTGTGAGTGGCAAAAGATGTAATTTTGGTGTAAAAGGTGTAATCTATGTATTATATGCCAAAAGTACAGCATGTATGAAAAAGATACCACTGAATGATCTTGCACTGAAATTTTACAATAGGCATATCCATGTGTACAGTGTTCTGCATTACATATTATTTGCCTATTCTTCTTTTAAAAGTTTATAAAGTAGTGTTATTTGTCCTTTTCTGATCTGACATGTTTTTAAGTCTGAAAAGATCCATTTGCTCTATATAACATCCACATCTCACATCGTAGAGTGTTTCACTTAACATGTGGCAACATTTTCTTTAAAAGTATAGACAGGTCCACCAATAAACTAGGTTATCACTATAATGAACCGGTGAAGCATGGTTCACCTTTTAAGAAACCCAACTATTTTCTTGAAAATGGGTCATATAAAGTTGCTATAAACAGCAAATTTGCAAAGTCCTCATATTATTCTTATTGAGCAGTCATCTTTTTAGAATACTCTTAAATTTATGAGTGGAATCTTGAGCTTTGTGGCTTTAGCAAGTTTCAACATTTAGGAAAACATAATTGCCCAAAAACTGTATTAGGCATGTCATATTAGTAAATGCTCATCTAAATTCATTTGCTGGTCATGCCGTGCAAATACAGCCATTTTGGAAATTTTAGTATACAAAAAAAACTTATTCAAATGTGTTAGGCTCTTTAATATAGTTACATGTTCTATTGTATTTTTGTCAAAATTTTCATCAATTTGCTTCCTGTGTACTGACTTCACATTATATGCCTCTACTCGTTAGAGGGATGAAACTGAATGACTTGTTCAAGATCATGGTCAACAGTTTTCTGAATTATATTAACTCTGTGACCTATGTTTAAATGAGTGAGATGAAACTACCTGGTTGTGCAGCTAGATTGACTAGCATGGACCAATCCTTCTGCCATTGGTTCTCATCAAGGCTGTAGTTCAGAATGTTGGCTTGCATGCTCTCATACTCCTTCCACCTTGGGTAAAAACTGCAAATGAAATCAAAGCACTGGGAATACTGATACCTTGCAGGATTCAAGTAGTTAAAAAAGCACCAAAAGATCAAATTGGAAGAAAACAATTCCAGAGACAGTGATACTCATAGTCCTTTTCACTATTGTAAATATATGGCTCTAGTCTTGATAATATTTTCTCAATGTTATGTTCTTTATATGTCACAAGAGAATCTATATTTATACAGGATTCCTGCATAATTAACAAAAACAAATTTCATGACTTTTCAAAAACTTTTCCCGGAGCCATTACATAAAACTCATGGATCACAATATCTTACATTATTTGATGAATTACTTATTTACCATGGTGATTGTCCTTTAATAGAAGCCTTCATTTCTACTATTGTTTCAAGTACTACCATCACTAGAACAATCAATATCCAAAGGAGATAACTTGCCTCAGACCACAATTAGCTCCTTCATGGTTGACCAAAATCAGAAACATATTCTGAAAAAATAGTACCAAGTTTGAAGGTTGCTTCATAGCTTACTTTTCTAAATGTTACAATGTATGCTGATTAAAAAAAGGATAGACCTCAAAGTGTACAAAACTATATAGACTGTTAAAATTGCCTGCTCTGCAGTAAACAAAGTAACATTTAAATGGCAGATAACTGCATGTCAATTGAGCTCTTTTTGTTACATCCTTTAAGTCAGTCTATTTACTGTATTAATACACAAACTGTAGCTGGTCAACACATGATGAAATGCTCTGAATTTCATGAGCTAAGGTGATAGTAAGTGAAGAAAGATACAATGTGATATCAGTTATAAAAACACATGTACAATAATGAAATGGTTATACAAAACACAATGACTAACTTCATGTCTAATCATTTATCTAAATTTGAGCCATAACAGATATAAATGAATTGAAAGATTACTGGATTTATACACTGTTATTAATTTTAGTAAGACAACAAAGTTTGTTTTTTTTACTAATATTAGTAACACAAACTGTATTTGGTAAAAGAGAAAGGATACTAAGCTTATATCATTGTGGAACTGCAATCCATCCCAGATATAACTTCAATGACCACTCCTTTAGCCTAGTGGTTAGAGCTTC
Source organism: Potamilus streckersoni (assembly GCA_016746295.1). Lineage (NCBI taxonomy): Eukaryota > Metazoa > Mollusca > Bivalvia > Unionida > Unionidae > Potamilus > Potamilus streckersoni. The sequence continues at coordinate 1,025,923 of JAEAOA010000332.1, read as the reverse complement.
CACCTCTGATGTGGGTTTGAACCCCAGCTGAGTTAGAGGTTATTGTTAGGACTGGTTGGCCTGGTGTCAGGATAATGTGACTGGATGGGACATCATGCCAAATGTCTGCGGCATGAGGCCACAGTGCTTGACATTACTATAAACTGTCATACTGCAGATATCGTAGAGAGAAGGACTGAAAAATTGTTAAAACTACGTTAAAAATCTATATCACACACACATACACAACTCCAACTATTTAATAAGTACTAGCATTATGTTGTCCTACTTGTAGCCCTGGAAACTTGAAACAGACAAAAACTTTAAAACAGTCAGGGTACCCTGTACTTCAAATTTTCAAAGTTATACCATATGTTAAAATATGAAAATATCCTAAGGAAGAAAAACATTCTTTATTAAACAAAATCGTTCTATTTTCATGGTACAAGTACCTAAACACACACAATTCCATTTGCCTAGTTTGCAGTCTGGGCTGTGTAACATTATTCTATAACTTTGCATACCTCATTTCAGTATCCTTCAAGGTATCTGACAGAGTCTGGCGCAACATATTCTCTACATCTAGCACACCCCATGTTGCCTGAAGCACAGAGTCAAGCAGACAGTCACCTGCTGTCCTGTTCCATAGTGCATAGAGTCGACTCCCTAGTCTCTCAATTAAGTCAATGTTCCAGTTGATGATCCCTTCTTCAGTCAACTCTACAATAAGAAAAAATTCTTAAATATTCTGGAAATGTAATATAAGATATAAACTTTACTAGTTTGCTCTGTAAAGCTACTAGGGCAAAAGTTGAGAATATTTCAAAAATTTACCTATGTACATCTGTGCCACAGAAATCTATATAATGCACAAACAACATGTGCTTGATTGTCTTGCAGATAGTTTTCATTATTCTTGCTAAAACACCCATGGATAAACTTTGATAATTGTATATTTTGGAGAGTTTTAGATATCGTTCAACAAATGTGGCAATGGACAGATAAGCGTTGGTATGGCATAACATGCTCTGCTTATGGTGAATGTTCAAAACTGAACAAAATCTAATGTCGCAATAGGTAAACAAAAAAGCCCGCATGCTGTAACATCATGACACAATAAAGATGTACCATGATGCAAATGCTGTGTACATAACCACTCCCACATTCAATCAGAACAAATATGACAGCCAGTATGCTACCTACAACTAACGAGGGAATTACTTTAAGAAAATCACTAAGAAAAATTATGTGACACTATGGTAAGAAATTTTCTGCATTTTGAAGTCATGTAAATAATAAATTTGCAAACTCTCTTAATGCCTCCCCACCAATATTGCTAAAAAATTTAGACTTTGTTTTTTTTGAAGAGGTAAATGAGTATGATCTGACAATACAAATTTATTTCTTTTATGGTGGCACACACCAGTTACTATGTATTTTTGAAAGAAATGTATGTAAGGTGAAGTTGTTTGCATTCAAAACATGCACAGTTGAGAGAACATTGGCATACCTCTATGCTACTTTCCTGTAATGTGGCTGACATTTCTTTGAATATTGTACTTTTGTAAATTGTAAATGATCTTAGCACACTGCTAACTCAATTGACTGCTCCCTTGTGCTCTGAAAATAAATCTGAATTTGTCTAAAGTACACTATCCTTGACATCTATTAAAATAGGGAAAATGAATTTTGCCAGACTAGACAATACCAGCAAACTCTTTTTTTTACAATTTACCTTTGAAGTTCGGGAAGTAAAAATCAGTAAGCTGAGCTAGCACTTTTTTGAAAGGTGCACATCTGGAGTAAGGCCAATCTGTGTACTCTTTAACCCATATTACACCCATCAATCATGCACCAAAAAAAAGGAAATTAAAGGTTTTTTAATCAATACCTAAAAATTTTTAAATAGCCAGTATAACTAGTGTGGAAACTCGGGGAAATTCGTTTTCTTTAAAATTCTAACCCTATGCTAAATACAAATCTGTCGAGTGCCATCTATCCAAATAACCTTTTTCGACATCTCCATCCAAAAGTTCTTCAAAAAGAACTACAGTTACATCCCTGGGAAGGTCTTCGATTTCTGAAAGAAAAAAAGAATACAATATATTCATGCAAATTTGTTTTGGCAAGAAATACAAATGCTATATGATTTTTTATTTATGTTGCATTAACAGGAGTTGAAATTTTCCTTATGTCTCTTTTCAAAAGTAACATTGACCAATGTTTGTCATTTATGACAAAATGGTGTAGAATGAGTCAAATAAAAATATATGTATCCTATTGTTAGATGACTTAACTACAATACATAATTATATCAATCTCTCTTCATCAAAGTTAGATACTGTGCAAGGGTTTTGATCATTATACCAGTCATCTACAGCTTGTGTCCAATAACTTTCCTTTTTGCATCTTAATAGCCATTAGTTTTGGCTTGGGTTTGGATTGTTGAATTTTTTATGTTTAGTTAAGAAAGTCTGATTGTAATAACATTGCTGTATTTATTAATAACACAATGAAATTTCATGCTAAATGCCCAAGCATTTGTATAATATGTACAGGAAAATTTCAGGTTTTAGTGATGTTTCAAGAGTATCAATTTGGGAAAGTACAAATAATATTGTTGTTTACTTTTACAAATTTGCCCTGAAAAAGGACATTACTATATGAGTGGTCTATACACAAGAATTTTACTGTAATGGGATTAAATTATGAATTTAAATGAATGGTGTACTAACCAGCTGGAAGAGCAAATGTAACACAGTCTGTCATGTAGGAGCATTGAAACTCGCCTTTCCGTTGCCTTATAGACATAGAAATCTCACGACGAATTTTAGTATCCAAGTCAGGACATGAGTATGATGGAAGTCTCTTGAAACCTTTTGCAGATATTTCTGGGCCTGTAAGCAAAACAGCCAAAATATCCTCAGTTTTAAACCTTAATGCTAAATGAACAAGGGTGTATCCTACTTCAAAAGCACTTGGACGATCCATAAGTAAAACCTCTTCTTTGGTCAAAGCTCGTCCTGGATCACCACCATTTGTCAAATATGTTTCTACAGCATGGAGATCACCATCTACAACCCCTTCACATGCCTGAAGCCAAAGATGATCCATATCACGCAGACACTTACGTAATTTTTGCAATTTATTTTCTTTCGTTTTGTTATCATCCATAGCAGAGGCACCTTCCTCAATTATGTGATCAGAGGTTTCTCCCTTGCCCCTGGTTCTATTAGAGTCATTGTTTTCTCGAGCTCTCAGTGAGTTTGGTGAACTCTGCCCTGATCTATTTTGATGTGACCCTGAAACTAAATTTGGTGAATTCTGACCAGATTTATTACCATGTACAAATGCATGACTATTTCTATTATTAACAGGAGAAGTCTTTCTTGATTGATTGTTATTTGGTGATGCTCTGTTGTTGTTTGGAGAATTTGATCCAGAATTATCATTTGGTGAATTTTGACCTGATGTGCTGCTTTGAGAATCTTGAAGATTGCTTGAAACAGTTTGTACTTCTAAATTACGACTACAAAGTTCGTTTCCACTTGGAGAATTTGATTTTTTTAAACGTGGTGTGCTACATATAACACATTTTTGTGACTTTGGCCAATTTTCATATGTGCATGCTTTGCACACCCATTTCACTATATTTCTAACACAACCTGTTGATTGTTTGCTAGCTAATTGGGAACTGGACTCGGGTGACTTTGGTGAACACCGATTTGGCGATGCTTTCCCTGAAATGTCACTTTCTGCCTGACTAATCTGTATGCTCAGAGTCTTCTTTAAAAAGTCTGGTTGGGATGAAGTTCTGGGTGAATTTTTGTGTCCACCACACTGAACACATCTCTTGGACTGACGAGAGTTTAGATAAGTGCACTTCTTACATGACCACTTATCTTCATCACAAACTTCAGTTTTCAATTTCTTTGGAGCTGTCAGAGAAAGTTCAGCCATTTTGTAGATATCCTGCTCAGAGTTTTCCAGATCTGTTATTACTTGCAAAGGCCTGCAACCAAAACACATTACACATTCTTTGGCTGCTGGAAAATTTGCATATGTACAGTACTCACAGGACCATTTCTCTTTATTCATCTTTACAGCTCAAACCTAAAACAAAGAAAATAGGAATGTTACAAAATCAAAATTGAATGTTTCATCTGCTGCATATCAATTATCTCTAAAAGAAAATTTTGATAGGCCTACCGATGAAACTGCATATAAAAAACTAATGAAAATTAATTAAATATGCATTTGAGTAAATATACACTATCACAAAAGATATCAATATGATTAAAATCAGATTTCCACAGTCCTATGTGTAGATCTGATAGACACCAATAAAAGTTGATGTTTTGGAGAACACTGAAATTTCCAGTCTATTTAAATTTAATATCTTATCAGATAAAGCATTGCAAATGTAACAATGGAGAATTATGGCTAATAATTATATGTTCTGAATGATGTGTATCAGACATTTGAAAAGCGGTGATTTGATTGGTGTAGTCAAAAAAAGGGTTCTGAAACATAAATTTCTTTCAAGGAATAAAGCGAGTCTCTGTGAAACAGAGGAGATAAAAAAGAAATATGATGGCTGTAACGTATGGAAGAAACCAGTTTCCTTCCATACCCCACCTGTAACAAATTCTGTTTTTTTAGCTTGAAAATTGCAATTATGACATACAAGATAGAACACAATAACCATCTGATCAGACTCTCTCTCTCAAACTGGAACAAATGATTTTCATTAAAAAGCTTGTATTGCCCATTCTGACTTATCCAATTCTGATGTTGCTATGGGCCGTGACATGATTTTCTGATTTTCCATTTTAATCTCACAAACAAAAGCTATAAGGTAATGGCTAGAAATTGTCATGGCTTCAGTGAGTTACACAGCTAAAATCTGAAATAAAAAACTCAATTTTCTTCAATTTTGATATTAACTTATGAACGTTTTTCCCCCACTTCTTGTACAAGATTTCTGAGCTGGAAGTTGACCAGCAAGTTTACACAAAATCATATTTCTGGAACAAAGTTAGTGTCAAGATTCTATTTTGATTCACTAAGTCAGTATACTAGACCAGTTACTCAGTTTATTTTTTAACTTTTAAATATTTTTAACTTTGGTTAACAAATTTTTCTACTATTAAAGAAATATAATCAATGTTTGATTTGCGACCCAGTTGGAGCCAATGTCCTTCACACTCTTCTTGTCACAAATTTTGCTGTAGTTAAGAAAGCTGAACCCAAAAACTCTGAAACTTTTGCAACAAACTGTTTGCACAACTTATAAAAATAACTCATAGATCATGTATCAGCAAAGATTGGGCGAACTGCAAAGATTATTTTTTTATCATATATTTGCAATATATTCCTGCATATATATATATACACAGTATGATACTCTGATTGCTTGTTATTTTCAATATACTCCAACATGTTAATTTGGATGCAGACACCAATCCAGGGTTTCCAAGAAATAAAATCCTGTATTGTAGCAACCACAGTTTTAATCAAGTTACCAACTGTAACATTATTACCAAATATATGTTTAAAGAAAAATCCAGTTATGGAACTGTATGTGTGATATGCAAAGTTAAAACATTTTGATTTAATACTACATATGCAGCCAAATTTTGATTTCAATTTACTGCAATATCATAATCACAAATGTTACTGAACATTCTAAGAAAATTACATAAAAGCAATCAAGCTTCTTTCCATGGCTGGTCTAAATAGTATAATGTGAGATCTATGAATATTGCACATTTATACATTTTCTCTGTGCAAAAACCCCTCATTTTAGACATGAGTAATGGTAAAACACCAATTACATATTTTTAAACAAAATGACAATGATTTCAATATATAAGTACATAATCTAAAGTCAGTAGCTTCAAAATCTTCATCCGTTGAAAAAGTCACAGTACTCTGAAAAATACATAAATTATCTATGTAGAATTTTGTAATGCAGAGAAAATATCAGAAAACATAAAATAATTAAAGTACACTAAAAGATATATATATATATATATATATATATATATATATATATATATATATATATATATATATATATATATATATATATATATATATGTAATGGTAAAAAAAAAGTATAAATGATTTTGCTGCTGTTGTTGTTCTCTGGCTTAACGCCATTTTTCAGCACACGATAGGCTATACATGGAAGCCAGTATTAATTGGTGGAGAAAAAAAAGGGGAAATATGCAGAAAGAACCACTGACCCACAAGAAACTAATGGCAAGTTTTCTCACATATCCACATTTGCCAAATCTTAGACTTGAACCCAGAGGTGAGATGGCAGTGATCTGTAATGGAAATCACTTTAGAACACTTGGCCACTCGGGTCCCCTAAATGACTGTGAATAAAATGTTATGAGTGAAGAAAGAGGCACAATTACCATACTCCTGAAGTTTACTGATAATTGCCAGTCAGGAGAGTCTCAGTAATAGTTAAAATTGTGTGACACATCATGTTCCGTTGAGACTTGAGGCATGAAAAAAATTTGTGATTGTAGAGACTTGTAAATGCATCTTGTGATTATCAAAGTTTTCTAACATATTAAATAAATCTGAGACAGAAAACAGGTAAAGGAAGTGTGAAAAGTACAATGTGATTGCCGATTCTTTCCTGGTGTTGGTACTATAATCTGCGTAATCAGTAAAGGTCTGCTGTTTTCTACGGGTGCTTTATTTTAGTCTTGGTGTTAATCCTTAATGACCAATGCTTCAGTTTTTGCAGCTCAGTGTTTTAGCAATATATGAGAAAATGTGATTGACTTAGAAGTAGTTACTGTAGAAAAGCTGTCTTTTTATTATTTTATTACTGGCCTTTTCTGTGCAAGTCCTTTCTGACTCTTTATCACATGGTACAGGAGTTGTTTCAAAAGCTTTTAGAAATCTTCAAAGTGCCATTATTGTGAACTTTCAGAAAACATTACTAAAAAATTGATTAAGGGTAGCTGATTAAGCATTTGTACAATCTTGCATTTATAATAATGTAATCTGGTTACTGAGATAAAATTTGTTACAATGTAGTTAAAAGATGTTACAATATAGTTAAAATTTGTTACAATGTAGTTAAAAGATGTTACAATATAGTTTGTATTATTCTATTATGTCCAAAATAACTTAGAAATTTTTTTAATTGAATCAAATAAAGTAGTGCTTAATTGCAATGCTAAATCCAAATATGAATACTCGAATATAGAGGGCATAATTCAAATAAGAGGAACACACACACACACAGTTACACGATTATTTTTGTGTTTCTTGCTTTGCATCCACTTCTCCCCATTAAGCTCTCACTTCTCTCTGCTCTGTCCAAAAGGATAAGTCACTTCTCCCTAAAATTCAAGTCTAGCTTGACCCCTGGATAAGGAGTAACATATCAAGCATACAGCATTCAAACTGCTCAGCTAATATACATAAACTTACACAATACATGGTAATCTATCATAATATACAATCTATTATCATTAACATAAGAAAGAATACCACTGAATAAATGTATTCAAACTTCCAACTACACTGATCTGATAAGGCCTTATGAGTATGCTACCTCTTCTTGCAATAATGATGTTGAGCTTATCATGATTCATCCACTCACCAAGTTTCATCATTTTTTTGTAAGATACTAAGCATAATATGCCAAAAATCCATGGTTATGAGCCAAATGCACATTTTTAACCAAAGCCAGTAAAATATGAAATATAGGTCACTATGAGCTTCTTTTGTTGTAAGAGTGTGTGCATGAAAAATTAAAATCAAACAAAAAATTTAACCAAAATCAGTGAAGTGTACAATAAGGGTTAAAATGATCTAGTATTGAATGAGGTAGTAGGGCTCATCAAAATACATCCATGGGATAGTATGTGGTCCAATCTGATTAAAATCACATCTCCACTTTTTATGTAAAGATCTAACAGAAACCACTAAGGGGTCATGTACTTTGAATTTGCCAGCAGAAATGCAACCTAGGCAACATATTTCTTTAATGGTTTCTCTTCACTGTAACAAATTCAAATTAAAAAATTCTCCCTAACCATTTCTGCCTCTGTATCAGCCTGGTGGATTCAAAGGAGACATCCTGATACATTTCTCTAACTGGCTTGACTGTTTCTGGTACACATAATTTGTGTTTCCTACATTAAACTAAACATTTGATATCTCATTAACGAGTTGTCCAGAAGTTGATTTGAAAACAAATAAATGATTGCAACATATCTAATCACACTAACAATCACATTCAACCTATCCCTCAAAATATAAATGTTAAATAAATGTAATTTATGTGTAAGGGTTGGCAAAGATTGTCAGAGTTCAAGTATAAAATATATATTTCTTTTAAATCCATATATAAGTTACTCTTGCTAATTAGAGAAACTTAATCTACTATCTTGTCTCTAATATCATCAGCATTTTCAATATCTAAAACTCATTATTAGTCCTGTAAATAATCATTTAATTAACACAAATGCCTTTTGTTCTCACTCACTACATGGACCATAGAGCTAGACCAGTTAAACATAAATGGACCATAGAGCTAGACCAGTTAAACCAAATGATTAATGTCCATAGGATAGGATGGTAATTAATGACAAAATATATGATTTTGAGGGATCTACACATGACAGGAAACCCAGAACTATCTCCTGCAATAAATAATCATCCATTAGAAAATGTCAAACATGAAAAGCTTGTTGGTGTGTCCACAGATAATTTATTATTGAATGACCATTTGATAAGCTTTGTAAAACAGTCATCCAAAAATGTCATACTCAGCAAAATCAAGAAATATTTACTTACAGAAACACGCAATCTATACTACAAGCATTATATTTTTCCAGCAATGGATTATTGTTCAAATGTATGGAGAAACTGCTAAATCTGAGCTTGATAGGATTTACAAACTTCAGAAATGAGCAGCATGCATAATTTAAATTGTATCTATTGATCATCCCTCAAAAGCATTGTTTACAGAACTCAAATGGTTCACAATATATGAAAAGATAGATTTTTACAAGGCAATTCTGTTATATAAATGTATACATGGAATTGTGCAAGAGTATCTTCAGGACTTATTCAGGCCTTTTTCAACACAAAACTAGTTGAAATCAATATTACATGAAAGCCAAGAACAGCAATTTAAACAGGGCTTCCAATACACTGGTACAGTTTTGTGGACCAAGCTTCCACTACATATAAAATCTGCTGAAAATATTAGAGTATTAAGGAAGAATATCATGAGCATGTATGTGTTTCTAATAGGCAATGGAATTTAGTATTTTAATACTAAACATGTTAAAAAGTAAATACTGCTTTCTTCATATAATTTGCATTGTTATACTCTACAAGGGTCTCAAGGGAGAATAGTCCTTGACTAATGAGTCAACCTCTATAAATAAAGCATTATTATTATTATTATTATTATTATTATTATTATTATTATTATTATTATTATTATTATTATTATTATTATAAGGCCATGGGATGAGTGTACTGTAAAGATTCTGCTTGTGTTGTTTTAGAGTGCAGAAGCAGAACATTTCTTACAATGAGGATTCTATCCAATATGGCTATGTACAAGACTAGGAAATTGGAAAACAGTTGACTCAAATCCAATTTCCCTACTACATCTTCATATAAGAAATCAGAGATCTGATTTTAGACAGACTGGTCAATGGCTAGATGCAAAAAAAGTAGCCTATACTACAACATACAAAATGTAGGTTTGTGACCTAATTTGGTATGGATGTTAAAAAATGTGTACACAAATCATCTAGTTCATTGATTCAAGCTTGACCAGTGGTTAAATATACAAGAACCTAAGTCAGTGACTTTAATATGGGTCACAGTGGCTTACCTTCAAGATGAGAATATAGCTATCATATGCATCATATCACCAAGTTTCATCATTCCAGGTAAAACATTGCACACAGAAGCTTAACAAACACCTGTAAAATGTGACATGAAAGTCACAATGAACATCTTTTGCAGTTGCAAATGTTCTTGTACAGGAGAGATGCATGCCAATATCTAGTCTGATAACAAGAACAGTGCCTGAGATTGATACCAAATGATATATGAGTCACAGTGAAGTCAGTGTATCATTTTTGTATATTTATCAATTAAGTATTTCAAATAAAACTTGCCAAGTCTCTTATTCATTCCAAGCCAAAATGAGTCTAACCACATTGTGATGTTTCAGGTAATATGACTGGTAGTGATAAATAGTGACAGCATCACTTTTGTAAAAAAACAGCAAAAAAAAAAACTTTATGTTCTTTTCCAGAGTGTAGTTTACTTAATGACTATGCTTTGCAATATTTCTTTCTGAATTTTAAGTAGGAAAATTTTGATATTTTTTCAGTCTGCATGGCTTTACCACATGTGTAAATACCTTATCCAACCATTACAAAATGATAAAATTTCTATTTGCACTGTCGTTTTTTTTGTTGTTAAACTTCACTGTCAGACTTATGTGACTTGGCTGAGTCTTTGTTAAAGAGGTAATAGGTACAGAAATACCCCTGCCACTAGGTCTTGGACCTGAGTAAAATTATGCTAGAAATTCATGTCTAAAAAGGAATTTAAACAACCAATTTAACCAATCAGGTAGTCAGACACTGGGATAGTCTTACATACACACTAATTGTGCAGTTTAAGAAGGGCAATGAAAGGTACAGAGGGGAACACAGTGGGAGCAGATGAGTGGGCCATTTGAGGAGTCAAGCTATCATATCTATTTCTTCCTGGAACACATGTTAAGGATCTCAATGGGTAATATCTAATATTGAATTATGAAATAGGTTGAACAATATCCAGCTTTAGCAACCCTTGGTGAGCAAAGCCTGTATATTATTCAGTAAGTTTCATAAATTTAATTTTAAATCATTAACCATTTGAGATAGTTTTATATAAATGGAAATTGTAGATTTTTTTCTCACAAGTTATAAATCAAAGAGCAAGCATCTTTTTGAATAAATAACACATTTTAGAGAGTCATGTCCAATGCATGTGATGTCACATGGTTTGATATGGTTATGGTAGACAATCATGTTAACACTTTAAAGTGTATCAGTTTCACTACTAAACATTTGATTGTTGGAATATTCATGTGATTCCTGGATGCATAAGTTCCCAGAGCTAACATAAAGTATTTGTGAATGGATATTTGATTTGAAACAGCAGACTACTAAAGACAAATTTTATTTACTGTCGGTATTGCATCACATAAAAAAATTAGCTTATTTTAGCTATTTCACCACTTTTTAATACTGTGCTTGGTTCAAGTTTTGTCAGTTGAGAGACTGGTTTATATTATTCAGTGAAAAGAGACAAGTTTTGTCAGTTGAGAGACTGGTTTATATTATTCAGTGAAAAGAGACAAGTTTTGTCAGTTGAGAGACTGGTTTATATTATTCAGTGAAAAGAGGCAAGTTCATTTAAGTTCACATTTAAATCAAACTTGTATATTTGGCAGACTCCATGTTAAAAGTTAACTCCCATCCACCCACTATAAACTGACTGATACCCTTAGTTTTATCTATTGTTCTTCTTGCCTTGGTGTTTGATGCCATTTGTCAGAGCATGATATGCAATACAAGTGGGGTAAATTATCCATATTCTGATAGGCAGAACCATTTTTTCCAATTCTATTTCAGGAATCAATTAGAAAATTTGCATCCAAGATATTGATACCAGTAGTAACAGTGAAAACAAGTTCTAGAAGGTGAAGTTAGGAACATTTTTCCAACAGAGCAGCCAAACATTAGAGAAATACTGCACAAGAATTTCATGGGCTCATTTGGATGGATCAGAATCCCTAAAACGATATGTTAACATGTAATATCAAAAACAAATAAACATTAAAGGTAAGGTGTACCAACTATGTGGTAAATATATATCTTGGTTCATCAACCATTGATTTTATTTAAGTGGGAATATTTCCCTGTGTTTTCCACAAATAATCATTTTGGGACATATTGGTAATAGGTAAGTTACTAATATCTTTGTTATGTCAAATAGTTTTTCAGTACATCTGTCATCAGATACCTTGTTTTGGTGCTTGGGTTTTTCTAACCAATGGCAAGCAAGACTGACAGAAACTGTTTCTGTATGATTATGCATAAATCAATAATCTTAGATTATCATGATTATTCATCACACATTTCATATTTAATTGCTTATACTTTGTCTTGGTCAATAGAGTTTGTTATCACTAATCTGTAGTACAAACAACAGAGATCATGATTTTCAGATGCATTATAGGAAGGTAGATATGGTCAATACATGTTTATATTATTTGTATATGTATTAATTTATATGCAAGCATATATACCTTAATCTGCATTGTGGATTTCATTCTTGGGAATAGTTTACAATTGATCAAAATATCATTTCCACTTTAGATACTTGGCTGGCACTATGGTGGTCTAAAACACTAGCAGTTACTGATCACTGCCATCCCACCTGTTCAAACAAAAATATGTTTCCTGTTAGCTGACTGTCCTGTCATTGCCTGCTCTAGCACTTTTTCCTCCATGGTAAAAAATATCATATTAAATGTACATAACGTTTAAAAAAAATTATTAACTAAGATAACAACTAAAGTTTTGTGATGTGCATAAAAAATTAGGGTAAGATGTTTGCTACCATCCCACACAAGATAAATGGTCATTACCAATGTAGTCCAGCTAGCTACATGGCATGGTATCAAGTCTTTAACAACAGTGTTAACTTGCACATGGAATCAGTACACAATTAATAAAATCCATTCAGTACCCACGAATGTAGTCCCAGTCTATTTTTAGATCACTTTTTCCTGTCAAAGTTTGGTGGTGATACTAGAGTCAGATTTTGGCATTCTTGGTAAGGATTTAAAGGCAATTGTTTATCCTTTAAAATGTGAGCTTATGGTGTGGTTGTCTGTGTGTATTTCGACAACAGTGCACATTGAGTAATAAGGTCATGGTGATGATCCGGAAGTGAAATCTGTGTTCTGTTGCCTGGTGTTTTGTTTACAATTCAGCCTCTCAAAAAAATGCAGGTCAACCCTTGACAAGAACTAAACCATAAAGTCATCTTTGAAGGTATTTTAGATTAACATATGATTTGTATTGATTGTCACACAGTGGAAAGTTCAGTACTGAAAAACAAATGTAGAGACAATATAGTGAAAATAATTGTGTACTATGGCCACATGTACATCTAAGGAACCAAAACCAAGGTCTTCATTTTATGAAAACAAAAGCACAATTATTATACATGTAGTAATTCTATAGCTTTATAATGACTTGGAAACTTTAGTAAAAGACTAAACATATGACTTGACCATTTGGTGGTGGTGGTACAAATTTTTTTTACCAACCAGGAATTTTTCAAATAGTATTATTTCAAATATGATGATAAACAAAATCAGTACCTTTTACTACATATCAGAGAAAAAGTATTATTTTCAACCTAACAAGTGGCTGGAAAATCATTTTCATCAAAAAATTCCCAAGCAATAAAAATGAAATGGTCAATCCCTTATCAAGATAAGGTAGGGTGATGCCTTTGTTAGCTCAACCATCAGTCAACTGTTCAGTTTTTCCAGACCTCTGAATATACACTTACAATGAAGAAGATTTATTACAAAATATGTTTTGACTGCATGACACTGCAAACCATTCTGTAACAAAAAAAGAGATACAACAGAAGAACATAAAGGTTAATTTATAATATTCTTTCTGTTTAGATCTGAATCACTCTTGACTCTGACAATGAGAAGCAATCAAACTATATTATGCTGAAAAGAAACTTGTTATTATCACAGATGTTACAATTTCAAACAATCATAACTGGTTTTGCATATGGTCAGTATTTTCTGCTTCCTGACAAACATCATATCTACATATGCCAGATTTTAACAAATTATTATTATAACAACCTGTAATAATTCTGCACAAATATTTAGACATTTTCCAATATTTTATGAACATTTACATATTTCATACTCTTTTTCAGCATTCTATTCCCTTTCACTGCACTGACATTTTTTTGTACACATACTGTGCATGTGTACAACCAGTGCCTTACACAAGCAGCGTATTTGCATATTTTATGGAAACAAATCAACTAAAACTGCATGATGTTTTTAATGTGTTCAAAGAAATTTAGGTATGTAGTTCTCTCCCTGGTGAACATCCATATCTTCATCAGTAGTGATGACAAGTTAATTTTGGAAGAGAGAAAATATATGGTTATATATCACCAGAAAGTCGATTTTTAGAAACTGCCAAAAGTTTCCAAAAAGTATTTCTACTTACCAAAACTAAGCTTTCTACATATGTTATTTAGTTTATAAAGTTACAAAAGTAAACAAATAAACACATTAGGCAAAAAAATTGTTTTTCCTATTGTACTGGTTTTGCAATTAGGGTAGGCTGGTTGGTTTTGTTGGGTTTTTTTTAACTTTATGTATAATTTTTTAAAACAATGTATATACAATGTCATTTTTTTACCATGGAAGAGGTGCTCAGGTCAGCAAAAAGAAACAGGGATGTTTGGCTGAATGACCTTTTTAATCTAGCAAGCTATTACATCAAAATGGACTCTATTCCATCTTAGAACTTTTAACATCAGGTGTAATTTTATGCATCCAGTATTTTCCCCAGCCTATTCAGTTATTCATTATTTAGAAAATATATTCATGACAAAAATTCTGAATTAAAGTTGTGATACATTTTATTTTTTCTGTATTAATAGGCGGTAGAAAGGACGATGTTAAAATATTTCATCACATACTTTGAAATGGATAATCCACGTTACATAGCTGTTAATTATATTCTGAAAATTTATACAATTTGGTAAGGCCTAACCATAAGAGTAAATTGAAACAAATAAAATTCTTCTTAATGTATCTTCCAGAAGAAGCTTCACACACACACTGGAAAAATAAGTGTTGAAAATTTTGGTAATCCCGTCTTGAAATATTTTTGCATTTCATTCCTAAAATCAAATACAAATTGGCCCAGAATTTTAAAATTGATTAAGGTAAAAGTAAAATCTAGTTCAATGTGTGGATTAAAAATGACTGATGTTCATATGTTCATCATAGCTTTAAAAGATCACATGACAGGGCTGAGCAAATCCCATAGCTGGATGTCCCAGACTAGTCAATTTTGAAGTCAGGCAAGTAAAATTTTCCAAGTCACTAGTCAGGGACAAGCACTTTTTAAAAAGGTCATGCTTGTCCTTATTTTCCGGCTTTAATCCCTATATCTACCTTTATCTGGCCAATGAGGGGTGTTCTTAATACTGGATTCTAGACCCTTTTCTGTATACATTTATATCCTGTTACTGCTGGAGTGCATATTGGGCTAAGGGACTAAATTATTTGCAAATAAAAACATGTCAAACAAAAGAAAGCCCACATGATCAATTAGGTTAGCAGTGTTGTAAGTGGTTTTGTTGAAATCACTTTACTCAATCTAGATCATCCAGTCAGTGTAATTATATTATTGATAGGTATTTTACTGACCTCAGTGTCCATTTCCTTTATGAACTGATTAAATGACAGCAATGATTCTTTAATTTATAATTGATTATATATATGATTAACTTCCATGTGTGATTTTCTGTTTGAAGGGAAACAATTATGCTAATTAATGAGTGGTTTCAGTTGGTATTTAAAAGAGAAAATTGATGTTATGATCACTTTAGAAGTACATGTAGTTATCAAGCAAGCTGATAGATACTTTGTGTTTGCTAAACTATTTTTGTAAGGAAGGTAATAACGGCATTTGGAGAAGGTAAATTTTGTTTGAAAATGGAGGGATAAAATGTAAGATGGATACTGAGTGTATGGTAGCTATTTCTCCAGAGACAAGCAAAAATCCTTGATGGCAAAAAATGTAAAATATGAAACTACTAAGAGACAGAGACATTTTCAGCCGTTTTGGGTTGGTTGTTATCCCTGGTTTGAATATATTGACTCCAAAGGAAAGATGTTTTGCAGTTACTGCAGACAATATCAAAACCTGGCACAGGTAGGAAATTAACCCAGATGAACATTTCTGCAAATGGACCAGAGATTGAGGACTTTAACCCAGACACATATATCATCTGCAGGCCTAGTGCTGGTGCAGGTGGCAGACATATACATGGACATATACAAGGATATATATACACTGTACATGGACATTTACAAGGATATAAACATGGACATATACAAGGACATATATTCAAATCCATCAACTAAAACATAGATACATGAACCTGAAGAAGCCAACTGTATAACAACCAATGTTTTTAAAAAATTAAATTCTTTAAGAAATAATTATGTTGTATGGTTTTTTGTTTTTTTGTTTGTTTTTTGTTTGTTTTTTTTTCTATGGATTAAGTACATTCATTTCATCAAATCTTGACAAGTGACCATTTTGGGACCAGTGAAAAGTAAGGTGGGACTAGTGAAGGGAAAGGTGGGACTAGAAAATTTTCTGAAACCACTTGTCCTGGACTAGTGGTTAAAATAAAATTTGATCAGCCATGCATGATTTCTACATCTTTTTAGGCAAAAAGTAAAACATTTTCCAGTAGCAGGATAACTTCAAAGGCAATACATATTGACATATGGATGGACCACATTATGATATCCCTATGTTTCTATGAATGTGTGGGAATAAAAATGTCCCAGTTACTAATCAGTTTTCAAACAGAATGAAAAAATAAATCAGAACAAAACTGGGTAATCAAAAAGGTTTTGTTTAGGCAATAATACCAGCACAACACTTTGGTTATCATAATTCTCACTGTTATCTGATTTATATTAAAAAATGAAATGGTATGTTCAAAAATTAAATCAATAAATATATGAGTCATACCATGTGAATTAAATTTTGAAAAGACATCATTCTGCATTTTATAAGTATTCTTTTGAACATGATCACCTCTTTCATAAACAATATCACCTGACTCTGTAGAATAACAACTGACCTAACATGTTCTCAATCAATTCCCTAATAATATCTGTTTTGTTATGAAATTAACTTAACCTATTAAACAAGGAGGAGTAACTCAATTAGGTCTTCTTAAAATGGACCATAGTTACATACTTGTACAATGATATGATATAATTAAGAAACCAGAGTAAAATTTCATTAAGAGATATTAATATGGTGAATATATCTTCAATAAAATAATCAACTCAAATGATTGATATTTTTTTTTTATTCTAGCAAAGGTATATTTGGTTATTTGACCTTAAATGATATGGCAGTTTGTGTCAGCAATTTCATCATTTCCCACTTTATTTCCAAAAGTAACAGGCATTCAATATTAAAAAAGCACTGTACTTTATATGGATTAACTTCACACATACTTATGCCAAGTGTACAAAAGTTCTGAATGTCTTTTTATTTTCTGGATCACAAGTAGAAGTCACAACACCAGAAACACTGTTACAGATCACTGCCATCTCACCTCTATCTGCGTGGGTTCAAGTCTAAGATTCAGCGAATGTGGATATGTGAGAGAGCTTGCCAGTAGCTTCTCGTGGGTCGGTGGTTCTTTCCGGTGATTTCCCGGTTTCTTCCTCCACCATTAATACTGGCCGCCATGTATAGCCTTTCCTGTGCTGAAAAATGGTGTTAAACCCCACAACAACAAGAAACACTGTAACTGGCTTCCAAACAAAACATCTCAAACTTGTATATTATGACCTTTAGACCGTTATTTTAATCTCAATGCATTTAACATTATCCAAAATAAAGTTCATTATCTAAAATAACTAATACAAAGATAATATTTTCTCTCTTAGTGTATGTTTAATATCAGGATCATTATCAATAGAAGTAAACATATTTATCTTGGTCTGAGTCAAGTATATGTGTTAACCATGTTTTTATAATTTTAATAACACATCATACTAATTATACCTTAAATTCTTCTGGAAATTAACCTATGTACAACATCCTGGCTCTTTTTTTGTAATTTAGTTGTTTATATAATCTTATTTATCTTTAAATTATTCCTTTATGCTATAGAGTCAGTTTACTACTTGTTGGATTAAGTATTTAATTTAGGCCAGAATTTAGTTATTCAAATTATGCATTCACTGGAAATACAAAATGCTCATATATAATATTCTTGGAAAGAGACATTAACTTGGAATTATGGTGAGTTCAAACAAGGAAATCTTGGATTACATTACTATGACTGAAAATGTCATGCAACAAGTCACAATGAAAGCAATGCATGTTGAAAACATTTATGCTACCATTTTATTTGCTATGATTTACCTAATTAATATCCTCTCTCTTAACCGTGTTTAATATCTGACCACCTTTGTAAAAGTCTATATATAAATACACTGACAGGTTACATTTGACTTTTAGGTAACGTTTGTGTCTGGTCAAGGATACAAGATGAAAGGTAGTGATACAGCAAACAGAAAAGTAATGATAAGAAAGGCAGACGTAAAAGAGTGTCAGGGTACTTTTTCATCCCTTCATAATCAGACTAATCTGGCTACAAATCCACAGCAATCATCTTGCTGCTTTTGACAACACTTAAGGTCAATTAAACAACATTCAGCAATTAAGATTAATAAGACTTTGCTTAAACTATATTAATATAAAATTTACTTTGAGTAAACACACCTACATGACATCACTTTATTCTCTAAAGATACCCCCACCCCAAAGACAAAAGGTTGATTCTCAAACTTTAAAAAAATGGAAGAAAAAGAAAGAACTACAGGCCCATTCAGTTTATTAACTTATGGTAATGATATAGTCAGCTTTTACTTTTTCTCATTCCCGAATTTACCCTGCGTCATGAACAGTAGTAGTTCATGAGATGGGGTAGGGGCTCTGCACGGTTTGCAGATATACCAATGGCTTTATGACCTTCGCATGCTTTGAACAGACAGTGAGAAAACTATACCTGAACATGTAGTCATGTAGTCGGTTATGAATGCACACGTTTGCTTTTTCACTTCTGCAGAAGAATTGCGTTTATCCAATCCCTAACTATCCACTATAACGTAACGGTTTGTACCAGGTGTCCGTGTTGTTGAGAAGTTTGTATCATCAGTAGTTTTGATGGCAATTTCATTTGCTCCCACTCTGAGTTCTCCACCAAAGTTGCATACTGTAGATGTTCTGCAATTTACATAATTCTTTTAAACGGCAGTATGCGAGCCACATTTGCTAAACACAAACAAAATCATAACAAATCCTCCATGTTTGTTGATCGTGACGTCATCATTATAATTTAGCTGAAAACTTTAAGAATTACTTCCCTTTTACCAGGAAAGCCGAGGATGTACGTGGCTAAAATATTCAATTAAAAAGAATTTTAAAAAAAAAATACATATAATTAAAATAAAGCAGTATTAACAGCAGCAGTTGAATGTTTTAACAGATACAAATTTCTTTCTCAATCAAACTAGTTGATGTGGTGAGAGGATGCGTCTTGATCAGGTACTCGACGCGAGCTTGATGTTTATGTTTAAAAAAAAAAAAATAATCTTAAGAAAAAAGCCATACTATATATGACAGAGAGGGTTTAATGTCAGAACGGGTCATGGGGGTAATCTGAGGTATTTTTGTCACTTTGTGTAACTTTTTCCTTAAGATTATTGTTTTTTTGTTTGTTTGTTTGTTTGTTTTTTTGTTTTTTGTTTTTTTGGGGTTTTTTTACATCAAGCTCGCGTCGAGTACCGGTGGTCTTGATAAGCCCAAACACATCGCAGCAAAAGTATGTTATGTTTACAAACTTGGGTTCAACTTTGTGTTTGATGTTCATTTCTAAAGGCACTGTTCCTACCAAAATGATAATCGACGATAACACGCATCTCTGTTATTAACGTATTCTTACAAGAAAAGAAGCTCATTGCAACCTGTATTTTGTCCTTTAATATTTTGGTTTTACTTCTGCATTTAGTTCATGGGATATGTTATATGCATAAATTCTACCTAACAGTGAATGCATCTTGATAGGTTCTACAACCTTGTTGCAAAGGAATGTTTTTTTGACATACCCCTATGCTTCATTGACTTTCGTGGTTCTTTGTGTTAAAGGTTTATTTATGTATTTATTTATTTAGGTGGGGGGGGCACCAGACAGATGTCCCCTTCCTATTTAACCTAAAACCCACCCCAAACAGTAAAATGTTTTATGTATTTGTGTTTGCACCACCCACCATGTGTTGCTATGTGTACATTATGAAAAGAATTTTGATCAAAAAATATATTTTTTTTAAACAATTTTTGATGGGGTATTTTCATAGTGTATCTAAAGGTTCACTCTTCCAATAAGGTTTAATTTACCTTATCAAGGTCATTTCCATTGTTCATGTTTTTGCGACCTTGGCTAAGGGTGTCCTAAGTCCTATGTACGCTATGTGTATTGTGTTATAGTGTATGTTGCTATAAAGTGTATTTGTTAGAACCGCCTTTATATCAAATTCTGTAACCCAGTTTTCTACTTCAAAAAGTTTATATGGATATTTATTCTTTCACTCGTTTCATAACACACCTGTGTCTTGTTGTCATTACTCTTTATATATGTCTCTAGTTCAAAATGTCTGGTTACTTTATTCTCTTGTCATTATCATCTTTATCCCATTTCCTGCTTGATATACTTTATTTTCTCTTATTATGCCAATATTCTTTTCATTTTTATTCTTCTCTATCTTTACTTGTAATTGATGTTCTCGCTGTGTACACTAGTCATGCCAATGTCTTCGACTGTAGCAATTCAAAGATGTCTTGCACAATATCATACAGTAAAAACTTTTTCATTGTACTCACTCCAACAAGATCTCTAAACCTGTTAATTTATCAAGGTGCACCAGATAAGTAATTTGAAAACTTGTATAACATTTATTTGCTTCTATAACGAATCGATATGATGCATTCAAGCTAAATATTGATTTAATCTCTTTTGTGACGTTACAGAAAATACCACTGCTCTGATAATTAATTCATACATTTAGATATGAATTCTTTCATATTATACATATGAAATTGTGTGGTATTTAATGGCATTATATAACTAATGGCCCACCGCAGTTCTATAACAACGAATTACTTACGTGTTGACTGTGTATTTTGATCTCTCTGCGAGCTTGCATCACTGCAACTCCCAACCCATGATGCAGTTTCCACATGCATTCCTGGGGGGCTACAATCACAGATATACATGTATATAAAATATTCTCAGCAAGGAAACATTATGGAGAATAAGAAAGGGATTTCGTTCCTGAAACTGGAGTTATTCATCCGGTAGCAAACGTCCATCATTATACTACTAATGTGCTTTAAAATTGTACTCGGTGTTAGAACGTTTAAGTGAACGCGTCCTTGACTTCGCGATCAGAATTCATCATTCCAATTTGTTGTTTGGGTCATTTCCTTCAATACCACGCCATTTAGAGTCTCTTCATCTGTTGATTTGTTGGGCTAAATCATTTAATTTTGTTCTATATCGTTTCATTTGATACCATGTCATTGTCAATTGAATTCATCATTCCATTTTGTTCTTTAAATTATTTTATATGATAGCGCACAATTTGGAATCTGGGTTTATAATTTCATTTTCTGGGTTAAATTAGTTGATTTCATACTACATCATTTGAATAATGTAATTTTGGCGGTGACGGCTGTCCAACGATTTGAGTCAATTTTAAATTTCTAAAAGCTGGTTTTCCATTGGCTAACTCGAAGATCATCAGAACGTGATCTTCACTATGATCTGATTGCTGTAGTGGTTGCTTGCTCTCTCTCTCTCTCTCTCTCTCTCTCTCTCTCTCTCTCTCTCTCTCTCTCTCTCTCTCTCTCTCTCTCTCTCTCTCTCTCTCTCTCTCTCTCTCTCTCTCTCTCTCTCTCTCTCTCTCTCTCTCTCTCTCTCTCTCTCTCTCTCTCTCTCTCTCTCTCTCTCTCTCTCATTACGAGTACACCACTAGACCGAATTAGCATACCTCCATAAATTTTAGTTTGGTGATCAACGGTTAATTTTTCCACTACTTGTTATTACCATGGACACATTTTCATACGTAGGAAAGACATTTGCCACGGGCTATAAAGTACTCGCAATCATGTGGAAGTAAAAAAAAAAAAAAACAACCCCAAAATGTCAGTGTCATTGTCTTAATGAACCAACTATTTCAATGCATACAGTCAAACATACATAATATAAAGCAAGTTGAGGCTTTTAAATAGTTTAATGTATTAATTCTCTCAGGCTAAACATATTAAACCCCCTCCAAGTTGAAAACGTCGGTGTCATAAGACAGTTTGTCACTTGTATATTGGATTGGACCACTCAGGTGGCCTAGTGGTTGGAGCATCCGCCTTGGTTGCGAGCGATTGCTGGTTAGACCCCTGCTATATCATTGCAAATACTTAAAATATTGGTACCAACAGCTGCCTCACTAGGCGTTCAGCATTAAGAGACTTGAATTAGGACTGTTCGGTTGGGTGTCAGGACAATGTGACTGGGGGGACATCATGCTAATTGTCTGCGGCATGATGCCCCAGTGCTAGACATCACTATAAAACTGCCACACTCAAGACATTGTAACTATATGACTGAAATTTTTTAAAGCTATGCTAAAAATCCAAATCACACACACACACACACACACACACACACACACACACACACACACATACACACAAAGAGGCACAAATTTTGGATTAACATGCTTAGTGTATAATTTTTACTACAGATATTCAGGGGATCGTTCACATGACACCTTCGATCCACACAGAATAATACACAATTGTTTGTATATCCATATTTGATACAATAGCAGCGTAAGTAATTACCGTAATTTCTAAGAGAGACTGACACTCTAATGACTGAAAAGATATAGTAAGAGAATACAAAAAGTCCATTTCTCCCCTCTTATCTTGTTCACCTGCCGAGTATTGAAATCATCTTGAATGTTGCAAAGAAACTCCAGTATACCAAATTACGTAGCAAAATATTGTTTGAATTAAAATATGCTAATATGTGTAGTACAAAAATCTTTGTCGTGATCTTTGACCTTGAGCCTGATTCAGACAAAATATAACTGATCTCAGGTATACCCATATGCTAAGTTTAATATGTAAATGTTTTTCTTTTCTTTCTTCAGAAGCAGGGAATATTGAACTGGCATCACTCAAAGTATATGCACAAAATGGATTTAATAAAATACATTTGTATTTTTTGTATTATCTTAAGACGTCTTAGATAAGAGTTATAGTCAACACTTTAGCCTTTAAATCAATTCCAGTGTTCCCAACAAAACAATAAATACGGTATTAACAAGAACAGCAACAAGAGCATCAACAACAATAAAAAAAGTAAATGTGTTTTTTTAGGGTACTATTTGAGAAGACCATCATGATATGCACGTTATTGTTAAATGCAATAAGAACGAAAAAAAAATATAACAGAAGGAGAAATAGTACAGGATATTTAAATACATTAAGTATATACATTAACAAAATGCATTAATCGTATCTCAATACCTACGAAGAAACCAGCCTTTCGAGACAATGGTCATATGATTTTGTTTTTAACACATTTAGATTTCTTTCTCATCAAATGGTTTGGGTAGTTCATTCCATAGCATAGTACCGTAGTAAGTGAATACTGTTTTTGAAGGCCCATGCTTTTGAAAATGTTGTTCTGCAATGATCACTTGTAATCAATCTCAATTTAAGTCCTTAGCATTGTTCTTCTGACGTAAAATAGAACGTACTATGCAACATAACATCTAGAAGGCATCAAGGTGGATTAGTTTTGTAACAAACTGAGTAACTTTTTGTAAATAAAGTCTTGTTATTATTATTATTATTATTATTATTATTATTATTATTATTATTATTATTATTATTATTATTATTATTATTATTATTATTATTATTATTATTATTGTTGTTGTTGTTAACAAAGCTAATTCTTTACTTTGAACATTAATATGGGTATTTGGGGGCTAATCATTGTTCATAGTTCAGCCATTTGAATTTCAAGAATAGAATTTTAGGTGTATCCAGTAGTATATGGATTGTTTCAATGCTGCAATTTGCCATAAATTATGCAGAAGTAGTCCAAACAAAGAAGAATGAACGCATCGTACAATAATAGCTAAAAGGTGAATGGTATGTACATTTGTATCCTCTGTATGATATACATTTTCTATATTCACTCCTAACCTTTTCCTAGTTCCAAACAACATTTCCTCAGTTCTCAGGGGATTTATAATCATGTTATTCAATGAGTGTTAATATTCAACTTGACCTAAATCTGTCTGATTCAAGTTATAACATTGGACTTGGACTATTACAAAGTGGAATCGTTAGCATATGGGTCAGTTTTGAATGTTGTACATTCAAAGCACAGGTCATTTATAAAGAATACAAACAATAGTAGCCGTAAAATAACTACTTTGTTGATGGCTCTGATTTAATGTTACCAATAACGTATTGGCTTCTATCAGAGACACGTGGAATGATCCATGAGTGTGACAAATGCGGACATTCGTATTTTTCAAGTTTCCATGCAGATATATTATGGTTCACTACGTCAAACTCAAGGTATATAGTTCCAACCGATGCTCCATAGCAAGCAACCATTCGCCAATGCTTTGTTAGCGTAGACTGACAAATATAAATCCAGATTGGGAAAGGTGACTTAAATTTTAATCATAGATATATTTTTGGAAAAAAAAAATGTCTTTTAAGCAAACAGAAATGGTTGTAAGAATATATATTGGTATATAATTATCGGGATATTTTTAATGTTAGATATGCAGCAATTATATCAGGACTTTTAATTAAGATGAATGTACATATTTGGTCCCGTCAAGCTAATTTCTTAGAATTTAACTTTTCTAGTGCACATACGATATCTACATACAACACAAACTATTTAAAGAATTTTAACTTTTCAGGAAGTTTTTTTATTTAGTAAAATTTTGCAACTTAAATTTTTACATTACTGTTTGATAAATTGCAATATATGTGTTACCGATGAATTTTAAAGAGTTTTTATTTTATAAAATACAAGTTATTTTTTATTAATTAATTTTTAAAAAATTTAAATGATTTTTAGTCTCAGTAAATACTACAGTGTTTTACAATTTGCAGAAAAATATAAGGATTATATGATAATTGTTGTGAAGGCTGTAGTGAGATGTCATGAATGCAACATTCTGTACCATGCAAAATAACTGTCAAATTTAAAACACTGAAAACCCTATGTCGATAAGATCCTTAGGAGAAGTGTTGACAAGATTTCAAGGTAACCGTGTCCAATGTCCGATTAGTATCATTTTATTTCAGAGCATCTAAAAGTCAGATCAAGTCTTTTATATATCTGCTTACCTTCCAGACAGTGGTGCTTTCTTTACAGGCTCGAAAACTGGGTACCAAAAGGAGTCAATGAATGTGACCAAAATAAGCAATGCTTTGTAATTGATAAATTATATCAAGTCATACACGCCTGTAGAGACTGACTGCAAATCCCAGTTTGAAAATACCTTTTTAACTTTGAATAATATAATACATTTCCAAAAAGAAAAATCTAAGCCCTATTTGGTAGGCTTTGTGTATAGATCCCCATCATCACATCTTGATTGGTGTGAATATTTTGAACTTCAAGTAGATACAATTTCAAATGAAGAGAAAGAATTTTACATTTTAGGTGATACAGATTGAGACACTCTCAATGATCAAATTAAGGGAATTTAATTATTTTTATTGCTTCGCTATTTATGGAGCATGTCACAGAATAAGGCTATAAATTACTTGGATAAATGTTTACGCAGTATGTACTAAACAACTGTAATCATTGTAGTGTAATATTAGTTATTTTTAGGTCATTATTTGAAGGCTAAATAAATAAATGTGAGCATTTTTTTCTTGGGGTGGGGGAGGTATTGTCACAGAATAAGGCTATAAATAACATGGTTTTGCCTTTAATCTATTTTTCACCTTATTCTTTGAACAAGCGTATATTGTTACCTGGGGTGAATCACTGGCCATCAGGTAAAGTGATTTTGAAATTGCAAGAAGGCGAAAAGCCACGGAAAAGCATGGATTACATGAACATTTAACCATAACTATTATTCATTCTTGTGGATTTAAGCTTGATACATTGTGAATTGAGACACAAGTCATGTGGATTTTGTCAGTGGTGGGGTGGGCAAAATTTCCACCATCGTCTCAGGCCATAGGGGTAAGTGTCAAAGTTTTCGTTTTTGATTTGTGAAACCTTTTCTCGGTTTTGTGTTATGTGGGGTGATAAAGTTTTGTTTTTACAGTGCTTGCTTTGTTATTACTATTTTAGTAACAAATAGTTTTGTTTTGTTTTAGCCTGTTGGATACTATTGTAGACTACGGGAGCCTATTGTGATTATGGAAGCCTATAGTTATTATGGGAGCCTATAGTGATTATGGGAGCCTATTGTAGACTACGGGAGCCTATTGTGATTATGGGAGTTTAGTGGAAACTGTTATAGCCTATTTGATAGTGGACATTAAGGGAGCTTAGTGGACACCATGAAAGCTTAATAGACATTAATGGAGCTTAGTGGACATTATTGGATATTATTGAGCCGACATAATCTTATTGGAACTGACGAAGTCTTATGGGAAATTCAGTGTCCAATGAGATCGGACTAAAGCTATGTGGTTGGATTGGATGTAGCTATCTGTATTGCAGCAAGCCGTCTACGTCTAGTTGTACGAAGATATGTAAGTATGTAAACATATATACATACATAAGGTATTCATGATGTATATGAACGTGGATCGATAAGAAAGGGATCCAGTGAAACTGCAGATTCGAGTCCGTATATTGTATAAACTGTAGAGTCATAGTTTAGCAATTGAATTTCAGTTTAGAATGTTCGTTTATTTGTGCTCCTCTATTTGTGTTCAACGCAGGATTTATAAAAGGCATTATGAGTATTGCTCATTTTCCTTTTATCTCAAGAGATTTCGTGAATCTGTTTAATGCTTACAGCTGACAAGAGATTAAGTGAATCTTATTTGTCATTTTTCACTTTTAATTTTTAATAATACTTGGTATATTTGTTAGGTCAATGAATGATATTTTTGTTTTTTTTTATCATTTCATGAGTATGTAGGACAACTTATATATATATATATATATATATATATATATATATATATATATATATATATATATATATATATATATATATATATATATATATATATATATATATATATATATATATATATATTCTAATCATTCATCACTGTGCTTTTTGTTATTCATTTAATCCAAACAAAGAAATTCCACTCGGTTTCGTTTCAATTCTGTTACAGAGCAACTAGTATATAACCCACCATAATAACATCTACCTCTAAAACTATTATAGATCATGTTTATACCAATACAAAAGAACATGTTTTGGAAGTAATTGTTCCAAAGATTAGTATACGTGACCACTTTGCAATTTTTCCAACACCTAAAGACAGTGTAAAATTTTAATAAAAAAAATCAATAAATCCATTATTTATAGATCAATTCAAAACTTTGATACTGTTAAATTCTTGGAATATCTGAAACAGATTAAACGGATTACAGTCCAGCTTGTTAAAGATATTGACGATATATTAGATAATTGGACAGATCTGTTTATCAGAAATGAGAACAAACATGTCCCATTTAAAAACACACATGATAAATGAAGACCAACAGCCAAATGTAAGAGTAAACTGAAATTTCATCCCTCAATCACGAGGGCATTTATACCGATAATCCACTGACATCCCAAATAGTTTTAACTTTTTCGTTCAAATTGCTGAAAAACTTAAACTTAAAGAACCCAAAACTTCAGTTGATCATCTGGAACTCATTTTTGTGCTGGTAACTACCAAACAATATAAAGGTTGAAATTCCTTAAATGAGTCCAGAATTTGTGTTGAAATATGTTTTAAAACATGGATGATTGTAAATCTACAGGACTATGATTAGACCAAGGCTACTTAAGGTAGCTGCACCTGCAATTGTAGAGTATAGCTTTCATTTGCAATGAAAGTATTAGGTCTAATCAATTTACACAAACATGGAAAACTGCCAAGGGAACTCCATTGCATAAAGCAGAAACAAAAGATGACGTAAATAACTGCAGACCCATCTCTTTCCTTCCTTGTCTCTCCATATTACTAGAAAAATATGTACATGATTCTTTTCTCAACTGTTTTAACTTACTTATGATGCTATTCATGATAATGCACTTTTATCTTTGATTGATAGATGGCTGAAAGCATTAGATCAATTAGAAATGGTTGGCACTATTATAGATAATTTTCATAAAGCTTTTGATCTTGTAGACCATGAAACTTTACTTAAAAAACTAAAATCTATCAGTGCAGTGAAAACTCCCTAAACAAATTTATTTCTCACTTAACTGAGGCAAAAAGTATCTTAAGATGCTCAACTTTCTGAAAGTTAAAATATTAATTGTGGAGTACCACAAGGCTCTATTCTCAGAACTGTAATTCATTCTTTTTATCAACGACTTACCTCTTAAGATTGGAACTTAAATTTCTTCCTCTGACCTCTATGCAGATGATAATATACTGTCAGAGATGGGTAAAACCAAAATGGTACTTGAAAAAAATTTACAAGATGCTCTCAACAGATTTAAAGTATGGTGCAGGGGAAACAGTATGATCATAAATAAAGAAAAAATATAATCCCTACTTGTTACAATGCAACAAAATTGAGCAAGGCTAAATAGTGACAAACTCCAGGTTCCATTTAACAGTGTGTGTCTTAATATGACCTCTCAGGATAAAATTCATGGTGTATTTCATAGATAACAATCTTACTTAGTCTATTCACATTAAACACGATTTAAATATAACTTTTTCCAGCATATTTTATTTCGGCATAAATTGGGCAATATTTTGGTACTGCTGAAGACACAAATACCGTGTGGCATGAACTATAAATACAATGATTCAGATTTTGGAAACAAAAGTCTGTGCACTGGAAACCCCTAAGGCTAAATAAGCTTTGAAAAATATTATAGTATCTCACTGCATCTTAATTTTTATATTTTGATAGTTTTGAAAATGTTCACATGCTGGAATACTGGAATACGCATCTCTTAAACGATATACGTGATATAACCATTTTCCTGTAATTATTTCCAGACCGATTGAAAAAAAATCCAACATTTTGTTTGAAAATGCATTCAAATCACAAAATTCGATTTATGATCTGTCTAAATTTATCATTAGGTTTTGGTACTATACCGATTAAACAAAACTGTTTCATGATGTTTTGAGCAGACGACAGTTCCTTTCCACATCATAACATCTCCTGTAACTTAGACTGGAATCTTTGTTCATCAAAAACTTTTATGACGTTTTGATATTCTGCTCTGGTTCCAAATTTGTCAAACTGAGTGTTGTGAAATAAAAATTCTTAGATGCTGGCCACTGCCATGCTCAAAGACACGTACATATTTAGCCATACTAGAACTTACTCGTCAATTTTATCCTCTTGGCAACGAGTTGCATTCAGGTGATTGGGATTATTGTATGAGTATCATATTTTGAACCCTCTGCTCCTGTAGTGCTTGCTGAAACGAGATGTGTTAACACAGTTACATTCAGTGTGTTTTCGTCTGATAACAAAGTTTGACTATCGACAAAATTGCATGTCTAACATATTGCTCAATGTCACAATGTTCTTGTTAGTAATCTATGGGTTAATAATAATGGGGTTCTATTTCAATGGCACATTTGCCATGTGATTTTTTTTAGTATGTGCATATATTGTTAGGATGCAGTGTTAATCGAAGGCTATTTTTGTTTTAAAAAAATCATTTTTACCAGTACTTTTATCTTGATTGTATCATGCCCATGAAAAGAGAGAGAAAATCTTGTAAAGCACAAACAATTAATTACATCGGCAATACCCATATGTAAAAGAACTTTCCCTGTACACTTTGTATCAAACGGGTTTGATTCAGGATTCAAGAACGGTTTATATTTGAAGCTTTCCGTATCATATTATTTTATAAACCAGCATATGGTCAAGATGACCACATCTACATAGTTTTATTTACAGACAAGGAGATATTAAATGATAACAATTACCTGGAACTCCCCCAGAACACATATAATTTAAACTAAAGTAATGTAGATATAACTGAATTAAAATGCAAAAATATAAAGTTCCAAATCATTCACTTAATGTGAATTGGAGGACACAAAGTCATGAGTGGTTATCACCAAATAATCAAGGTAATTATATCTGAAGCACAATGTCTCAAAACTCCACTACCACACTGCTGATCATATTAATTTATTAATGGCAATTTGTATAAACTTTATACATCTGACTGAATGGATATTAACGAATGTGCAAAACACTCCACAAATCTACACGCCATCCTTTTTCATGACAGCAGTTGTTTATCTGAAAGTGTGTTATTCGTTTTGCTAGTCACCACAAATTGAACCATAAATTTGCATTTATTGTAAAGTTAATTGTATAAGCATCTGTGAAACCATTGTATGGTTCTTGTTCTCTACAGGACTCATGGTTTTAATTCAGCTCCCACAACAAACCCATGCAAACACAACGAAATTAAACATTCAAAAACTCCAAAATCAGAATGATCAGGATAAAACCAATATTTATCAGCGTATCTTTGATGACAGCTTTTGAGAAGACGAAGCCATGAGTCGCGACACTTTTTTTAAAAATCTACTTTGTTTAAAACTTGAACTTCCAATTCTTCACGAAAGAGTCAGGTGCTAATTTCAGTAATGAGTTTACAAACTCGCGCCTGTTAAAGGACTGACATAACATGAATAAAACAATGTTTTTGGTTTTCTTCAGTTACAATTGAATATAGTTTCAAAAATTCTTTTCAAAACACCTTTAATTTCATTATTAAACAATCCTCGCGTTATGAGTCTCTGTTTTTGAAATAAGTAACAGAAACGACTGAAAGACCAGAATCTTTGTAAAATTTAAGAAATAATTTACTTCAAAAAAAGAAAAAAGAAAACCAAACAAACTGAAAATGGAAAAAAAAAACGAACATACGGTACTGAGAATTAAATCCATAAATAATCCAAGAATTACAGACACAAGTCCTAATAAATTAAAGTCCTGAATAACAGTCAGTAGAAGTCAAGTATAAATACAAATAAATAAATACAAAAACTAAAGGCGATGCCGCGTCTGTAATAGCTCCCAGTGTTTTGATGTGCCAACGTCTTTTGTTGAATCACAGTAATATAATTCCAGGTTTGAATTCACTGTAAATTACAGTGAATATCTTAATTTAAAAATTTTATCAGAGCAGTTTTGTATTTCCAGAGAAAATATAATTGAATTCAATAATTTGAACCAAAAGGATTCCAACCCGCCTTGGAATAGCTAGATTTTAATGCACGAATGATACCCCCCCTCTCTCTCTCACTGGTCACAATTATAGCATTTTCATAATAAAAACATTACCTAATGGAAAATAACCTGCAAGAATAAACATGATGTTCATTAAATAAAAACAATAACCAGGGAAATTCACTTAGGCCATTCCAAAACATTGACCCAAATATACATATTCATTTATTCTATTAATAATAGTACTGATTTTAAACCCGTAATATAGAGAATAATATAGCTATGTACTAATTTATTTATTTTTTTTACAATGAATAAAAAAAAGAGTTAGTTTGGGTGAAGCAGAAATGAACTTAATTTTGGACAAGGTCAAGTTCTACATGCAATGTTTACATTATAATAACATGTAATAAAATAAAGTAAAACTAACAAACAAAACTAATTAAATATACATAGCATCTGGTCAGTCAAAACCTGTTCGTTATGAGTACCACGACACCTACACTTGATTATACCTGGAAGAGTTACATACATTTGCAAGTGATGTTGACCTTGTCATTTGACTTGACTTTAGATGCGTCCTTGTTGACAGTGCAAAGGCATCTAATACACTGGCACGAACAACAATCACAGGTCGGCTGTTTTAGTAAAAGTATAAACAATATAATAAACATGTCAAAACGCAATAGGGGCTGTCCGTATACGATGTCACACATCAACGGGCATCATACAAGTGAATTGGCATTTGGGTTTTTGAAAAATGTCATGTCACAAAACCAACACCAGAGCCATCTGTTTTGGAAAATGTAAACTACGTAGTATCGCAGAATAAGTGTTGGCAGTTCTTGGGTTCTGGTGCTAAATACTGAGTGATTAATCGATGTGCTGAAAAACAATAATCATAGCCATTCGCATGCTGTGTCGTCTGTACTATCTCCCATGGATCAGGGGGCCCAGAGTGGCGGAGTGGTCTAAAGCGCTGTCCGTTACGGATCACTGCCATCTCACCTCTGTCTGCGTGAGTTCGAGTCTAGGATTCGGCGAATGTGGATATATGGGAAAGCTTGCCAGTAGCTTCTCGTGGGTCGGTGGTTCTTTCCGGTGATTTCCCGGTTTCTTCCTCCACCATTAATACTGGCCGCCATGAATAGCCTATCGTGTGCTGAAAAATGGCGTTAAGCCCAACAACCAACCAACCAACCCATGGATCAAGTCCCAGTATTCTTGACAAGTCTTTTCTCTGTTCCCATATAATAGTAGCATGTTCTCTGAACAAATTCTATATTTTAACTATTTAATGTATATTGATCATTGATAAAAATACATTATATTATTATGTGTCCAAAGTGTACGTGCTGGCGTATCTCACAAAAAGCAGAACGGTTTATCAAGAAGAACTAGTTTAGATGTGGAACGGAATCAATAATGATACGGATTTACCAGTCCAAGCTGATCATAACAGAAGCTGAAGACGTTTTCCACGAGAACAGGAGCACTTCATACATTTCTGGTGAAGCAACCACTTTCAGCTGAAGAAAAAGAAGTTCATTTAGAATTCTCTTTTGATTCTGCTTAATCTGATGAGCATTTGACCGATGACGGAGTTGTTGCTGCTGATGATTCCAATCCGAACACTAGTAATTCAGCAGCGACAAGAATTGCTGCAGTCCAATTATAGCTGCAGATTGATGTCTTGAAATCTGATCTGATCAGCTTTTATGAACGACAGAAACAATGGCTACTTACAGATGAACAAGATATAGCGCTAAAAGAAAAGAAAAACATAATAAAGACTGAATTGGAGATCAAGTTAAAGAGAAAGAAAGATGATAAAAGAAATCACAGGGAGCAAACTACGAGAAAAAGGGGAATATAAATGTTGTGCTGGAAGAAAATTCTAAACTGCCCAAATCTCTGAATGTCGGGACAAGACCCGGTAAGCCAATAATTGAACAGGACCATCCGTTGATATTGAAAGCAATTCTTACTTTATTTTTTTCGAAAATTACTAAATGTGTGCATTTGTAAATTTGTTACTCTTCAATCCCGACTTTTCAGCAGATCACATAACGTATAACAAGAATTTGCAAACTCATTTATTTGCTGCCAGCCTGTGCTTTACGAACAAATGCTACTCATCGGCGCTCCACCCCCGCAATCATCTTTTGCGTCACAGCGAGTGAGAGTCCAAGACATCGATCGATAATATCGCCTGGGCACAAGTCAGTTAAAGTATACGTCCATCGTCGAATCCGTCAGATAACCACTAGTCATCGAGCAGTTTGCTGTGTTAAAAGCTCAAAAAAATTGTCTTTAAGGTGATCTGCAGACACACATATACGTCATGTGCCATTTTGAATTATTTCGTGCTTTTGGATGTAATGTCTACTTACAATGCAGGGGTGCCCTTTGTTCTTTCGACAAAGCTGTTCATTTGGCTATCGTGTTTCGTTCATTTCTCAGTAGTGTTTACGCAGGGTTGTATTTGTTTGGGGACTTTTTATTGACATTTCTGTTATTGCTTTTTATCATTTTACGATAGGTAAACGAACTTATGTTTGTTTATATTATGTAAATACCATTTATTTCGTTTGACGTTTGCTTGTTTCATTGGCATGTTGGTTATTTATGTAGATATTTGTTGTTTTGTTTGTGCTTCGTTTGTTTTATTTGAATATTGATCTTATTGTTTACATACAATTATTTCATTTGAAGAATTTTATCAGAGCAGTTTTGTATTTCCAGAGTAATTTCATTCATATTTTCTTTTCTTTATTGACATTTGCCTGTTTTGCTTGTGCATCCCTTGTTTTATTTGAATATTGACCTTATTATTTGAGCTTTAATATTATTTTTTTTACATGCATGTTTGTTTCACTGTAGCATTTCTTGGTTTATTTTAAAGTTTCTGATATTATTTCAATTATATATTTTTGGTGGCGATGGTTTTCTACACTGGCACCGTTTTCATTTCTGCCAAGTTACAGGTTATATTAAGAGTTGTAGTGAAAACAAAGCCAATATCACCGTCTTTGTTGGAGAAAGAGTGACGATAAAATTTTTAAGACGGCTGCCATATAATCGATATCAGATGAGCACCAATTTAATTGATGACTATCAATAAATCCTTCCCCGAGACGTTTAGACAGAGAAGAAAAGGAGAGAAAAAGGAAGGATGAAGAAGAGGAGGAAAAACTGTGAAAGTAAAGAAATTTGAAAAACAGAATGTGAACCAAACACAGACACAGAAGTTTATGAAGTTTTTTCTTAAAAAAATGTTGTGAATTGGATTGTAGATATTTGTACCATAATATACCAAACTGAAAAAATAGTCTCCTAGTTTTGATTCTTAGAAAAAGCGTCTACTCTCTCTCTCTCTCTCTCTCTCTCTCTCTCTCTCTCTCTCTCTCACACACACACACACACACACACACTCTCACATGCACATACTAGAGTTATACAAGAAACTGAGTTTTCATTGATATTTTTGGCAAAAATGAATATTAAGTCTTTTCGAAAGAAATGGGTAGCCCTGAAAAAGACCGTTGAGTGTTTGGGCTTTTTTTTTTTTTAAATGAGAATAAACCAGGAGCAATTTGCTTTAATTGCATTAAGCCTTTGTCACGGCCAAGACCTACTTGTGGACTTGCTCCTGTCAATGATTGAGCAGAAATGTCTAGAGGTGGTATCTCTGGTGTAGTCACAGGGTTAGGCTGTTTGGCTCGAGAAGGTCTTTTTCTCTTGGGTTGTAATAAAGAAGTCTGATACATTTGTTTCAGACATTTTTTACTCAGCTAAAATGTCTAAGAGTGTCGTAACTGCTTGACTTTCACTCTTTTCTTTCTTATTTTACTACTTCTTCTTCATGTCGTTTCCTTCTTGGCTCTTATTCTTATCGTTCAAGGAGAAATGCCTGTTCTGCCTCTTTCTGTTGTCTTAAAATTTTATCTAATTCATATATCTATCTTTGTCTAAAAATGGTCGGCGCGTGGTAAAGGAGAAAGTGGGGAAGGTGCTGGTGCCGGTACAAATTCTTGCGATGAGAACAAAATCTACTAAATCCCAGTTGAAATCAACCTCTTCGGGAAGTTTCACTGTCTTCACCTTTGTAGTCGCTGCTATGCCACCGCTCTTCGTCTCCACAGACGGCGCACCCCAAGTCATCTTCTTAGGTTCCATCATGTTAAACCAAACAATGCCGCATCTATTCGCTGCATACAAACGCTAGCACACGTACATATAGATTGTGACGTCACCGGTAGCTCTCTTCGGATTGGAAGACAGATTCCGCGAAGTGACTGAATATAGTAAGGTGGCGCTTTACAGTTTCGTATTTAGCATAGGGTTAAAATTTTAAAGAAAAAGAGTTTCCCCGGGTTGCCTCACTAGTTATACTGGTTATTTAAAAGAGACTTTGTATATCTTAGGTGTTGTTCAAAGAACCTTTAATTCCCTTTATTTTGATGTATGATTGATGGGTGTAATATGGGTTAGAGAATATACAGCTTGGCCTTACTCCAGATGTGCATCTTTCAATAACGTGCTAGCTCTACGTGCTCATTTTCACTTCTCGAACTTCAGAGGTAAATTGTAAAAAAAAAGAGCCGATAACTTTTTTTTTTTTACATTTTATGCATTTGGTAATTCAGTCATTGCACTTTTAGAAGCTGGTATTATCTAGTTTGGCAAAATTCATTTTCCATATTTTAATAGCTGCCAAGAATAGTGTACTTTAGACAAATTTAGGTTGATTTTTGGAGCACAAGGGAGCAGTCATTTTAGTTAGCAGTGTCCCAAGATCATTTAAAATTTCCAAAAGTACAATATCCAAAGAAATTTCATCCACATTACATGAAAGTAGTATATAGGTATGCCAACATTCTTTGCACTGTGCATGTTTAAAATGCAAACAACTTCACCTTACATACATCACTCTCTCAAAAATACATAATAACTGGTGAGCGCCACCTAACTTGTGTAGGGACTGGTCAACCATTTCAATCAGTTTCGATCCAGTCTTCCCTATAAATAAACGAGGCTCACTTCAGTCCCTTCATTTGTTCTCGTTACAAAGAAAATGGTGATTGACGTTGAATTCTCTACTTGTGTATCGTCACTGTTTTTCCGTACGTACTTACCCATATATGTGAAATAAAAGGGACTCTCATCCGGATTAAGGGTGCCACTGTTTGGAAAAGAAGATGTTTTGTGGAAAGACAAGGCTGTTTCAAGCGGACTCTCATCTTTGGACCAGAAGAGAGATTTAGTTTAAGACAAGGTTTGAGAAATTCGAGAAAGAAAAGAGCAAGGCGATGTCCTGTATGTTAACGGTATGATGTTAACATAACAAACAACGGCCTTTTTCTGGGTCACTTTCCATACCTCGAAAAGATTTTAATTTTCAAAAAAAAAAATTGCCATATATCTATCTCTGTGTTTATCTGTTTCTATGTCCCTGTTGTATATGTATGTCTGTGTATATGTCCCTCCCTAGAGTTGTAGTGCTAGCTGTGCGTATTTAGTTCAAACTAGGTCAGCTCCTTGCTACACTGTCCAGTGTCCAGTACTGTGACGTCACATGTGTTATTCTTCTTGGGGCTATAAAGTCCCAGGGTGAACTAGTCACTAATACAAAATTCCCATTGGAGCTATATCATCCCAGGGTGTGCCATTTTTGTTGGAAAAATCGTGGAGCCATATTGTCACAGTTTGATTTTCCTTCTTTTAGCTATGGATTCATTTTATATCAATAAAAAATACGCAGATTGCTATAAGAATTACAAATCGACACTGATGCATCATGGGGCAAATGAGGAATAAAACGGGAAAAGATTCTTAGTTATTTTGAATTTGCAGAAAATAATTTTAAGGAAATATATTTAAAAAAATAATTAAAGGTCAAAACTTTAATTAGCTCCATTGGTATATGAACCTGTGGCCAGACGTAATACCTTATGTCAATGGATCCAGAGATTCTGGTACAACATGTGCGATTGAATTATTTCGAAATTTTGATATGGTTGTTTTGTTACCCACACATTGAATCGCCAGAGAAATGAATGAACGAGAAGCTAAATCTCATAGTTATCACAGCTTCTTTTGATGGAAGGGTGATTAATGGACTCCTGAATGGATGGGTGAGAAATATATCCCTAAGATTATTATCTGGGATGAAATAATTTAGTGTTTGTCGAGATATTAAAAATGCGTTAAGTAAATCCAGTGACCGCGATGAATGATTTTTGGATATGGAGACCTGGTGATTTGATAGTTGCAAGTCGGAAGATAGTTTGTGATACACCTCAGCAAGAATTATTTCTGTTAAATAAAGAAAAGTTTTCAGATATATTTGTTACGTTGTGTTATCGCCGAGCAGATGCACGCAAACAAAATACTAAAATTGAGATTCCCGGAACCTTGACAGAGTCAAGGGAGATATAAACTTGTTTTTAATGTCGATATTGTTGTCATTCCTGTGAGTGTTGTTGAGGGCACGTTAGCCTAATGATAGACAAATCTCGTAGACTCTAGGATATGCCATAACGATTCATTTACATCAAGAACGATCTATTTTTGATACAAGTAGCTGGATTGTCAATGATCGGATCGAATGGTCATATTTAGTTTATCTAGCAGTGTCGAGTTAGAAAAATGTCACAGCTATTGAAGGGTTATCATAGACTGTGCAATGACTTAGGAAACCACTGTGATGTAAAGAAAATTAGCTGGTTATCAGCGATCTGACAAAAAAATGAAACTTAACTTTGATCTTGATATGGAATTTATTATGACACTGAAACGACGGAATAATCATTGTACGAGCTCTAACACAGTAATGTTGTGGCAATATTTGAATAATAATCCAAGACACATTTACTGTGGATAGAATTTAGAGCAGTCTCGATCACACACATGAAAATATGATGTTGACTTGTCTTGAGTGTAATAACATAGGGGTTGTGATGTTCTGCTTGGTAATTGTGTATCAGCAGGAATTACTTGCAATTGTTCGTGTACAAATCCATGTTAATCGCTCCGGTGGCCTAGTGGTTAGAGCGTCCGTCTCGAATACGGGAGGTCGTGGGTTCGATCCTCGGTCGAGTCATACCAAAGACTTACAAAAATGGTACTAACAGCTGCCTCGCTTGACGCTCAGAATTAAGAGGTTAGTGTTAGGACTGGTCGGCTCGGTGTCAGGATAATGTGACTGGGTGGGACATCATGTTACATGTCTGCGGCATGATGCCCCAGTGCTAGGCATCACTATAAACGGCCACACTGCGGACATCGTAGCGATATGACTGAAAAATTGTTAAAGCTACGTTAAAAAAATATAAACACCAAATCCATGTTGAGACCAGTGGAATCTAGTCTGCAGACTGCAGGTCTACCCGTGGATCTTACCACATTGGAAATGTTATGTGTGGTCACGCTCCATATATGATCAGTTGCTCTTTTTTACCACCTTCAAGTTCGCCGAATTCATATAAATATTTTAGTCATTTTACCCAGTACTGGTCGTTTTGAGGAAGTAACGTCATTGTACTTGTATATTTTTTAGTGATCGCGCTGATGGGTTTCATAAAAGTTGCACGAAAATTTCATTATTTAACGCAGCTATCACACATGGTAGTCTTGCAGCCCATTCAAGAGATCTATTAACCATAAACTTAAAGCCAGTCGATATTCTCTTTACATATTGATATCCAAAAAACCGCTCAGTAAGTGTTTGATTCAATCGTTCAACGACTGCCTGATTGCGATGACTTTCAGCACGTCCTCATATGACTTTGACATTTTTTTTTCATCAGAGATGTTACAGCACCAAGAAATTCCTCGCATGGATGTATTAATAATCTTATAGTGTACCATGATGTGATGCTGGACAATCAAATCCAGCTCGGATATTTTCCACAGGTCGACATAAAAATACTGACATAAAAATACTGATG
Organism: Potamilus streckersoni; assembly: GCA_016746295.1. Taxonomy (NCBI): domain Eukaryota; kingdom Metazoa; phylum Mollusca; class Bivalvia; order Unionida; family Unionidae; genus Potamilus; species Potamilus streckersoni. The sequence continues at coordinate 986,576 of JAEAOA010000332.1, read as the reverse complement.
TTATATGTCACTCGGAAATATACACATATACCTAAAGTGATCAGAGATAACTGTATTATTTTAATTGCTACCCCACCCGGATTTATCACCATATACTGTAAATTTTATTTTATTTTTATTTCATTGCAAGTTTTTATAATAACTTTATTCATTGGAATTGACATTTTTTGAATTTAAAATGTAGATTGCTACATTGTATTTTTAGCTGACTTAGTTCTGATCTTGATTCAGATTTTGTAAATACTGAGTGAAGATGACTGGTCATTATCAAGGTCATGTTCAGCCTCATCCCACGTGTTAGCTTTGTTGTAAACAGTCTTTTAAAATTTATTTCCAGTGTGGGAATCACCGATACTTAGCTTGGGTTATTCTAGCCTATGTACTTATCGATTTGTAGTAAGTGATATGACATATCACGTGGCCCTGAAATTGTGTTCTTAGCTGGGTTTAATACTCATTCTCAGCGTTTTTCAGTCAGTCGTAAATTTATGTCTTCGAGCTCAAGGTATTTGTCTTGCTGTTGCCATTTGAGTTGAATTTTGTATTTAAAATAATGTATTCACCATTAAGAATACTTGTGTTCATAAAAAATTCCTGGATAAAGACATTCAGTTGAAATTATTCAGAATTCTAAACCTGGAATATTATTCTTGATTAATAAAGTTCAACAAGGAACTGTTGATACTTCCACAAAGGCAGACTATAGAAGACGTCATTGCCTTTCATATTGGAACTTCACCAGGTTTCGAGCTTTAATTTATTTAGAATTTTTTCGCGAGAGGACGTATATTTTTAGATTCCATGATTAATGTTTAGATTATATTCACAAACTGTAAATAGTTTTCACATTTTTACCTTTTTTCTAGGGAAATAATTTTTGTTGAAATTTACAAAGCTTGTTGGCTTCACACTTTTCTTTGTTACTTTTGTACGAGACTACATATAATGAATATACTGAACTTAAGTCTTCTTGATTATATATCTGATTTTAAGTATCAAATTTAAGTTGTGAAATGCTTGAGGTCGCATGAGTAAATCTGCACTCTACACAGACAAAATTCAACTTAAGGTATGATAAAAACTCAAAGGAAAGGCGTTTCCAGCCTGGTGAGAGAGTTCTAGCACTTTCGCCCATTCCAAAACTCCTATTCGGGCTAAGTATTATGGTCCATCAACGGTTTAAAAGAAAGTAAATTATTTAAATTACATTATAAATACTCCCGAGAAGCGAAACCAAAAACAACTTTGCCACATTAACAAAAGCAGTATATTAAGAAATAGCTATGTAAACTGGGGACGAAAGTGAAGAAATTAAATCAAGATTTTGGTGCAACAAATCTTCAGAATTAGGAAATTATGAAAAATCTTGGCCAGAAACTTTTGCATTTGCAACAGAAAGAAAAGAATGAATTTGCACAGTTGTTATTTGAATATAAACACTTATCTCCAGATATTCCAACGAGGACAAACTTTTTCATGACACTGAAATTATGAATTCTAAACCTGTGAAATAACACACATACAGGATGAACCCTTTCAAACAGGAATACTTCAAAAAGGAAATTCAATATTTGCTGGATAATGATTTCATATAGCCCCGTACAAGTGATTGGAGTTCACCATGTTTAGCTGTTCCAAAACCGGATAAAACCTTATATACGTGCACTGATTATAGGAAGGTGAACAGTGTGACAAAAAACAGATTCATTTCCTTTGCCAAGAATCAATGATTTCATTGATAAAATTGGAAAAGCCAAGTATGTCACCAAATTTGACATTCTGAAAGGATATAAAACAAACGGAAAGAACAATTTTCGGAATTCATGACTCCAGATGGACTCCTATCAATATAAAGCAGTGACATTTGGGATGAAGGGTTCTCTCCAAGTACTTTTCATGTTTGATGAATATGATTACCTCTGATCTAGATAATTGTGATGCTTACATTGATGATGTCATCCACGATGACACCTGGAAAGAACATCTAGCAACAATTCGGATTATTTTTTTATTTTTTTTTTACAGACTCACTGATGCAAGTTTGAAAATTCATCTAAAAGTGAGTTCTGTCTTGCTTGTAGAACTTTTCAAGGTTATACTGTGGGACATGGAAAAGTTAAACCTAGAGATGCTAAGGTAAAGTCTATCTCCGATTTCCCTGTGACTGTCAGTTAAAAGCAACTGATGCGATTTTTAGTTATGGCTGGATACTATCGGAAATTTTGTTCCAATTTTTCTAAGATTGCTGAACCACTGACCAACTTTTTGAGCAAGAAAGGCAAGTTTCTTTAAATTGCAAAATTTCAGGATGCTTTTGAGAAGTTAAAGGTCATACTTAAAAGAGCACCAGTTCTTACAGCTCCATATTTCAGACAGTCATTTAAACTATCTGTGGTTGCAAGTGATATTGGGGTTGGAGCAGTATTTTCAAGATAAAAATGGTGTTGAACATCCAGTGTGATATTTTTCTAAGACATTAAATAAGCACCAGAGAAATGATTTCACAATCGATAGAATGTATGGCTTTGATAATGACATTACAACACTTTGAAGTTTACATTAGATCAGCTTTCCTTAAGATAGAAATGGTGTTGATAATACAGTGCTGTTTACGAAGAAATTGAATAAACACCAAAGAAATTATTGAACAATTGAGAATGAATGCTTGGCTTTAATATTTGCATTGCATCATTTTGAAGCTTACATTAGTTCAGCTCCTTAACCGACTGTTGTGTTTAGTGATTACAACCCCCTTACTTTCATTCACAAGTGGTACATATATGTAATTTAATTACTTGTGTGTTAGTTTTAAATTATTATTTTTTTGTATTTCATTGCAAGTTATTATAACGATAATTTTATTCATTGGAATTTAATTTTTTTTCCCCTTAAAATCCAGTTGTTCTTCTTAGTCTTATTAAAATGTAGTAGATTGCTACATTGTATTTTTAGGTGACATAGTTCTGATCTTGATTTAGATTTCATAAATACTGAGTGAAAATGACTGGTCATTACCAAGGTCATGTTCAGCCCATGTGTTGGCTCTGTTGTAAAAAAAATTTATAAAAAAATTCCATTCCAGTGTGAGAAATATTTTATTCACCCTGGAGAATATTTGTGTTCAGCAAAAATTCTTGGACAAAGACATTCAGTGGAAATTATTCAGAATTCTAAAGCTGAAATATTATTCTTGATTAAAAAAGTTCAAACAGGAACTGCTGACACATCAACACAAGGCAGATTATAGAAGATGTCATTACCTTCCATATTGGAACTTCACCAGGATCCAAACTTCAATTTATTTAGAACTTTTTAGTGATAAGACATATATTTAGATTTCAGGATTAATTATTTGATTATATTTACAAACTTTAAGTCCTTTTCAGATTATTTTGTAGGTAAATAAATTATTTTGTTAAACTTTACACAGCTTGTTGGCTTCACTCTTTTCCTTGTTTTTTTTTTTTTATTAAGAGCCTACACATAACAAAATTTACATGATTCTCAGTTGTGATATCATATAGGTCTTGATAAAAGTTCTGGCTGAGAAACAATATCAAACATGAGCTTACCCAATTAGATAAGTTTCAGTCAGTTTGTGGCTTCAGTTGGATATTATTGACCTTGTATTTTCATTTTTGTAGGAAGCTTTATTTTTCATCAAAATCTTTAATTAAAAAAGGATTCACCCTCCTTGCTATTAACAATGTTGAAATGTGGCATGACTCTGATTTATAATAAATTTCCTATACCCCCATGAAATTACAAGCACTGTATATGAATACACTGGGATTAGATCACATGATTACCATATTTATTTAGTAGTGATGAATAGAATCATAAGCTATAAAAGAAAAAAAACCCCACTGTAATGACATTCATTTTGAAAGTTGTAATGGTGTACTATTTACGACTAAAATAAAATAAAATATATGGATCTGAAAATGTTTTCTCTGTAAGCAAATAAGTAAATGAAAATTATTTGAAAGTAATTATCAGGCTAGTGGTGTTTATTTTTAAAGCAAAATAATTGAATCTAAGCATTAATTGATTATAGACAAAATATCTATTTTGTCTTTCTTCTCATTTTTTCAGGTCATCAATTCAAAACCACAAAAGTGGAATTTGAGGAAAAGAAGAAGTGGAAAAGTCTTGGTTTATGCTGCTATTAGATTTTTAAACTATTTTCTGAAGCCAAAGACCACATACTGGCAGATCACATTACTACTATGGCTGACGTAGCATGATATAATAAATCCAGTACCAGTATACTGTTAGAAATTATGCCAAGTCTTTTAGAAAAGATACAAAGGCAACAGACTGTCTTAGCAGTCTAAGTACTAGCTTATTACATGTACTCTTTCATGAAATAGTGGAATAAACTTAAAGTAGTCAAACCATAGAAGTTTTCATTTCCTTCATAGATGCAGCATCAACAGAAACATTAAATATCTATTACAAAGGGCTTGAAAGTATTTTAACCAGGAACCATTTAAATGACAAATCAGAAAAAAATAATTTATATGAGACAGGGATTAGTACAGAACATACTACATTGAATATATTTCTCACAAAAACAATAACCCTCAATGTTGTAAGTGAAATATCAAATTGATGTATATTTGACAACTATTTAACTAACCATTTCATGAAGAGCGCAAATGTTTCTTATGGAAAAACAAACATAAATTCTCTTGCTTCTTGTATAATGGACACAGATCTCACATTTCACTAACATTTGTTGACTGGACCACAAAAACAATGCATTATACTCTATTTTAGCACCAGAGTTTTGATACACCTATAGATTTTGGGATTACCTGGCTCCTTGAAGGTTATGTACAACAAAGAATTCCGAACGTATTTAAAGAATATTCCAAGTTTTAACATAAAAAAAGATCAAGTTTCTTAACAAAGCTTAAAAGCTATAAAACATTGACTGCTGCATTAGGAACACCAGGTATTTACCCTTTTGGTTACACAAGATGTGAAATTTTTCCATACGTCATGTACATAATAATAAATAAGTTGATGAATCTTAGATGATATGAACATGAGTCCTATTCAAGGTAATGGGATACCATGCACAATATAAAGTATGGAGAAATAAAATAACAAGTATGATTAAAAAAAGCTAAAAAAACTTCCTATCAATCATTGCTTGCAAACAAAAAGAGGAACACAAACTCCATTTGGAAAGTCTTTAATGCACTCATTGGAGGAACACACAAAGATCAGACAAATGAAAGTCACTCACTTCTGGTAAATCACAGAATAGTCTCAAGGTTTTCAATGATTTTTTTCACCAACATTACCACAAAGTTAAAATAATTGGTGACAGAAACCATTTTAATGAACTAAAAAGTTCTGCAGCAGCAAAATCTCTAAGGAAGTATGTTTCTCTATCCCACTAGTATAAAAAAAAACTTGTTAAAAAATGTCTCAGTGAACGTAATACCAAGAAAGCTACATGACTTAATCAGATTGGTCTACAACTCATTAAATCTTCTGCCTTTGCCATTTCAGATAGCATAACATTTATAATCAATTTAAGTACTGCAACCTCCTTTATTCCCAGAATATGGAAAACTGCAAAAGTAAATCCTATTCACTAATCTGGTTGTAAGGATGATGCTGATAACTACTGGCCAATCTCAATACTACCATGCTTGTTAAAATTGATTGAAAAACACATCCATGGCATGTCATATGTAACCAAACACTTGCTGTTAGACCCTAATCAATCAAACTTTAGAAGGAAACATTCATGTCAAACTGCCTTGATCTCCCTAACTCATAAATGGCTTCAAGCACTTGACATAGGTAGAATAATAGGATCTGTATTTGTATATTTCTGGAAAGCTTATGACATGGTGAATTATGAAATCCTTTTGAAGAAACTGAAAATCTACCAATGTGATGGAAGCACAATTAGTTGTTTACTTCATATTTAAGTGAGAGAACACAACATGTTCATATAAATAATGTTCTGACTGAACTTGGAACAAGTAGATATGGAGTACCACAAAGCTCATTTTAAGTCCATTACTATATATTTAATTTACTAATGCCCTACCACTTTTACCATGGGACTCAACATTATCTACAGATCTCTATGCAGATGACACAACATTGTCAGACATCCAAAACACAAAACATGATCCTCGAAATTTCTTTACAGAATGCCCTAAACAAACTAGACAACTGGAGCACATGTAATGGCATGGTGGCAAATACTGGCAGAACTAAAATATTACTTAACTCAACATGGCAAAAAAAACCCAAATCCTGATAGTGATGAACTATGTCCGACTTTGAAGGATAAAAATTTACAAATGGTCTGTTATGATAGACTAATTAATGTTTTTGGTACATAATAACCTATCATGAACTGAACATATCAAACATATCAGTAAAAAAAAAGTCAATTCAAGTTTATGACTTCTCAGTAGGATAAGACATGTTCTCCCTGAAAGGCACATAATCTATTTTATAACAGTTACAAACAACCCTATTTAGACTAGTGTAATATAGAATGGGGTAATTCAAATGTTAAAAATATGGCAAAGCTGGCACATCTTCAAAAAAAAAAAAGCATTTGGGCTAATATCAGTCCAGAAACAAAGCAAGGAAAATTTAGCTGTAAAGTTAAAAATATTACCTATCACAGACTGAATCTGCTTGAGAAAAGCCAAATTAATGTACTTGATATCCAATAATATTGCTTCTGAATATTTACAATTCCTGTAATTCCAGTATAGGCTACTTGGTAATACTCCCAAACTGTGATTTATGTCTACCAAATGGTGTTAAATTCTCAAACCAAATAAGGAATTATTTTTTATAATTTTTTTCCAATACTCCTGAACTTTGCTCTGGAATATTATTCTAGTTGAGATTAGAAATGCCGACTCCATTTACTTCTTTCAAACCTAATATATCCTGTGGCTTCAGAGATACAGCTAAAAAAAAATTCTTTTGTATGAGGGCCTCAATGTATAGTTCTTAGCTAATTGTTACCCTTTTTAAATAGTCATTATTATTATTATTAATACAAAATTTGATTACTGACAATGAATGATGCCACACTAAACATGAGACTGAACAATAAACCAGAAACAGATGTCAAATTTCAGACACTATCAATTCAAGTCCTCTTCATTTCTTCAAGAATTGCAAATTAAAAAGAAACAAAAAGAAATAATTTTAACATTTTTATATGGGAATTTGATAAAGAAGTCCAACACCAACATTCTCCAGTCTGCTGCAAAAAGATTTACATTAGTAAGATGAAAATATGTATACTTATCTTTGCAGCTGAAAGCAAAATTCAACTTCAAAAGAAAAGCAAGAACGGAAAGACTGAACATACTTTACAAAGCAATAAACCCATATTTAGTCATTTCAAAGAAACCAAAAAGTGGAACCTATGGATTTTGAATTGGAAGAAAAAGAATTTTTTAATTTTAATAATTACACTAAATAATGCAATTCTTGTCATGATGGGCAACCTAAAGTAACAAGGCATTGTCACTCTATTATTTAAGTAACACGGAGAAATTGCATTTTCAAATACACTCTGTGTGTTAGTAACCATTAGAGATATACAAATATTCCAACTGAAATATGTTCACTTGCAGCACGTGTTGATTGTAACCGGTTGACACATTTCTTTGGCATTGTGTTGATGTTAATTGACATATTTCTTTGGAATTAGTTGTATTTCATGATAAGCCACACTGATACATTGAACCCAATTAAAAAAAATATGACAGTGCCATCATAGAAATTTTTTCGGATTATCACAGTATTCATGTAAAGATGCTCAGAAAGAAATATATATGGCATCCACATGATCAGTCAGTTCTCATTATCATGTGATCTGAAAAGAAAATGGGCAAGGAACAATAAAAGAGACATGACAAAAGCATGTTGGCAAGCCTGTTTATTTGTTGATAGACAATTTATCACAAATATTAAGACCTGATACCATACCACACCAGTCTAAGGGAGTTATGTACAGAAACTAAAGTGAGATTGAATGGATGGAAGGGCAAGCCCAATTTAATACCCCACTTTCTGCATAAAGTGGGCAATAAACAAATGCTATCTTCATTTTCATAATGACCTTCATACAGTTACTAGTACAATGAAGGACATTGCCGGAGATCAATGTTCATACAGACCCACCCCCCCGTAAATGGAACTTTATATGCCCACCATCGAGTAGCAATAATAATATATTTATTTTATGTACATCCCTTTAATTGAAAATGAATTATTCTGTAGCAACCATTTTCTTCATTTCGTCTCAGTAACACTAACCATTCATCTATTGAAAACATAAATCAATACAGGTAATGATTGATTTATCCATTTTCTTTTTAACACAATTGATAATAAAGAAATTTCATTCAACTAGCACCAGTGCCCATTTTATGCCATCACTGGCATTATGTGCTGCAACATGTGCGCATCTCACATACAAGCATTTAAAAAAAATATATTACTTTCAATTTACACCATAACCTCAAGATCGCATCTTTAGCATAAAATGAGCATCGATTGTAGGTACTTTTCTTATAATGGTTTATGGCTTAGGAATCAAATTGTTTTTTGGAAAACTTTTTCCTTATCAATGTCCCCCTGACCCTGACTACTGACTTTTAAAAATCCAAAATCGACAGTCAGGCAAGGGATAAGGGAATAAAACTAAAAGTTATGTGGACATTGTTTGCTTCTCTGTCCTGTGATTTTGACCTGTGATATCAAAATGAATAGGTCATCCATTAAGTGTGATCAAAGAAAGTTTTCAAGACTTTGAAATATCACATAAAAACTATTTCCTTGATCTTGACCTCTAACCAAGAAGAAAATATGTGTTTTACTTATCTCACATGTAAGCCATGTACTAAGTTTGATCATGGTATCTGATATGCAAGCTATTAACAAGTCTTGATAAAGGTAAAAGGCAGTGATCTATAGTTAATATGCTAAAACAAACTGGGGGCAGACAGATGGAAAGTTGGACATAGTATATATTCTGCCTTTGGTATGCATAAAAAGATCTGTGTCAACACCCCCCCCCCCCGAGAAAAGAAAAGCCAAATTCAATTAAAACTTGTGATGCCGGTGAAAAGAGTTAATATGAACAAATAATCAAAACTGTTGTAGGAAAAAAAAAGAGTACTGTACTATGATTGATTAATTATAAATCCACTCAATGTATGATGTTACTTATTGAAAGAATTTCCAATATATGTATTTTAGATGTAACTTGACATTCTGTAATGATATTATACCCTTTAGGAGTTATCTTGTACAATATGTAGCTGAAATAGCATTCATCCAAGTTTAAAATGATTTTAAAGAACAAACTGTCAATCAACTGAATTAAAACTGCATCCATATAAAACATAAATCAAGGAAGTTCTTACATATTGTTTTCTCTTTTCCCAATCTGGGACCTAAACCATTTTTCAAGTCATTGTGATCATAACCTGTTAATTGACTTGGATCCTTTCTTTTGAATGATTTACAAATTATTAACAAGGTTTGCTCACAATAAAAACTGCACAACTCCATTTTGTGTCTGTGTATGGTAACCATCAAACTTTGATAAAAGTTTTAGTGACTTTCACCTCTGCATTTTTCATCATAAAAGCAATATGTTCTTCTGGTTGCTGGTGCAAGCTTTGTGCAGTTTGTTGTGGAATCAGTTTTGTGTTTTGAAGTAATTATTATGCTGATCATTAATCTATTGGTAAAAAAATTGATGTCTTTCTTGTCTTAAGTGCAAGCATTTTACGAAGTTTGGTCAAAAAATGTGGGGCAGGACTCGGGTTATTGTCTAGAAACAATTTTTCTATTTTTGAACACTTTTCTTGTCCATGTCCTTGTCAAAATCCAAATAAATAGGTCTTCCTTGTCTGAAGTGCAAGTCATTAACAAAGTTTGATAAAAGCACATGGTGCAAAATTTAAGTTACTGTGCAGAAGTTAAAAAGGTACAAGATAAATGGTGCATATACTACATCAGAACAATAAATGTTCTTCCTTTTGGTGGGCATATAAAAATGTAAAGTGGCAAAATAAAAAGATTAATAAAAGCATTATTCACAAATAGAAAAAAGAATGCACTCTATTAATAAAACTATGATACAATGCTATTTTATGTCATTTGGTATCATTTTGGTCAGTTGGTTTTTAATGGCATTTTTTTTGCACTTTAATTGCTCTATTATTGCAGGCAATAGTCTGGGATGTTACTGAATCTGCAATTTTTAAGTTACGAGTCTGATGGTCCACCATCTTGCCTACTGTGGCTCACAAATAGCATAAAGTTTGGCATTCTGGATGGTGCATGTGTATGCAATGTATGCTTCTATGCATGTATTGAAACCAACAATATGATGGATATTTCAAGAAAAAAAGAATAATGACCGAGAGAATCCTGTTTGCACAATATAAATTTAACAATGAAATATACAAACATGTCACTCAAAACCATAAGATTTTAAAAATTATTTATTCTTTACTGATATAACTAATACTGTAGCTGCAAAATTCTACTGAGCAATGGACAAATGAAATTTAAATTGTTATGATCAGATCTCAGTATCAAAGATTTTTAAGAAAAGAAAAATGAAGTGATTCTAATGTATGAAAAGCTTTAGTAGAAATACACATTATATAAGAAAACAGCAATCTAAATAAAAACAAAAACCAAATACTTATTAACACCTCTTTTTGGCCAAGAGTGCTGAACAAAAATTACCCAGTGTACTGTTTCATCAAAAAAGTCAACAATGAAACAAACAAACCTGTTTGCCTACCTGCTTTTGAGATTTAGAAAGCTGAGCTCTATTAAAAGACAAAACCAGTGAATGGATGGAGAGGTGCACAAACACATAGATTGACGACAGATCACAATACAACCATACAAGAAAGAAAGTGGATTTTATGACAATTGTATTTAGAAAAACAGCAGGTCAACTAAATGCAAACCATGTCACCAATCATATAAGGTGACAATATAGTAAGCTCCAGCAACATCATAGTGTAAAACAAAGATTGTTGGTGAGACTTCATGATGATTCAGGTACATTTCTCATCTGTTGCCATATATATTATCATCATTAAAGAACTTCAATCTGTACATAATAATTGGAGATTGTTTTCATCATTTTAAGGTGCATGCTTTTGATGCTGTAGTCACAATACAAAAAAACCCCAAACAACTGTGATTTTCAAGTTCCCATTTTGAACCAACAACTTTCTTATTTTTTTAAACATATAATAATTAGAGGTGTGTTGTATTGCTGGTATGCCACAGTATTTGTTCTGGTTATACCTACCTTGGTACTTTTTTACTGGACAGGTACAGAAATTTCTGTGGAATCATGTTACAATTTCAATGATATTAGCAGCACATTTTCATTCTTCACGACAAAATAGTTTAAAATGTAAAATTTTTCAGTTTGATTTATTTAATATATAAATATGATGCATCTGTCATAAACTTATGGTGAATATTACAAATATATTTATGATCCATTAATCATGTTTGATGTGTGTCACATATGCAGTCATAAAGTGAAATATTCTAAAACAAATCTGATTCAAATCCAACTTAAAAATATTTTGAACAATTTAAAAAAAAACCAACCCCAAAATGTTTTGCTATTTACTAGCATACATGAATTTGCTAAGTATATGTATTCCTTTATAAGGTTGCAAATAATCCTCCAATTTTCAGGGGCATACTCTTTTGTCTTAACTTGATGTAATTTATCAAGTCCTTTAATTTTTTTTTTTCATTTGTTGAGTAAGTGTGTTTCTAGTTTACTGGCACTTTTTAACAAATATCTTGCCCATGTGTTAGCATTCTACTCCAAGTTTTCACTGCAAATTATATCAATAATCTGGCTAGAAAATCATAGGTTTAAGTATCAACACTTCCTATTTTTATCAATAGTCTCTCTAATGTCAGCATGTCATCTTTCACAGTAGCAGCTATAGTGTAAGATTAATCACCCCACTTCAGGTACATCTTTTAGATTACATATTACACAACCATTAAAATACACAGTTTTCAGTAACTGGCCATTTTAATTTTGGGGCAGGTGGGAGAGAGGGCTATTATTTTCTTTTGAGCAAATGTATTTTCTTTTCTTTTATCTTAAGATATTTTTTTTCCAAATAAAATATGTAAATAATATGGTATTTACTGAATTGTTGGTCCTTAATATAACTGCATTCTACCCTGGTATGTATGATGTTACATTCAGATATACCACAGTACAAACTTTTTCTTGGTACCCAGCTCTATAATAAATACAACAAATAATGTACTGGTACTCTCACTAGGAAATTTCAGAAAAGTTAAATAAAATGTGAAAAGAGCATTCTTAGTAATCTCAAACACTGCAATTATTCATTTACTTCAGCATCCAGGGATCATTCATTGCAATAAGGTTGCACACTAATTCACAAGAAAAAGAGAAGTCAATGGAGATCTCATTCATTTATGTAGGTGTATATCTGAGGCCATCAAACAAGTAGTTTTAATAAAGAATAACTCTATGAAACTACCACCTGAATCTTGAGTGATCTGTTCCAGCATGCAAGTTTTGTTTTGCAAGTATCAATGCTTTCACCTTGTGATCAATGAAATCCCAGAAGATAAAGTACTTCTGTCATTTCCTAGCACAAAAATTTTGTATCACAAACATATTCATTTCTATCACAACAGAACTAATGGCCACACCAATAGTTTGCATCATGAAAATACTGCATAAAATTTTGCTATAACATATTGTCAGCTTATTATACATTATAGTATAATGTGTTGCAAAACAATGTGTAAATTGATCAACTGAATCTCTGATTTATCATACTAAAGAACAGACAGCAGTTTTCTTGTCACTTTTTTGACCTTTCTTCTTGAATGATCTGGATCTCATTTTGGAAGTCTGAAAACAAAAATATTTTTTTTAATAATTTCTTTGAAAATAGGTAAAGATATTCCTGTACATAATACTTTTTGATATTGCTAAATTATTTTGGTGTCCAAAATATAAGAAATCTTGACTTGTAACTCAAGGAAAAGTATATTTTAAAGATCTACCAAAGATTTGCTTGAAGAATTTTCCATCAGATGAGATGCTAATGAAATGCTTAAAAATTTCCAGCCAACCTCAATGTTATTTCTAGCTGATGATGTGGAAAAATATAATGTGCAAATGTCCATTTACAGTGACCTAGAACTTTGACTCTTTTTTTTAAAAACCCCAAAATCAATAAGCTTCTTCCTTATGTCAAGTTCCAGGTATTTATTTATAAAATCTGGTCCAAATATGTGCCATATTACTTGTGTTATTATGCAAAACCCAAATTCTTTTCAGTTACAGTGACCATAGCCATTGACCATTTAACCACCAAAATCAACACGGTACTGAAGTTACCAAATACAATTAGACTCATACCTAATAGAGTTCAAAGCTGAGCATGACAAAGTAAAATGGTAATTAATAAAGGTAAAACAAAATGTATGATATTGAGGAAGTCACTAAAACTATACAAGTTAGGGAACCCATAATTATCTTTTACTAAAAATAATCAACAGAAAATGTCCAACATGAAAAGCTTATAGGTGTGTCTGAAGACAATAATTTACATCGAAAGGATGACATTGACAAGCTTTTTAAAGCAGTCATCCAAAATCTGCAGAATCGAAAAATATTTATGTACAAAAACTTGCATTCTATGCTTTAATTTTTACATTCTTCTAACAATAGATTATTGTTCAACTGTATGGGGAAACTGCTAAACCTCAACTTTACAAGACTTACGGGCAGCACACATTATTTGAGATGCACAGATTATTTATCAACAGCATTGTTGACATTAAAATCATTCACAATATATGAAAGGATTGATTTCTACAAGGCAGTTGTTATGTATAAATGTCTACATGGAGCTTTAGGATTTATTCTGGCATTATTTAATACATTACTAGTTGAGATCAACATCACATAGAAACCTTCAGAACTGAGCAATACTCTTGTGCAGTTCTGTGTCAGTATTTAAGTGTTACTAATAAATTATAAAACAATGTAATATCTGTAATACTAAAGACATGATTTAATAAGCAAGAGTTACTATTATCTTTTGTATTATGCATTTTGTTATACATTTCTTAAGAAGGTCTCCAGGGAGAATAGTTCTTGACTAAATGAGCCACTTTCTATAAATAAACTACAGTCAAACCCACTTAACTGACAACCTGCATATGTCAATTATTTTGGTCCAGTCCCAAAAAATTCCTTCCTAATTATGCTATTTTTTACCTGCTTATCTGACCTCTGTTAAGTCCATAATCCAGTTATGGCATAAGTTTAAGACTGAAGTGACATGCCGAGATTAATTTGACAAAATGTAACCTTTAATTGTCAATCTCACAGAAATAGTACAAGAAATGGTCAGCAAAAGTGATGGATTTTCACACATACTTTTGGTAAGTTACAGGTGGTAGTCACGTTTATTTAGCATTCTTTCTATTTTTGGTTCCTAAGAGTAGCTCAATCAATTAGTTTATTAAGAATATATCATGTTCATTACATAAAATATTCAAGGGTTTATAAATACAAGAGTGTACACAAATTACAATGTAACTTTATTTTATGAAACAGATTCGTAGACATCAGCTACATGACAGCTATATATTTCCCTTTTGTTTCTTAAGGTACATTTCAGATCTGAATTATGTTTGGAAATGCATGTATAAAGAAATAACAATCAAGGAGATAAAGTAATTAATTTAATAATCAATGTGCAGGCCAAAAATGCTGATTGCCTTAATATTCAAAAGTCATGAAATTGTTCTATATGCATTTATTTTATAGCATTTTATGACAAAGTTGCTAAACCTTTCAGCAATATTTTCAAAATAACTAGGAATTATGAACATCATGATCTGGATGGCATTATATTCTTTAGCAAATATGAATTAATATCAGTCTGCTTTTCTTTAAACTGATGCTGATTTGTAACAAATAATTCAAAAGCACTTATGTTTTGTTACATATTCACAGCTCCGTGACATTTGCCACAAACAATTTCATTTTTTAATGCATTCAGCCATTTCATGAAACAGCATATACATGTGCTTGTCAAAAGAAAATAAACAGAAGAAATTTATTACTAGGCAGAATATCACCCTATATATATATATATATATATATATATATATATATATATATATATATATATATATATATATATATATATATGCAATGGAATGGATAATCTCAGGCACTTGGCTTCTATACAATGGCAGTCAAGGTCCCAAAATTTAGTTTTCAGGCTTGAGCTCTTCTTAATTTTGTTTTTTTTTTCTTATTTGTAATATCTCTTCTTTCGGTCTGGCAGAAAAATTGGCTTCTATTGTCTTAGTTTATTTTAAAAACTACTGTGAATACCTGTAAAAGGGATCCACAGTTGGCTGGGAAATAAACAAAAAATAAAAGAAGGGGCACACTTAAAAGAATCCAAAGTCAGTTTCCAGGGCTGGTTTGCTTTGCAATAAAATAACCTTTGTATTTGATGTTGGTTGGTTTCACTGAATTTTTTACTGCGCACCAGCACAAAGAGGCCATTTAGTGCCATACAAAAGGTTATATCCTTCATTATATACAAACAGTAAAAAGGTTCTGTATTGGCCAGCGATATGAAACCAAATAGATAAAGGTAAAATGATAAAAATGTTAACAGTGATAAAAAAACAATGTTTCCCGATCAACGGGGACTGCAAATAATGTATAACAACGAAAACATATGAAAGGTAATTAAAATCTAGCGACCGTACATATATAGCACATAAAAATATTTAAGATGATAACATAAAAGTTATAACTTATGATATATGTTTACTTCCTTAAGGAAGTCTATAACATAAGAAATACTAACTGTATCAAAGAGTTCCCTCATGTCTTGCACATTGTAATATTGATTACGTGTAGATTGGTGGTCAAAACAATCCAGCATAAAGTGCTTAACTGTGAATGGTTCATTGCAAGATATGTATTCTGGTGGGTCTTCTCCTCTTAGTATGTAAGAGTGGGTTAAATAAGTATGGCTGATTTGAATTCTAGCAATGACAACCTCCTCCCTACGGTCGGCGCTGTAGGAAGGAGTCCATTCTCCTAGGATTGGCTTGATGGTATGAAGTTTATTATTCACCGCATCATTCCATGATGATGCCATTTCTGACATAAACAGTCTTTGATACAACGTTTAAAATCAGTATAAGGTGTTTTAAAATCAGATGGTTCTAATGATAGGTCCATTTTAGCAGCGCTGTCTGCATTATCGTTATCTTTAATTAAAACGTGGCTGGGTAACCAAACAGTATACTATATTATGCGAGGTACTCAACTCAGTATGCTGAACAAGAATTTTAGCCAATAGTGGATTCTCCAGTTTTCTATTATGTAGCAACTGAAGTACTGATAGTGAGTCAGAGAAGATTATGCTATTTGAAATACGCAAGGTCTATTGCTCTAATTTCGGATGAAAACATTGACGTACCATTTGGCAAGCGAACTTTGGTTGTGTGTTTTTCACTTACGAAGGCTGCAGCAGCCTTTTCCTCATCTTTTAATGAGGAATATTTTGTATAATTTGTATATATTTTGTATAATTTTCAAATTGTGAGAGGAGTTTATGGTAAGAGTTGTGGAAAATGGAAGGGTTTGTCTCCAATTTTTTTCCATCATCTAATGTGAAAAGTACCCTTGGTTGCTGAAGTAGCCATCGGGGTGTTTCGGAGATGTTTGGCTTCAGAATTTTTGAAAGATCAATTTGTATTTGATATTCTGCTGGTAAGTTCAAAGAATGAGTTTACTGCTTGTTACCAGACATGTTCATTCACCACTCGGGCATCTATTTGTTTGTCGTCTGGAATCATAATTATTGCAAACTAGCATTGATGCCTGCAGGGTAAGTAGTATACAGTAGTCCCCCTCTCCAGAGGCCACCCGCTCCTTACGGCCAGAATTTGATAGCACTACGAATTTGTATTCAAAATTACCCCTCAAGAAAGGCCACCCGGCTAACGCGACCAGCATATTTTTGCAAAAACATAAAATTTACCCCTCACAAGCGGCCGGATTTTATTCTGTAATATGTATCTAGAACAATTTTTTTTTCTAATTGTGTTAAGTAATCCGATTTGTTTCCCAATGTCAGGCTTTCGTTCTTCAAAAAAGTGTTCTACATGTACCACTAAGGTTAATGTTATATCCTTTACACTTCACGAGAAGCCACATTTACTCTGTAAAGACGGAAAAGACTAAAATTTTATTCCGTACATAAAGGTAATCTGTATATCCTTACTGCGTGTTATCATAAGATGTTTGGTTTATCCGCTGATAATTGTTAAGATTACGCTTATTAATAGTATTAACATTGGAGAAGTGGCAATATTGATGTACGAGACAAAAGTCTGTGCGGAAAATGGTTGAATAGATTTTATGGCTTCCCTTAGCAAAATGGTGAACTTACATAATTAATGGCTATTACTCAACAACTGTAAAGTTTAATGGCCGTGATGTGCTATTGTTCAGATTAAATCGGCGTACATATCCAAGCTGCTTTTCGCATTTAAAAAATAAAAAATTTTTAAAAACAATAGGGTACCAGACTGCGACTTAATGATTCACGTGACAATCGCTGCAGAAAAAAATTGTTTTATCAGTCTTGTAGTTGCCACATTGATGACTATAACTGGATGTAATGTCAAGATCACACGGTCTTCATTGGCTAAAAAGAGAAACGGTACTAAACAAAGACCGAAAAATCACGTGACAACACAACTTGTCGCTTCTTTACCGAGAAAGAATTTTGTCCACTCAACAAATGTGTCGTCTGCATAATTAAATCACATATAATTAGCAACATCGGAATAACTCATTACCAAACATTAACATGTCATCACGTAAACGAAGATGATTATTTCAGAAAACGTCGGTTATTATAATCTACAATATCCTGAGAGGTGGGGAGGGGAACTGGTCAAACAAATTTAGGTAAAAAAGACTCGAATAAAACAATTTTATGTTGAAAAGACTCGAAAAAATAACATTGTAACCGATAAGTTATTTAGCAGCAGTGGAAAAATGGAGCAAATGGAAAGAGAATTGCGTATCTACTCAGATTCAAATGACGTTTTTGAATGGTTCTGCAATGTGCATGACAACTCCCGCTCGCATATCACGCTTATGCCAAGAATAAGAACTATTAATGCATATTCAGTTGAAATAAGCAAACTATTATAGCACAAGAACCGTTCAATATTTAATGTTGCTTTTAAACAAAGATATTAAATGCTTTGAAAAATAAAGCTTTCTTACTATGTACATATACTTCTCACAAAAATTTAGTCCCCCTCTGGAAAGGCCACCCGCATTATAAAGCCACTTTCCCGGTGCAGAAGGGGTGGCCATATAAGAGGGGGACTACTGTACTCAACATCCACTTGCTTTAATAATATTCTTTGTAACCCATACTAGCAAAAGGATTGTCATTTGCACTCACAGTGAATGTACATGTACCTGTATTTTCAAAAACATGTATTGATCTTTATTTTAGCAAGATACTGTCATAATTTAACCTTGATATAATACAATCTTGTTTTTTTGCATCTAACACTGTGTTTTGTGTGAATGGCAGGTGCCTGAAAGCATTCCGTTGATGTTTCTCTCTCACTCTCTCTTGATAGCGATTTTTTTGGATCCATTTTTCAGTCATGATACCAAATTTAAGCCTCCAAGTACAGCCAAACATGATTTATTTTTCAATGCATTGTGTTTTATAGGGTATAAGTGATGCACGCTACTGTATGAATGCATACACTACATGCAATATAATTTTTCTTTAATAAATAGCTCATGATGATAAAAAAGGAATAAATAATAACAACACCAGGTTAGTTTCTTTCATTTTATCATCAATTAAGCATTTATTTTGTATTTTATTGTAACATGCAATGGGAGGGGATTCCAGTTACACACAAGAGCAAGAGACTGGAGTAATGGTCAAGGACATCTTAAAATTTATGTTACTTGTTTTTATGAACCTGGATATCTTGGAACCCGGTTAGGTTGACAATTTTTTTTACACCCTTGATGTAATTGAGAAAACTGGGTTTGACTGTAGTAGTATTATATTATTACTGTTTTTCCTTATCCTATGAACAGGCCATCCACAATGTCTAGTAGCTGTAGATGGTGGACAACTTGAGTTTTTGCCTGGAAACAGTTTTTCTTATTTCAGTGACCTTGGCCTTATACCTTGTGACCCCAAAATTGAAAATGTTTATTTCTTACTCCAAATGTAAGCCATCCACAAAACGACTAATAGACTGATGGACAACACCATACCATAATATCTTTGCCTTAGGTTGGGCGTGCAAAAAGGGTAATAACTCCAACAAATATGTGGATGTTCAGGTCATGAGCAATAATATTTACAGTCTCATGGTAATTTAAAAAAAACAAAAAAAACCATGACCAATTGTGCTAAGTTGTTATACACTGCATTAAGTTGCAAGACAAAAATGGCAATAACTCTAATAACAATAGTCCCTCAACATGCTCAAAGGAATTCATACTCAAATGTTATCAAAAACATTCCAGTAATTCAGGACAAGACCATTTTCTCTTTATAAGTCCTGAGTGCTAAAAACATCTTTTTGATATTCCGGAGAAACAAGATTTTCAAATTAGCACAATTTTCAATTAGGACAAACTAAACACCATTAGAAGACTTTTGGTTTAAACCCCTTGATGATATGACCATTCATTCAGAAAAATAAGTGACAAGATCTGTAATATGTTTATTGTGGAATCAATACTTGGGGTCAGATTTGCACCATTTTCATTCTGGACCAACTAGATGGAATAATTTTTGACATCTTGAAAAGCCTTGTGTAAATATGACTTTTCATTTAAGTAAAGTAGCAATAACAAGATTTTCAGAATGGGTGCCTTGGTTGATATACTCAGTATCAGATCAGCATTATTTTTAGTTATAGTCCGAAAATACATCCCCGTTGGTTTGTACCCTTCTACCGATTTCAATAATGGAAACATTTAATTTGATAAAAAGGCCATAGAACTTAGTCAATTCATTCACTGATTTATATTTTCTAACCTGAATGTGAGAAGAATTGCCATAACACCGTCATCACCTGCGCGTGTCATGCTTAAAAGTTTTCAATGTAATAGACTGACATGATTGAGAACCATTTCCAGTTTCTGGACCAGTATATTTTCAGCAAAGGGGTGCATGCACAACTAAATATGTACATACATGTCATCTGCTTCCGATATTTACATTGTCGAATCAAGCAAAAGAAAAGAATGACAAAAAAATTTGCCTTTCACATGGATTTAACAAGCAGTTTCATTAATATGTTCACGTGTGCAAAGGAATATAATTCCAAAGTCAACATTATTGCAATTTACGGAATTATCCAGCAGTTACCGAATAGGATCAATTACGTTATTATGTTGTGCGGATGGAAATAAACTATCCTGTAGTGTATAGAATATGGTGCCGTGTTAGTATGGAATGTCCATTAAGCATGGAAGGTGCAAGGGGGATGAGATGCAAGTACTAGTGCCATTCTGGTGACAGTCAGGTTAGAAATTATAACTCAATGATTCAGTTGACTTAGTTCTGTGCACTTTTTATCACAATAAATTTTTTAGTTATTGAAATCAGTAGGGGTGGGTACAAACCAACGGGGATGTATTTTTAAACTATAGTACCAACTTGACAAAATATCAAGTCAATATCAAGTCGTCTCATGAAAACCCAATATTAATTAGACTTTTAATCTTGGAGGACTAGTGACAAGATTTTCAACATGGCTGCTGTGGTGGCCATGAAACTGGCACAAATTTTATTTAAGACCACCTTGACACCATTACACATCTTATGGTGAAACTCCCATGCTAATATGACTGTCTGTTCAGGATTTGTACAAATAACAAGGCTTTCAAGATTACTGCTGTGGTGAACATATTGCACGCCACAGTTTGGTACCATTTTCATTTAGGACCAACTTGGCAGCATGTCTTCTAATGAAAACTCAACACTGACATAGCTTTCCTCCTACAAGTAGTGAAAAGATTTTTAAGATGGCGGCTGTGGTAGTCATACTGGATTTCTGAGCAGCACCATTTTCATTCAGGACCAACTGTATCCTGGGATGAATGTGAGTGTGTAGTTTTGCAACATAAAGACTCAAGATAAAGAAAGCATAACTGTAGCAAAGACCTGGAACTGAAGTCATTATGTGACAAAGAAATTAGTCTGACAAAAGTTTAGTTATGTGAACTTTGATATTTCTGTGGTCACTAACTGATATTATATATGCAAAGGAGCATAAATTAGCTTGCTTGCAAGATATCATGTAAATCATCTCACCTGTGATAACTGATTTATCTTCTGATTTAGACAATAAAGTAAAGGTTAGCTAATATTAGTAACATTGAAATCTGTATAAAAACAACACTAAAGGACAATTTATAAATGTCCCATTTTGGACATGAGTAGCATTAGGGAAAAAAAAATCATCAATGAGATACTGTAAAATATAAAGTTATGCTAAGAATGAAATCAATTTAGTCAAAATCTTTCCTGTGACATTCAATATTTATTCATGATCTGCAAACCTAATTAGGTCTAGAGTTCCTTTAAAGGAATGTAAATATTAAGTCAAGTCATTTTGCTTTGTTGTTTTCAACATATAATGCTTAAATATTATATATTATGTATATGGAATATACTCACTGCTATCGTCCATCATGTCTAACATTTATTGCAAACAAAGCATAAAAGGAAAACAATTTATATTCATTGTTCTGCTAACAGTTTCAAATTTTCCGTCAATCAGCAGAACGAAACTTTTCATCTAAAATTATACATGGCATAGGATTAATAATATCCATGTAAGAAGGCCTACTTCATCTACCCATGATGCGTAAACCTTCACTACATATAGAATGTAATCAATCTAGTAATTATGAAAATTTCCTGAAGGTCACAAAAGGTAACCAGGTCTTGGAATGAATTGACAGCATAGGCATATAAAATATGATCCAGTTTGGAGATAGCTTGCTAAACACAAGGTATCTTGCTGTCACCTTGAACAGGTTCTGAAACCTTCAAATGACCTCAAAAGCCTTGTAAAGACCAACACATTCTAAATAGCCTGTGTGATTCCTCTAAGTCGTGTGCATACAAATTTGGTTCTGTATGGCCACATTATATTGTGGCTATATTGCTATGTCATTTACTTAATGCAGGCTACTGTCCTCTGTCCTTGAAAGTAATGTCACAGTCACCAATACACCAACACCTAATCAGGTCTTGGAACCAACTTAAGATGTCTAAAATAAAACCAATTTGGTCCATTTCTTACAAGTTTGATAAACTGAAAAATAGCTCAGAACAAATATGTCTCCCATCTTTGTGGCAGAGACAAGTCAGATTATTTCCAGTTTTTATGAGACACACCATTTACTCAAAGATACACCCATGCTGCTAAATTGGTGGCAAGAAGAAACAAAAGTCATTTAGAGGTAACATATCCCTACTCCCACCACCCCACTTCCTGAAGCTTAGTGCCTTGCTTAATGTAGACTCCTGCTGTATATGTATGTATGTATGTATATATATATATATATATATATATATATATATATATATATATATATATATATATATATATATATATATATTTATTTCTATGCTAGTTGTGGCCAAAATGTTTTGGACAGAAAGACAGACTGATATTACTTACATGAAAAGGGACAATAATGTTATAAGAAAATACAGTTTTATTTTTAGCCTAATTGATTCAATCAATCTACAAAGTATGTCAGAGCAACCAGGTTTTGGTAAACTACACACATCCTATTATGAAACAATACTATTAGTTTGGTGTGAATAGGTGTTTTAATACAAGAGTTAAGCAAGAATAAGGATGGATATATGAAAACAAATAAATTACTGTCCCCTTTTGAAAAAGAGATATAATGACCAGTATAAGGAAATTACATACTTTTCCTGACTTCAGCTCATTGATTTTTCCTGAGTTCAACTGACTGTCTTGCTCTTTTGTTTGGTCTTTGATCTCTTTCTTTTCACTAGGTTTAGAAACATTTGATTTCTCTTTTTCTGACTCTATCTTGGGTAATACAATGTTTTCGTTCTCTGAAATTTAGAGAAGCAAAGCTGTAAATGTAAAAAATTATGTGAATAATTATAATTATCTCTATAATGGTAACAGATGGAAAAATATTTACACATTATAGTTTAATTGCACATTTAAAAAAAATAACCCATATATTACCATAGCAGTATACTGAAAACCAACAGATATCAATTATGTGTAATTTTAATCAATAATAGATGTAAATTTTACAAATATGTAGATTAAAGAACTTTTATTTACTTTTTGTGTACAAAGAACTTCTTTCTTAGTTTGAGCTGTGATGAAAAAATGATTTGAAAACATGTTAAAGGATTGAAAAAGTGCAGAGAATTTTTTTCCCAGTAATTCTAACCTGATTATACATGTTATTGCATGAAAATTTAAAACCAGTTTCATAAATTTTTGTGCTTTTCATTTTGTAAGGAGAATATATATATATATATATATATATATATATATATATATATATATATAGAGAGAGAGAGAGAGAGAGAGAGAGAGAGAGAGAGAGAGAGAGAGAGAGAGAGAGAGAGAGAGAAAAAAAAAGAGATATCACGGGGAAGTTAGATCAAAAATTAATAATGATAAAAATCTTTACAATGCAAATGTTTTATTTTTTTTTAAAACATCTTGGTTAGATTAAAATCCATTTACTTGGTAAAAAAAAAATAATAGTCCGATTGGATTCCCTAATTTTGCTGCTAAACTTAATGAAGCATTAGATTGTTCAAAATTACTGACTGCATAACTTTCCTAGACTAGGTAATGTGTGGTTTGCTACTATGTAATGCCATTCTAGAACGAGTGAACAGGCTACTACCATAGTCTATTAAGTTATTGCAAGTAAAAATCAGATTTTAAGCAGCAAAAAGCCCCATATAACTATATTTAAAAAAGAAAAGAAAAAGGGCTATTGGCTTTCTTTTTTATTCACTGTTGTAAATTTAGAAAGATGCAGCAAACAGGAATAATTATTTATAGTGAGTGAAACCAGAAAGTAATAAAGAACTTTCAGAGTAGACCCTATTGTTAATTTTTACAATAGGATCATAACAAATCCTTCTTGACATAATAAAAAAGGATTTAGACATTTCATTTAGACACACATAAGTAGAGAGAGAGAGAGAGAGAGAGAGAGAGAGAGAGAGAGAGAGAGAGAGAGAGAGAGAGAGAGAGAGAGAGAGAGAGAGAGAGAGAGAGAGAGAGAGAGAGAGAGAGAGAGAGGGGGGGGTTTGTCCCCATTCAGAGGGTATGGAAACCTGAACTGCAAACATCTTTATTAAACCTTTGCTTTACAGACTTGTGATGGATACATAAAAGCAGCAAATATCAAGCTGAATATGGTGTAATCTTACGTCAAGAGAAAAAGGGTTACATTTAATTAGGATGTGGTTTCCCCATGTATGATTTCAAAGATCTGCATCTGACAAGGAGTAATTATCAATAATTTTACTATAAATAGGATGTATTTATTTGCTTGTTGTGGCTAATATTTTAAAAATATACTGAGATTTCATTCTGCATTTGAATGCACAATACTTCCATAATTCTTTCCAGTAACTGTCATCAACTGTTTTCTCCCCCTCCCTCTCCATCTGTCAATGACTATAGGTGTAGCATTAATAGTACAGATTTCTTAAATTTCAACAGGATTTCTATTCAGTTCATAACCTTAAAAATCACAAAATCCCTATATTAGCCAGTCATTTACCTTAATAGGTGAGGATCATGATTATTTGTAAACAATACTGTTAAATTAAAAGCAACAGCAAATATTGGATTTTCATGATTATTTAAAAATAAGTTAAAATGAAGTTTATTGTGTGGGTAAAATGAATTTTAATTATGCATTACTTACTTGCCACTATTGTGTAGCTAACCTGTTTTTGTGTCAAAAACTTGTCTGTACAAAGAGAATACACCCTCCCACTGAGTGGAGAACAGAATGACTTTTTGCACACTATGCATGTCACATAGTCATACACAGACAGTAGATATTATCTGTCAGTGGATCATTATGCAAGACATTAGAGCTGGGTGGGAGAAGGGCATTTGGTAATAGCAGCAGGTAAGTGTTCCATAATTAAATTTAGTTCTATCCCCCCTCCTATTGCCAACTACATATTAAAAGCAGCAGTTACTTATCTTGCTATTACTGTGTAACTGAATTTGTCAGGTGGACAGGATGATGCTCGTCAAATTGATCAAAAAGAGAAATTTAGTTATACTCACCACAGACATCTTCGCTAGTCAAGGTTCCAATACCATAACCCTATCTACATCGTGGCAGATCCTATAGATATTTCAGAGATTTGGCCTAGTGACATCTATTGGATTTCATGAGTTGTCTCCATTAGTATGTAATACCTCAACTAATTATTAGCATGTAACAGTGGTGCATTGCATGTCTGGTGAAAATAGTGGGGGAAATTGACTTCAAATGGATACTTTAGTACTTAAAGTATGACAATATAAAGGCTTAACAGATTGGAACTTTGCTAGTGAAGCTGCACCACAGAAGGGTAAGGTCCAATTATCGAAAGTGATGTCTCTCTGAGGCACATATTGTGCTATAATAATGAACCCCAAAGAGAAACATAAACACAAGATATGTTGCAGTGCTACACCTTCATAATGGATGCAAGCAACATGCTAGAAACTAGAGAGATCTAGTGTCATTAGACAAGGCACACGTCTCACTTCCTTGTCTTGCATAAGCTAGAGTGAGTAGGAATACAGTTTGAGTGTGAAGTTTTGAAAGGAATCTTCACTCAATGGCTCACAAGGTATTTGATTAATGACCATAAAACACAATATTCCATTTTGACATAAAAGGGCAGAAGCCAGGTCTTTGGAACTCAAAATACTTAACAAGGTCAACAAGGTGATGGCAGCTTGACAGCCCTTGATAATGGATACTGAACATCTTTGCTTCTTAAAAAGGAACAAAGAGACATCAGGAATGGAAGTTACAGAGGGGCATATAGTATCACATTATTATACTACACCAATCACAGAAGATTCTCTACCTGGCATCACAGACCCTGGATGCAGAAGCTCACCTGCCCTGAATGATGCAACTTGCAACTCAACTTGAAAACTTGTTCAAATCGAGAGATCACTTGAGATGATCCATACCTGAAAGCAGAGAATGTTTGGGCTGATGTGAAGAAAGGATCCCTGTTGTTGCAATAGAAGACCTCTCCTTTGAGGCAGAGATCTTGTTCAATTGATCAGCAGATTTTGGAAAATGTTAAACCCTGATCTCTGGGGCCACA
Organism: Potamilus streckersoni; assembly: GCA_016746295.1. Lineage (NCBI taxonomy): Eukaryota > Metazoa > Mollusca > Bivalvia > Unionida > Unionidae > Potamilus > Potamilus streckersoni. The sequence goes on along the minus strand of JAEAOA010000332.1, from coordinate 960,012 downwards.
GTTGGCAATGAAGTTGATCTGTGCAGTGAAGTTCCAATTTTTACAGGACTTGTGTTGTAACAGTTGGAAAGGCAAAAGCAAATAGGCATCTGCCAGCTAATTTGACTGTGGACTGGCTTGAAAAGTTAATAGGCAGTCTGACTGACCACTAGGATTTTTAGAGACAATGAATTTTCATGGATCAGCAATCAGATCTGCTGGGTGAGATGACAAGGGCAATACCCTGTGTATAGCTTGCATATAATAAACACTTGTACCTCAATTGCATCTATGTGATGTCTTATGATACATACTACTTCCTATTTCCATTGTCAACATGTTGGTATCTGGATATTTTGAATTTTGAATAGCTCTGATTAATCCTGTCTCTACCAGTCAGCAGTGCCATATGCGAGACCAACTTCTCTCAAATTAAGATAGAATATAGAAATAGGATTCATGTTAAAAACTGTGATAATACATGACATTTCCATTGCAGTTCATCCCAGAATGTGTGGTTCACACTTTCACTGTGATGCATGAATATGATATTGAAGAATTTACAAAGCATCATAAATCTATTGATGAAAATATCCAGATCACTTATCACGTGGAAGAGAATGGTAAGTTGCCCTTTTTTTACCATTTACTGCACACAAACCCACAAACCTACCATTTTCTAAAACTTCAAAATCCAACCATCATCTTGGTCATAAAATATCAGTGGTGTGAACTCTCTTGCATTTGGTGAACAGCATTGTCATTGTTAAGCAAAATCAGGTGCTGGAGGTTGACTTGATGTTGTTGTTTACTAAAAAAAGAATGGAGAAAGGAGACAAATGTGCTCACTGTCACTTTCCCATACAATGGTCTCTCTGAAAGATTACAAAAAAATCTTTGAAAGCAATCCACAAATCCAAATTCCTTTGAGTACAAGTGCTCAAACATCTATAAATGTGGAAAAGACTTTATTGGGGAAACTGCTAGGAGCCTTGAAAGAAGACTTAAAGAATACTTGTACACAATGTACCCCTGACAGTAGTTGTCAAACACAGCAAAGAATCTGGACATACTAATTTTTGGAATAAGATCAGAGTACTTGGTAGAAAGAACAATACCCTGAGGTGGACAATGAGAAGCTAATGAAATTATGAAGGGGAAGCCAGTATTGAATAGTAATTCTAATTAGAATTACAGATGTTGTAGAGAAGGGTTTTGTCAAGTAGTTAAGATTTATTTGATAATGTGAATCCATTACAGTACTCGTTCCTTTGATGAAGGCCTTATTATAAAGTTGAAAGCTGAGGAGTTGTAACCTTTTATACAACATAAAAGTATCTATTTAGATTCTTTGATAATACTATTAACTCTACAGCTGCATTTTGATAATGTGAATACATATGATCAGTCCCAGCAATCTACCACTGGAACTGAGTTTCCAAACACTTAATGTCACAGGTAGCTGATTACCATGGCCTCATCTTTGGAAACTGAGCCTAAGTTCCTATGCTGTCACTGATTACAAATCAATGAATGAATATCCTCATTAAAATCAATACTATTATTCTGACTGGTCATTGTTTTTGGTCATTAATCAATAGCAATGGTAAGATGAATTTATGTGATACTCGAAATATTTACCTCCTTTAAATCTTTACCTTAAAATATGTAGGTCGTAACTGTTGTATTCTCCATTCAACAAAATGGCGGTGGGTAATATGGTTTAGTACTTAGGACCTGTTGGCTATGGGAATGATCATGTGGGGAGTTTTACTTACTGCAAGTAATATTTCTGTTATTTTTGGCATCAATGGAGATAAGTTTAATTCTGTAATAGATTTGGGGCTAAATTAGGGCCTTAGATGGTATTATCTCTCTAAATAAAGAACTGAATTGACCATTGTTAATGATGTTGCATTTAGACTTGAACTGTCCACATTAACCCCTGGCCTATTTCCAAGCTCTGTAGCTTCAAGGTTATGTAATTTTTTTTGTGTACCCAAGTTTTTCCACACAAAGTTTGCTTGAGGTTGGAATCTGATTTTTTTTTCTCAGGATTTGAGACTTTTTGGCCTTAGATCTAAGACATAGCAGTCTGAACTCCACACAGAGAGGCAAACCTTTGCAAAAAGTAGGATAAGATTGGCATTTAGAATAAAGAGTAGTCTCAATACGAATGATAAGTCCATTTAGGCAAAACAAAAACCCCTCCAACTTTTACTCTTCTACTCATGCATGAACAAAATGGCCAATGAAAAATGATGTTTCTAACACAACTAGGCATTAGGTTAACCAAAATTCTCTTGGAGGCAGATGTATTCAGAAATAACCCCAAAAATGTGTTTCCTACTTGCATTTCTGGCAAAAATGACAAAAACTTCCATGAGTTAATGAGTTAAACAATGAAATTAATCTCCAATTACCTGTAAATCATCCATCTTTCTCTTTTTGGAATGCATATGATAAGTCTCAAGGACCAAGTTTTGTTATCGTATCCAAAATTTTGAGATCAATATAAAATTCCACAAATTCTTTCCAAAAACTTATAAATTTTGACCACAAATTTATCAGAACCAGGACTGGTTTCAATTTTTTGTTTAAAATGCTTAGTTATACTCAAAGGTTAGCTTACCCTCACAATAGAGATAATTTTGAACAAAAAAAACCTTGTCAGAAAAAAGGGATTCTGGCCATAAAAATTGCATGGCCGCTGTTGAGGACAGCTGTTTATGAGGAGGGGGGGGGACCATTGTACATAATACAGAACAGTAGGGAAAACTTCCAAGGAAATCCAATTGTTCTGACATTCCACTATTCTACAGTATATAATTTGTTTTTTCTGGTGGGGGTTCACTGTAAAAAAATAGTCCCTCAAACCCGACCCCATTCGAAGATAATTCAAATGAACCAGTTTTTTAATACAACTAAGCAAAATTAAAGAGATCTATAATTAACTAAGTGAAAGAAATTTGTCATTAAACAAGTTTAATATATGTATGCATTATCTAATAACATCTATGGTACCATTACTTTTTGTTTTGAACTTTAACCTGAAAAGAACTTTAAAAAAATCATGCAATAAAAGGAGGAATAGCACAATAAATGACAGATGCACTTGAAAATATAAAAATGGTATACCTGCAGATTACTGTGCAAGAAAGGATTCAATATATAAAGATATGCTGTTACACAATTAAAATGTGGTTAGATCTAGAATAATCCTGACTGTAAAATGTGGCAAAAAAAAATAAAAAAAAATGAAAACTCTAGCATGTGTCAATTTTGTCATATAGGCACACTTACTCATCTTAAATTATTAACTATTAAAAAATTTAACACAAATATTGTTTAACTAAAGTCTATTCAAACCTGTTTTTTGAATGTACTGCACCTAAACTGTCATCAAGAAAATTTCAGCTTAAATGTTTTGGTCTCTTAATGGACTTCTTACAGTGGTGGCCAGGTCCTAAACTAAAATGCCATTTTCACTTGAGTGTGATTTTTGTAGGACAAATTTTAATGGAAGCAAAAAAAGCTTTTCTCTCAGAATAAACATCAGATCAAGTCCAAATTCCACCTGCACCAAAGATTCATCCATGCTTGTAGTTCTTTTGATAAAGTTAAAAGTTACACCTAACATTACTGCTAAAATCAGTCCAAGTACAAAATCTGTCTTACAGTAGGAAAATGAACTGGACAATCCAAGGTTTCCCATCTTACAGTTATCCATTAGAGGAATTCGAGAAATAGTATGCTTAATTATTTAGGTGGATTCAGTCTGTTACCTCAGCCATATTCCCAATCCACCAAAAGTCCATCTGAAGTTAGGGGTTTTAAAGGAATACATCTGAATCCAAATACAATTTTGGCTGAATCTGCCTAAACATTTTGTACAGGCAAGGAGCATATTGGGTTTATGAATGTTTATCCAACATGCTTAGCTTTCATTGTCACATCACAGTATATAACATTCAATCTGTTTGTACTACATCATGCCTTTAGGTTGACCTAATTAAAAAAATGTCCATATACTTTAGAATGAAGTTCCATTTTTATTGATGTTATAGGGTCTCTCCTTAATTTCTGATATGTGTCTTTGTCATTATCCATTATTGGTCATGTGATCAACAATAGTTGCTGATGAAGGCAGTGTGATATTGCCAAAAAGTTTGAACACTTTAAAGACATGTATGCTCAGAGTACGTGAAATTACTAATGATCATGAACTATCCAGAGCAAGAAGCAACTTTTAATGAAATAGTCAACACTGAATGCATATGTAACCTGTATGACTCTTACTTATAATGGATTAGTATTTGTAAAGTATGTATTCTCTCCCTGCACACACCAAGAGGTAAAATTAAAGCCCCACCCCCATAAAAACTGTAGAACAGGAATACCATGAATGGCAGATTTAAATACCTGCTCTATGTTTAATAGTCCTCTATGTAGGCAAAAGGAGGGAATAGTGCACTTGCGTGATTTGCTGACTCATGGGTCTCAGTGATATGGACCTTTTGTCAAGGTACACTGCATCAAACTGATTAACTGCAAAACCATTTTCTCACTAGACTTACCATGACCCTGTGCTTTTAGACCCAAGAAATCCATTGAATTCCTTATTAAAGTAAGTGCTAGACAGTTTAGTAAAGGAATCTGATCTTGAAAAAATGTATTTTGTAAAACCCATTTTTATTTAAGCCACAATGACTCTAACCATTAATGATCTGATTCACATCTGCTGGCCTTATCCAAATCTAAGTGCAAGCCTTCCACAAAAATTTGAAAAAAAAATGTTTATTGAAGTGCAATCACATGATAACAAGATAAATAGGTTTCTATTTTATCCAAAATGGCAGAGACATCCCTAATTTTAGTTCATGTCATATTGGCAGAAATCATTTCTTTTCAGTCGAAATGTCTTTGTCCACTGACTTTTGAAATTCTAGACCCCAAAACTAAATGGCTTATTTATTACATCAAGTGTAAGTTATGCATAAAGTCTGATACAAACATGTGATGCAGAATTATTTGCTCAACTGACAGAGCACTAGACCAATAATTCAAGAGTTCCAGGTTCGATATATGTCCAGGCTGTCTGCATCAGAGTGTTCCTGGGAAGGGCAGTTAACTCCCATTTCCTCAGCAGAATGCAGACAATAATGTCTTAAAAGTCTAATTTACTCCCCCCTCCTTTCATAAACTTTTGACTTTGAAATCAATAGGCTCTTTTCTTTCCCCATGTACTATATATGGTAACTGCAGATGATGGAGAACTCCAGTTTTGTGAAGAAACAAAGTTGTTAACAAAGAAACTGATGGATGGACAACATCAAAGCATAATACCTAACAGTGGGCATATCATGAAGCATCTAACAAAGACTTCTCAGTGACAATTTTATAATTTTCACGCATTACATTTAAATGCATATTAACTTAGCAAAAATGTTGATTATGCTATGAATAATCCACAGTAATGTCTGAATTTGGTATTTCATTTTTGAATAGTAACAGAATATTGTGTTTTTCAACTAGGTCTAGTAGAAGACACTGATGTTCAATGCACTTTGCAGCTCTAAAATTGTCTGGTTATACAGATGGTGGATTCTTCAAAACTGTCAGAAGCATTGACATTTTAAGCAGAAGCATCACATCTGAGCAATCCAACATTTTGTGCTATTTTCATATTTCTTAACAGATCATATTTCTTAATTAAAAACCAGAAAATAATACTCAGGGGTCAAGCAAGACTAGAATTTTAGGGAGAAATGACTTCTCCTTTTGGACAGAACAGTGAGAAGCCAGAGCTCAACAGAGAGAAGTGGATGTGAAGAAAGAAATGCAATATATATATATATATATATATATATATATATATATATATATATATATATATATATATATATATATATATGTGTGTGTGTTCTTCTATTTGAATTATGGCCTCTATTTTGCAGCATGCATATTTGCATTTAACACTGGATTTAAGCAATACTTTATTTTCAAGTGAAAAAATTATTTGAGTTTTTTTGATCATATGACTTGAAAAGAGAATAGAAACTACATTGTAGCAAATTTTTTACTGAGTAACCATATTACATTATTGTAATTGCAAGCTTGCAAAAATGCCTAATCAACTACCCTTAATCAATTTTTAAAAAATCTTTTGTCTATTGAAGACATTGTCGCCTTCCATCTTGAATTTCATCAGATTCAAGCTGTGATTCATTAGGACTTTTTATTGATAGGACTTGTATTTTTTTATTCTTGGATTAATTTTGGATTTAATTCATAAAAACTAAGTCCTTTTTCTCATTTTTACCTTGTTTTTCTAGGGATATAAAATTATTTTGTTAAATTTCCTAACAGAAGAAAGCAAAGTTTACATTTTTTTAGGTGACTTGGTCACCAACTTTGCCTGGTAGCATGACCCCTAAATACTGTATTCTATAAACAATTATCTACTCATTTTAATTCCTGGTAAGGCAATGTTATTGTCCCAACCATCAGGAACACTTGGGGATATATAGATCTAAATTAACTTAAACAACTGCTCATGACAGTTTATTATTTGGCCTTACTCATGTTAAGCATTTGTAGTAATCTTCCTTGAAAATACACTTCCTATAGCCGAGTATTCAATAAAATTTTGTTTGTTACTGGCCCAATAAATACAGCATCAATTTATTTTACAAAGCAAGAAGTTACAATCTCAAATAGGGTTAAGCACCTAGTATGAATATGTATGTAAAAGACTCAACAAGGCAGTCATACTGATTATGCAAGTGACCCAACAAGGAAGTAATATTTTACCTTTTATTTTTGGTAATGACCTTTAAGTGTGAAATTATGTATAAGTGTGATGCATGTCTTGAAATTTAAGCACTTTCCAAGAACTAATTAATGAGTAGTTTCAAGAACATTCAGTACTTTAAGAGTGGACCTAAAAAATCAAGCACTTTTCAAGGTAAAACTACTGAAATTCAAGCACTTTTCAAGTTGGGCAAAACCAAGTTATACAGTGAAATGGAAAAGTGCAGGGTAAATAGTTAATCAGAGCTTTAAAAATAAAGATAAGCCATCCAATTTCATTCTTGACACAACTTCCATATAATGGGTTTTAATTATCTTTGATCCTCTAATCTTAAATGATCTGAAAAGAAAGTATGAAATAAAACTAAAAATACTGTCATGACCATAACCCCTTCTCCATGTGGTAGATGACACACTTAATGTTGATGCTTAAGTATACTAAGTTTCATTTTTCAGTCTGAAATGGCTTGGAAGTTGTAGAGTTGAAAGCAAATTGATAAAAAACTTAAAATATTAAGCCATGAACTTTACCTTTGTCATCAACATGTTTTGCAACATGCTGCTAATGATGCAAAATCATAGGAAGTTTCATCCTCAAGAGAAAAATAATATAAAAATGTATGCTCTGGTCAGCTGCATGTTGTTGTTTCTTATCGTTAACCTCTAGTGCCCCCCCCCCAACCTGCCATCTCATATGGTTTTAAAGTTAAAAGAGCAGAAAGGACACTGCAATGGAAAACTTAAAATAAGCTGTGGCAGTGATCTTGAAGACAGAACCCCCTGTGAGGATTCACATTTCATCCCATAATCATAAATGGCTCTAGAATTGTATAGCAAAAATGGAAGTAATGCAGGAATGAAGAAAATATTTAAAGATATAAATACAGATACTGTGCCCCTGCTGTTTGCAAAAAGGTGGGTGAAAAAAAAAAAAAAGAATATGCAGCCACCAATAAATCATGCTACAGCCACCAATAAATCAGATGCTGCCTGATCATTTAAATATTCATTTTTTTAAAAATTATGTCTTCTTTACTTTTCTAAGGAAAGCAAATTCAGAGCTCCAGACAATTACTCCTGTCAAATGAATGAAATACTTAACATTTTGATGTCTCAATAACCAACAATTATCCATTAGTATGGTAAATATTGTTTCAAATTTGTGCTTAAAATCTCTGGTTCATGCTTGTTTGTTATTGTCAACATACCCTTTGGAATGGTACAGATGTGCAACTATTACTTTTGTTGTTTTCATTTAAGTAAAGACTTCAAGAATGCATTATAAAGTGTATACTGTAGCTTAATTGTCTGTTTTTACTACACAGAGGACTGCTTTATCTTCTTCAGTTTTCTAAGGAAAGCAAATTCAGAGCTCCTGATAATTACTTCTAATAAAAAAACCTAATCATTTTGATATCTCAGTAACCAACAATTATCCATTACTACGGTCAACATTTCAAGCTAATTATACTTATAATCCTTGGTTCATGCTTGTTTGTTATTGTCAACATATCCTTTGGAATGGTACAGATTTACTATTACTTTTGTAGTTTTCATTTAAGTAGAGCTTCAATAATGCATCATAAAGTAGGTACTGTGGCTTAAATTGTCTATTTTTGCTTCACAGAGGACTCTGCTTTTTGTTTTCTTCTTGACAGTAAAGTCTTGAAGAGTTTGTTATGACAGACTTGAAGTAAGGCATCTGCAGAAACAAAAATATTCTTATTTGAATAAAAACAGCATTTTAAAATAAATACGAGTAACAATTTACTTCTTCAAATCTATAGTAAAAGTCTAAACAGATCATATCTGTGTTCATTACTATTTCAGTAATGGGTATAGTTTTTAGAACTGATTACATATACCATCAGATAGTGAATATTAGCTTTATTTAGATCCTCCTACATCTATATTCCTTAAGAAGGCAATTATTTACATGCCCCAGCAAACACATATGGCACAAGTCAATGCTTAAGTACATGTACAAACATGACTGAATGTGATGTCATAATAAAATTTATGCCTCTTAAAATATAAAAATCTATACTACCCTATGACAATTTGACCTGATGTGCACTTTATCAGACCCACTTTAGTACCAGGCCACCAATGTAAAAGTCTAGTGATTAAACATTTGTGACATTTAAGATGCAGCATACTGAATAATCAGGATTTGATAAACTTGGATTATATTGTATTAGTATTCTATTTTAGAACAAGTAGTAAAATTAAATTTTATGATGTGTAAATGTAGCTGATTGACCACATTGACATTATATCTCAGATAAAATGATCAAGGTTATTTCAATAAATTTATTTTTGGGATTGGGGTGTATTAACCACTTCACCAATCACATGAGAGATCTGTATTGTTCTCAGATATAATTAACATAAGTGCAGGTTCATATTAAGTAGTATATCTTTATCTAGAGGGTCTGCACCAGCTGCTTCATGGAACCAGTTACTACTCTCTTTGTTCTGTGTGAAATGATTCTCTAAGCGGCAGAACATTTTCAATGTTTCATAACTTTTGTATTGAATAACTTTTTACCATACATATTACAAATTCTGCACAAAATCAAAAGTATTGGTGTATTGGTTGTGCAGTAAATGGTTCCACGCAGAAACTCGACAGGTACAAACCCTCTTTCATCATGACAAGAGCTGAAATAAAAAAAACAAGAAACAATTTGAAGTTGTGGATTTTACACTTTAAAAAAAAAGTTTACTTAAGGCTACTATAATTATAGGTTTAATTCTTTCTACAGAAAGAGTTGATAGCACAGGGCTATCAGAGATATATCTCTGTACAGTATTTTGATGTCGCTCTATCATTGAATAGCCAACTTTATTAATGTTGTGAACCAGCCCTTTTCTCAATGATATTCTGCTTGGCTACTAGTTTGTAACTATCCAATCAGACCAATCTGTTTACAGAAGAGTCTGAATGATCACTTGTGTGGGTAATTGATTCCCGAGAACATGTATTTTTTAATGTTCAGCATTTAAGAGAGAATATGATTGATCTTTATATGTTCTGGGTAGATCCATACAAGTGATGTATAATTTGGCACATTTAGTTATGGCAGAACCAGTTTATTTGATCTCCCAAAATGAGTACAATACATGGACACACATGCTATCAGGTTCTCTGAATATTTTCTGGTTACAACAACAGTTTTCATGAGATCTGTCACTTTATAGCCTTTTCCATCAAAATAAAAATCTTTAGTGCCAAGAGACTTCTTTGCCTACTTATAATAATGCTGATAAACATCACATGTTTAAACTGAGACATTAGGTAATGCCTATTTGATTCCATTATGAAATATACATATCATTTTTATTTAATTAAGCTAATTTATTTTGTGGATAAATATGATCATAAAGCTTTATTTTTCTTCTGAAGTCTTGTAATTATATGTGGACAATAATTCAATTATCTGCTTTACATCATAAATTTTACTTCTGTTTGCTTTTATCTCTTTTTTTATATGTTTGTGTCCTAAAGGTAGTAATAAAATGGGAATGGGTGGTCATTATTTCATGTTAAAATAAAACATACTTATTTCAATGAATATTAATTTGGTATAGAAACAAGTGTCAAAATTACTGAACAATTTAAGCAAAATGGAAAAAGTTTTAACAGAATAGAATTGGTGCTACAGATGATATTTAGACAATAAAATAGTCAAAAAGCTAAATTTAACATACATAAATGGTCTAACCCTTATTTGCTTTTTCTTTTCCATCTGCCAGAGCTTGCCAGTTCTTCTTGTTATTCAGGACACCCTCATACAGAGGACTCAACTTATGGGAGAGTTTTGCAAACAGCTGCCCATACAATGAGAGAGAAGAGGAATGGGTGAAATAAAAATGTTAATATTGCATGTTAACATATGACACAGTTAAAAGGAATGGTAAGCAATTTGCTCATATTTACCCCATGCCTTGCCAGTATCCCACCCCTAGCATGCTACCTGTGTGATGGAGATCAGTTTGTAGTAACAAAATTGTGTACAACTGTCCAAAAAATAGTGTTATCACTGGCCAACATCCATATATTTAGATGACCATATATATATCTTCGAATTTTCATAGTGATCCATTGAAAACTCTTATAGTAGTGTGTTTTCAAGTTAAAATTCAAAAAGATCCAAAATTGAAGGCAATGATGTGTTGGTTATGGTCTATGAAGTACTTATGTGTCTGCAGTCTCTGGTTGAATCACTGAAATATTATTCCAGAGTTGAATTCAGTATAAATTCTAATGAATGTCTTCATCCCAGAATTTTATCAGAACACTTTTTGTATTTCCAGAGAAAATAATCACTTGAATACAGTAGCTTGAAACAAATAAAATTCAGCCCAAAACTAGTCACAACATAATACAACTTTAAAGTGCTAGATATTAAAGCACAACTGGTAAAATCCTCATAGGCACAGGATAATATAGTTATCTGCTTGACATCAGGTCACAATAACCATTTTCTAAAAACAACCATTACCTAATGGAAAATTACCTTCTAGAATGATCTAATAAGCCTTGTTTATTTACAACATAATAGCCTATACAATTCACTTGAGAATCTCCAAAACCCTGACCCTGATTAACATATTTACTCCTTTGTTTATCTAAAAAATAATTCAGTTAATAATCTCATACACATAGAAAATAATAAAGTGTTAGTTGTTTACATAAATGAAATTTAAAAAATGTCAGTCATGTCAAGCAGATATGAACTCAATTCGGACAAGTTCACACCCAGCAAACAATATTATATCACAATAGTATGTAATGAAACAAAACATATATATAAACTAACAAACAATTAAATATACAGAATAGGGGGAAAAAATCAATATTTAGGGATACTGAATTTTAAATACATTTTGCTGTTTTGAGTGAGCAAAAGGAAGTTTTCATGCCGTATTCAATTCACTAATGGCTCTTAGGATGTGTTCTGCAGAATCACAAAGTTCATACTTAACTCTATTATAAACTCAGTGCCCTCTACATATGCTCAAATTATAAATTCCATCATGCTGTTCAATTCCTATATTGCCTCATAGGAAAGATGACAGAAGATGTTGAATTGTTTTAGTGAGATTCCTCTGCTGATTCTGTCTCCAAGTATATAATTCTACCATTGTTTTCTCAACTCTGCCCACCCACCCACCCTAATTAATTGAAAGACCTTTTACAAAAGATAACTTGTTGCATTATCTTGGATTAGTAGTCATCAGTCAGACAGACCTATTCCAAATGCTCATATTTCTAAGAGGTCAATGTCATGCATTGAAAATATTACATTTGTTGGGTCTAGTAAAACCCCAGTTTGATTTATTATGGAGAATTATGAACCATTCATGTCGAATGATTCTGTATCACTCATGGGTGATTCGGCCAGTCCTATCCCTATTAAAATTTTAATGGACTTCAGAGCTTCTCCGAGTCTTTTATTATCAGGTACTTTGTCTTTTTCTGAAAAGTCTTTCTCTAATGAGTGTTCTGATTTAGTGATTAGAGTGATGCTTTGTTAATGTTCCTCTCGATTATGTAAATTTGTCATCAGACTTAGTTTCAGAACCTGTGATAATCAAAAGTGTCTTTTTCACCCATTGAGGGCATTCATTTATTAATAGGAAATAACCTAGCTAGAGATAAGGTTTTGGCTAATCCACTTGTAACTGACCAGCATTGTTTGTGTCAGAAAGTCAATCCTATTGAAAAAGCTTGTGCAGTTACTAGAGCTGTTGCAAAGAAAGCTCTTGAGAATGATGTTGATCAGGAAAGTATTTCTTTAGCTGACACATGTTTTGGAGAGGCTTTGATGAGGTCACTTTCACTCCTTGTTTGGATTAATTGAAGGTATTGATCAATGTGATCCTCTTTTAACTGCTCATTTTCTTTATTCTAATCAGGGTATCAAACAAGAATCACTTGTCATCAAACAGGAAACAAAATCCTGAGCTCTCCTGTTTGTTTCATAGGTCTATTAGTGAAACTGAAGCTACAGATGTACCTGTTTGTTATTTCATTAAAACTGGAATTCTTATAAGAAAATGGAGACCTCCCGAGGTACCTAATGGTGATGAGTGGTCAGTGAACTCTCACATTGTAGTTCCAAAATCATACAAAATCAAAATCATTCTTAGTCTTGCCCATGAAACTCCTTTCCATAACTGCTGAACCTTTGACAAATTTATTGAGCAAGAAAACCAAGTTTTTTGATAAGTTAAAGGCTATACTTAAGAGTGCACCAGTTCTTGCAGCTTCAAATTTCAATCATTTAAACTGTCTGTTGATGCAAGCGATGTTGGGGTTAGAGCTGTATTGTCAAGATAAAAAATGATGTTGATCATTCAGTGTGATATTTTTCTAAAAAATTAAATAAGTACCAAAGAAATTATTTCACAATCAAGATGGAATGTATGGCTTTGATATAGGCATTAAAACAACTTGAAGCTTACATTAGTTCAGTTCCTTTTCTGATTAATGTGTTTAGTGATCACAATCCCCTTACTTTCATCAACAAGATGATAAAACAAAAATCAGAGATTATTAAGATCGAATTTGCTGTTACAGTAGTATAGTACTGACATGACACACAAGGAAAAAGTCAATTTAATAGCAGATGCACTTTAACATGTATAAAGAAAGCTTTTTTGTATAAATCTTTTTCTTTATGAGAAGAGGTGTTCTGTCTATTTAATTTAATTGTTTGTTAGTTTTAAACTTTATTATTGTTTTATTACATGCTATTGTAATGTAACATTGTTTGCTGGACTTGACTGTGTCCAAAATTAATTTCTGCTTGATATAACTGACTTCTTTTTAATATTTCATTTATGTAAACAACTAACAAAACACTTTATTATCTTCTATGTGTACAAAATTATTAACTGAATTATTATTCACGTAAACAAAGGAGTAAATACGCTGATCAGCTGTTCTCCTGATGCGAATGTGATTTTCCTCGAAATGGACTTTTTAATATCATCTCTGAAATCTTTTTTTCCCATAAATGCTCTGTCTGGTCCCATTTGACAATGATCCTTTGAATAAGTATTTGTTCCATATATTATTTAACAGCTGATTGCTGTAAAGAGCATTTTTATTGGTCAAAAGTTGGTACTTGCCCAATGAATCTTCGCGTAACAGAAACTGATGGAATAAGCATGATTGCCAAACATGGCATTTTGAATTTTCAAGTGGGATACAAGTTTGAATAACCATTTGAAAAATGTGGGGCAATGAGAATAGCATAAGTGCAAAGTTGATGGGAATGAAAGTAGTCAATCTGTATTAAAAAAAATGAATGCCAGGATTAGCATTTTGCAATTTATGCAAAAAGACTTGAAACTTGAATTAATAGCTTTACTGTAGCAGCTAACATGCTAAATATAACATTAACAAGGAAATGAATCTGGATGATTACAAAGTTATATTACTCCAAACCGATTCACTTCCAGACTGTAGGGAGGGACAGAGCATATATAGATCACTGGTGGGGATTTGATGATATTGCTGCCAGATACCCATATCTATCAAAGATAGTCTTATCTTTGTGTTATCTTTGTGGAGTTTTCTTGACCCACAAGAAGAATCATCCTTCAATAGTTTGAGTGGTATTATTTTTTTTTATTATCATATTATCATAATATTCTAGTTGTGTTAGTATTCAGAGTCAAATAACAGTATGATAAAGATTTGTCATGGCTGCTTATGGGGCTAGGACTCAATTCAAGGGACCACATAACAGCATCATAGTTTGTTGCACATTCAAAGTCAAGTCAGCAGTAGAACTCCCATATCGCTTTGATGTCATATAATTGTAACAAGTGTACAATTTTGTTTCATGTACACTGAAATATTACCCTGGTTAATAAAGTCCTGTTTTATTCATATCCATTGTTTCTTTGAAACTTTCTGAAATGTCTGTGAAAAATTACTGCAACTTCAGTATAATACTATATAATAGTCAATTTAACTTAAATGAAATCTCAACAATATTTTACAAACTCTCACCAAACTTTTCAATGACTTCTTAGTGAGATCACACCAAAACTTTAGTGCAAGTTTTGGCCACACATTTTGTAAAATCTAACAAAAATGCAGCAAAATGTAAAAGACATGAATTATGCCATCACGGAACAGATTTTATTTGCAAGAAAGAAAATGACAAGAAAAACCTAAATCTTATTTGATAATGTCTGTCAAAATAAAATTTATGATCCATTTTAAAATTTATTATATTTATCATAGATTCTCAATAATTTCTAAGCATCATTATGCCATTTACAATAAATCTGAAGCAGATTTTTACTGCATGATTTTCATGTGGACCAAAGATTACCATTTGTTGGCAAATTTCAATCAACACAGGATTCAAATTGTTATTTTCCAATTTTGCTACCTTTGTTGGATAGTAATCTGATCTAACAATATGTCTAGAAAATTACTGAACCACCATCCTGGAGACGAAAATGGGACTATGAGAATGATATGAGCAGCAGAAATTATTACTCTTTTGCAGAACCTGAGGTAGTAGTTTGAACAGTGGTAAAGTACATGTAAACAGATCATCCCATTGGAAACTGAATCCATCCTTTTCCCATGCTTTTTGGTCTAGGAATGGAGTGTATGTGCACTGATTTAGATTTTTAATGTATCTTTAAACTTTTTTCAGTCTTATCACTACAATGTCTGCAATGTGCCAGTTTACAGTGATGTCTAGCACTGGGGCTTCATGCCACAGACATGTAGTGTTATATCTCACCCAGTCACATTAACCAGGCTGACTAGTCCTACCACTAACCTCTTAATACTCAGCATCTAGCAAGGCAGCTGTTTGTACCATTTTATAAGTTCCGGCTTGACTCAGCTGGGTTCAAACCCACGACCTCCCACATCTGAGGCAGACACTTTAACCACTAGACAGCCGAGTGCTCTCTGATGTTAGTTTAAAAAAATTGTCCCTGGACTATTACCTCGGAAAATCAGGTTTTTCCTAGGAACATTTGTCCAAGGTTTCCTTGGAAATGTGAACACGGCAGTGAAAAGTTTTGTTTGTGAGTTTCAAAAATAATGTCACCAAGTTTGCTGATTAAATACATATTGGTATTTACAGTGATGTTTAAAGGTTCAAAGCACAAAGTTGCTGTGTTTAAAACAAAGCAACTTTGACTAATAATCCAGCATTGATGACAAATAATAACCTGGCATTGATAACAAAAGCTAGCTTGTGGTGGAAATGATAATGCTATATTGAGGTTATTTTAGCAATGCGCGAATATAATTTTTTGAAGATGACATAGCCTTACAGTTTATGTGGGTTTTTTTTTAATGGGGAGCAAGAGTATGACATCATGAACTTTATATGGGAAGCACAGGTAAGAGGGTTAAATTTTTATATGTGAAGAAACCAAGTGATCTGACATAATGGTCATTCACAATAATAAATATCATATCCAATAAGGGTTTTTCCCTAAAGGTGGCAGTACAAAACCCCTCAAAATGGCCAAGGTTTACAGCAGGTGTTGAAAGGCGCTTCAATGAAAATGATGTAGAGGCATCCAAATGGATTTCCATGAGAATGTAGTAGAGGTGTCCAAATGTGCTTACATGAGGTATAGGGTTAATATGTGGCATGGTGTTTGTTTGGAAAATAAATCTGACAATAAATTTGAATTTATGAGTGTTATTAATTGGTCCTGTTTCATCTGGTAAGGGAAGAGGGTACTGGTTTTCAAAAAATCTAAATGAGTATTTTTCCTGGTTTATCATAATTGCTCAGCAGAGTCAAGTCATACTATATATGTGTGATGGTATTGTTGTCACAAGATGTGTTTGTTAATGCACAATTATATAAGTGAGCATTACCTATCCATACCTTCCATCCTCTGAATATGGTCAACAAATGCAACTCTTCATGACTGTACCTCCTATTCTATTCATCCCTGACATATCTGTTTGTAGTTCTGTCATTTGTAGGTGTAGGTATTTGCAAATTAGGAAATGTCTTGCTTAGTCACGGTAGATTTTGTCTTGTGGAGTTCCACCATGTTAGATCCAAATAAGGTCCATAAGACCAAGTTATTTATTTAACTATTGATGCTTTTAATGTTACATCTTCCATATAATTAATAGGGCATGGGATCATAGTTAATGTTAAATTCCCACTGATCCCCATAGGTCATGTTTTATCTTCAATTCTCAACAATACAAATCAGGTCATATGTAATGTTAAGTCCCTTAAATCAATGTAGTGCATCCTCTATCCCATACCTCATTACTTACTTATGTTTCTAATTTTAATCCAAATCCAAATGATATGCAAAATATATGTACCATTCATTAATAAAAGTCAAAATGAAAATTTCAATTTTTTTCAAAATACAACTATGGATCATTAGTCTTATTTAACAAAGTATTTAAGAATGCAAATGTCAGCAATCATATCATGTTCATGCAGGATAGGAATCTTCATAATTCATTGTATAATTTTTTGGTGTTTTTGGACATTGTATTTAATTGTTCATTTAATACATGTATATGCTTTTTGCAAGAATTATGTCCATTCACGACAAATGTCATGCATAAAAAATATATAATCAACATCTAATTAATAATATGTCAAGATCCCATTTCACAACCAATTTTTCTTTAATTCATGTAAACTTAATAAAATGAAAACAAAATATTACTATGTGCTTTTCATTTCTGTAGCTTTGCCAAAAAATCAAAATGTAAAACTGGGCAACCAGCATTTATATTGCTTCACAAGGTCTCATGATTTCTCAAAAGAGTATAACAGCCGACCTGCCAATCATAACAATACTTTCTCTGTAAAGCAGTTCATTTTTTGTTCTCTAAATTCAACTAGCTTACACTAAGGTGTAATAAATATCATGTACCACTATTGTGAAGCCCAGAAAGATGCATTTTAAAGTACTGAAGCATGATTCAAGACTGATGTAGTGATGAAAAACATTGTGTTTAACTAAAAAGTTTTTAAGTATACTTGGACCTTAATTCCTTCCAGTAGTTTCACAAACTGCAGTTCCAAATCACATGGATCTCAATGGCTTCCTGCTATATCAACTTTTTGTAAACTCTACAAAAATTTCAATTTCACATGGGTCAAGGCAAAAAAAACCCCCATCTTTTCCACCATGAGAATATTCAAATCCTCAAACTCCATTAAACTTAACTGTTTCCCTTTCTGCTCCCCCTATCTGTATATTCCTTTTCATTTTACTATATTGCCTATTAAAATGTTTTAATAAGTTTGTTGTAAATTTTGCCTTGTTAAGTTTATTGTAACTTTTTCCTTTAATATGTGTGGCAGAGGACTGTTTTGCAAATTGGCCATATGAGAAATTTCTTAACCTAGCATTATAAAAAGACTTTTTGAGCTGTTATTGTTTAATAATTAAAGATATGAATATATTTTGAATTAGGTGAAGGAGGCTCATGTTGTTGTTGAAACTAATGTGAGGCATAGGCACCTCACTTCACAGTATGAAGCTAGTGAAACAGAGCTAGCTACCCATATCAGTAGACCTGTGGGTTTAAGGCAAGTAGAATATCTCCAAAACTGCATGGATGATAACTATTTTGAATTGGATCAAGCTAATCAAGTACACAATGTTTTTAAAAATTATCACCTAGGGAAAGCACTTGCATTGCACTGTGAGCAACAAGTGCAGTCAAAAATGTCCTTTGGACAAGAAAAATGCATGTATAAATTGGGTGCAAATATTTTTAATCTAAAAATTTCCATTTTCTTGTCAGGTCCAGTAAATGACATGAATTGCTTAATTATAACTATCTCAAAAATATGGACCTTTTTGACGTCAAGTGTATGTGGCATTAAATCTGTGCATAAAAACTGTCCATTGCATCCTGGAAATCAATCGATTGTTGTATACAATGCTTAGAAAATAAGCAATAAATTGAACATGGCAAAGATTTGCATCAAAAACTTTGTGCAGTTTAAAGCATCTAAGGTAGTCCTCTAAAGTTAATCAGGTTCCCTGACCAATTCTGTTAAATCTTAATATGAAACCAGGATCCAAAATCAACACAGACAAGGACATCACAGCAAACAAGTTTCCATAATTTGCATTATTAATTATTATTATTATTATTATTATTATTATTATTATTATGACTTTATTTAAAGAGGGTAACACAATTAGCTAAGAATTAATCTACTTTGAGGCCCTCATTCAAAGGAATTTATTTATTTTTGCTGCATCTGTGAAGCCATTGTATATACTGGGTTTGGAAAGCGGAAACAGAGTGGGCATTTCTAATCTCAACTGGAATATTATTCCAGAGCAAAGTTCCAGAGTACTGGAAACTTTTTTAAAATAATTCCTTATTTGGTTTGGGAATTTTGTAATGTTTGGTAGACATTGATCGCAGGTGGGAAGTATTTCCAGGTAGCCTATACTTGAATAGTGATTGTAAATATTCAGGAGCATTATTATTGGCTATCCTGTACATTAATTTGTTTTTTCTTAAACAGATTCGGTCTTGAATAGGTAGTATTTTTAACTTACCAACTAAATTTTCCTTGCTTTCTTTCTGGATTGATATTAACTCATAAGCTCTTTTTTGGAGATGTGCCAGTCCTTATTTTAAGGGTCATTTCTATTTGACTCACAGTGAAATTGTATTGGCAGGTCTGCAACTGCTCAGCATTCAAAGACAAGGCCTACTCCAAGTTGTTGTCCAACATCAACACAAAATTTGAAATTAACAACATTTGGTAGGGTTGGAATCTTTTGTGTGCATTTACAACTGGTCAAACAGGATTTGATCTGGATATATTCTGTATATATTGCTGAAAAAAGACATTAGCTAACTGTAACTCAAGAGCTGCAAGAAATGCTGGTGTCTAAAATGTACCCTGATGCAAGTGGACATAATGTTCACATAGATTTGCAGTTTAAGGAATAGGTGACATTCTTACTCATTATCAATCTTTTCAAAGTTTTTGATGGCACCTGCATTTATTTTAAAGTGTGATCAAAACTTTATCATAAAATTGGTCTCACAGGGTGTAACCAGGTAACAGGCTGATTAAAATTATGTTTATTGAGCTCAAAGTATGGGCCAATCATATTCTTGGTAGTACTCCAAAAGGATAGAAAATATATGGTGAGAAAAAGCACCCATTACTACAGCTTCTGGATCAGGTTGCCAGGACATGTATGGTTCAATTTGGAAATTCAAAATAGAAGCTAACAAATCTATTTGGCTTGAAAAGAACTTTACATAGTCTACTAAAAATCTTGGGATTGAGTTTTCATTCAGTTGAATCCCTAAAATTTTTAGACAATAAATCTGCAAGAATGTTGGTATGTCCTGGCATATGAGTTGCAGAAAGAAAAATGTTGCATTTGAATGCCCAGAGCCAAATATCTTTGGCCAGAAGTGAAATATATCTCTTAGATTTGCCTTTATTATTTATGTAAGAAACATGCAGATGTTGTACTATCAGTTTTAATAAAAATGTGAACATTGTTTCAAGAAACACAGAGACTCTGTAAACCATAAAAAACTGCTTTGATCTCAAGTAGATTTATATGATGGCCTGACTCTTGTGAACTCCATCCCATCACTAGAATTGTAACATGAGCATCCCCTAAACCAAAATGCATGCCTTAAATTAGCTATGAACATTGTTAATATATTTTTTTAAAAAAAATGAATTATTTCTTGACAAAGGCAAAATATAAAATGTTTCTTTTTCGACAAATGTCTTTTATCTCATTTTCAAATTTTTACAAGCATTAGACATGTTATAGAAACAATTAAGATATTTTGCATAAATGAAATTCTTTAAGTGATTGTTCACCCAATTAGCTATGCAGTTCTTTTGTCAGGGAATGAAAGACTGGATAAAGATTTGTTTAGTAAAATCCTGTAAAATAGATAGTAATTGCTAATTGTAAAGTTATTTACTGACTAACTTAATACAGCAAGATATCTGATATTTAGTACTTGTAAATGATATTTACCGACAATGTATGCACCATCATATATAGTCCAGTATATCTTGTAATATTAACTCCTGGCATTAAGTTTTTGAAAGAATTGTCATATATTTGTTTCAATGGCGATCTGCAGTGAGGAGAAAAAAATAATTGTCAGTTATTTACTTACTAAATAAAATTTAAAAGATATATACAAGTTTTGTTTTACTGTGTGTGTGTGTGTGTGTGTGTGAGAGAGAGAGAGAGAGAGAGAGAGAGAGAGAGAGAGAGAGAGAGAG
This sequence comes from Potamilus streckersoni, assembly GCA_016746295.1. Lineage (NCBI taxonomy): Eukaryota > Metazoa > Mollusca > Bivalvia > Unionida > Unionidae > Potamilus > Potamilus streckersoni. The sequence continues at coordinate 938,929 of JAEAOA010000332.1, read as the reverse complement.
AGAGATCACATTCTGACAGCATTCTATAAAGAACTGAACTTTGTGAATTTTGCTTATTTAAAAAGAAATCAAATAAAAGCATGAGAGATGAAATGTGGTTTTTTGCGACAGAGACTTAATTTGGTATTGAGTCATTAAAGGTGGCTATTTCCCCCATTTATGGTCACCAGCTTGGTTTGCAAACTCTAAAAAGACACACAACATAGTTGACTCAGAAACACAAAACAACTGTTGATGCCTAGCATTACAAATTAGGTGCAATTTTCAAAATTGAACCGTTACAGTTTAGCTTCTTAATTCTGTTAATTTCATTGCCAACAGAACCAATACATGTGCAGTAAATGATCCTATAACCCAAGAGATAACTTGAAGTCACGGAATTATCATATTGGTGGGTAAACTCAAGAGTATATTGCATTTTGCCAGTTTGTTCTGTTTCACTTTTACAATTTAAATACATCAAAAAATTGCTTTTTAATTTTGCTTCCCCAATGATTGAGATGACAACTCTGCAGACCATTATTATTTATTGCTGTGCTTGTCAAACTGCAGTAATCAATGCAGTGCTGTCAGTTATCAACAGTAGGGTTACAAGATTATAAAATTAAATGGTCGCTAGTGAATCTCATTACTGTTATTCTTAGAGTTTTTATTTCCTCTCGCGTATCAAAGTCAATGATTCTTTAGAGGTTGTCAAATTTAATTCATTTCATTTTCAAAGAAGATGGCAGTCATTTTATTTCAAAATGTCTTAAGGTACCTAATCAGTTTCATCTGACTTTTTTTTGTTTAAAGCTCTGAAGTTCTATTCGTTTGACATGTGTCATAGCTCAGGAGCTCATTAAAGGATGATCTTGAATAACACTTACTCATATATCTTGAACTTGATAAGTGATTTTGAAATGTTGAACTAAAAGTTATATGCTTTTACCAAAGAGGTAAAGTCTTTCTTTCTGGTTACATAGTACATGTTGCTGTAATCGATTTCAGTGGATGATACATGAACCATACTAGACACAGAGGAGGAGGCAGAATTTTATTCTGATGATTTTGGTTAAAAGAGTTGGTTCAGATTAATTCAAATGGCAAACATTCTTGTTTTCACCAAATAGTTCATCATTTTGACAGATGAGAGAGGGAACCTAACCATTTGACACCATCCTCCCTCAAATGGATTTCTACATGGAAATGAATCAGTAGGATATTTTCAATGCCATACAGAACAAAAGTATAAAGAGTTTCCTCACACAGATCTCATTCATATGCTGTTATTTTTGTCTGATTAAAGGTTTTAAAATGATTTGATGACTTCATTCTTTCCTTTCATTGTGACAGTAAGATCTTGTGCTAATTAATGTTCACCATATATAAACATTTTCACTGTATGGTAATATTTGATATTATGTAATTTTAGCACATCTAGAGCTAGAAAACTAGAGGTTTGAATCCATATATAGAATAATCAAAGCCATATCAGTTCTTCTGATTCAGCTAGCTATGTCAGCTTTGTTTGCAAGCTTGTGATTGGCAAGCATGTAATTGGTAAGCTTGCATGGTTTCAAATTGGAGCTTTCAGCAAGTTTATGTAGCAAGCTTGCCAATTGCAACCTTACCATTTACAAGCCTGTGCAAGCTTCCCTAGTAGCTTGCAGTTGGGAAAGCTTGCAGCAGTTTCAAATCTAAGCTTTCTGCAAGCTTACATAAAAAGCTTGTGACAACCTTAAAAAAAAAAAACTTGCGATTTTGGTTTGGGACCATCCAAACACAGATACATCTGTTTCCAAGTAAACCTCTGGGTCTGGTGGTCGTATATGCGCCCCAATTATCATGTGAATGTTCTGAATCCACCACTGAATGTCCTTTTTACTTCCGAACTGGTAATGTCATGAATTTATCATAGTTACCATTTGCTGACTGATTTCTCTCACACTCTAAATTTTTGTACAAAACTAGGATAAGGCAGAACCACTTGAAAAGAAGTGAAGAGGTCAAAGAAAAGTGAAATCTCTGTTATTGTATATGCTGAGGAAGATAAAACCCTTTTACAGCTGTTTATAATCTTGTCAATTTTCCCATGTGGCAAAGACATTGTCAAGTCAATGGAACTGAGGATGAAACCCAAATGAACTATAATCTGAGTAGGGGTCAGGATGGATTTCTCAGGATTTTTTTGGAAACCTGCATTTTGCATGACATGCAACAGAATTTGTGTATGGTTATTACAAAGAGATCGGGCTTGATTCCTGACCAGCAAATTATCTATATAGTAAGAGGATATAATGTTTTTGCTCCTAAAAAATGCAAAAATGGGTTTTAAAATCTTATTAAACACCCTATGACTGGATGCCAGGCCAAAAAGGTAATTAATTTCCCAACATAAATAAGCTTCAAAATTTTCCAAGAATCCACAGTTGATTGGTACAATGAAGTATGCATCTATAAGACCTACTGAAATGAAAAACTCACCTTGTATGGAGTCAAGAATAATATAAAACAAAAATGTCTTGTTTAAATGCACATACTTCATATGCTTGCTTAGATGTTTTAAACTGATCACTGGCTTATAAATGCCATTCTTTTTTAAAAAAGGAAACTGTGAGAAATGAATTCAGTTTTCATTGGTTGATCCTATGATAGCACCCTTTTGCAAATGGTCAGCAACTTCCAGATCAATCAGCTTCTGCTGTGTTTTTTTTTTTTTTAGATTAAGTTGTTGGATTAGATAGTCCTTTCTGCACAGGGATAGATTTAAATTCAGTTTGATAACCACTTATGATTTGCAAAATCCACAGGTCAGAGGTCGGAGTTTACCAGAATTTTTTGTGAACACAGTGCACCACAATAAGTATTTACCTTTACTTGTTCACTCTGGATTTGTTGGTTGTTGCAGTTGTGGTGCCTTTTTTCTCCAGTGAGGCTGGTACATTTGAGGACTTTTTTTGATGGCACATTAAATGGTCCACACATTGGTTTAAAATTCCTGCCTCTAGGATTCTTATGCACCTTATGCTTATCCTGCTCATCTAATTCTTTCATGTGCTTTGTGATAGAGGCATCATCCTTAAAAGTATTCTCTTGTGATATGGGAGAATTATACCCATATAGTGGCTAAGAATGTTTAGGAATGTAAAATTTTAACAAGGATCTACCTTGCATGGAAAACTAAAGAAAGGCATTCCCCAAAAGGGTAACCGAGTCAAATATTTTCTTGCCAACTGCATAGACATCTTGCAATCTTTTTACAGCTGGAGCCATCTTTAAAAGAGACACAACACCTAATATTTTCTGAAGAAACAGAAAATCAGGGTAGTAAACACCACATATACTCATTAATGTGTGGCACACTCAGGTATTTAGCATTTGCAGATACCAGATACTCCTCTTAAAGTTTAGGGACAATCAGCCTTCCCGGTACAAGCTGTACTAACTATCCCAGCAGTCTGCAGGGGTATCTCTGGGCCAAACAAGTCTTTTGACTTGAAAATCTTCCTCTGACTCTCAAAAACTATCAAAATTATCAGCATGATCGGGAAATATTTTTATTCAGACTTTTATTGCCTCCACCTCAGCTTTTAGGCACCCAATGCCCAAGGTCTGTCATTTCTTTAATGGACTATTACCTTTCTGGCTATTCTGGCCAGAACTGGAACCAAAAGTCATGGGTCAAATGCTAAATGGAAGGAAATTCCTGGTATAGTCCAGAACAGTGTTCCAATTCTTACAAGAAACCAGGACAATGTTTGAAGTAGTGCCCTTCCTTATTAGACATTGTTTAATACTTAACGGTTGCAGTAAATATAATAAAGAATTTTCAATGCTTGAAAAAAACCCACCTGACTGCTAGTCATCATTTACTCATGTTAGCTCTCAACCAAAATGACAATAGGTACCAGTTGCATGGGCTTTATAAGTACCGGTCACATCGTCATGCAGTTAAAACTGGTTTTGTCTTATGATATATAAATAGAGCCAGGTAATTAATGCTTTCAGCAATATACAACTTCAATGTGACAGGCTATTGGCCTAATATGGTAAAAAAATCAAGTTACATCTTGGATTTAAATGTGATATTTACATTTGTTTAAAAAATATATTTTTCATTATGACCCCATATTGAGCAATCCAAGGAAACAATCCCCACTTTTATGGGAGAAATGGGGCTGTTATATATAATACAATGAAATAATGCAATTCATTATTGGCAATTTAATTTTGAAATATTTTCAAAGCAGCCAACTCACCTTTGTGTAAAATTTAAATAGTTAACTTTATTTTATCAAGGGATATTAAAATGACTAATGCTGTAAAATAGAGTGAAAACAGGGTTCATACAGTTAAATTTTTCACACGCACACACACACACAGTTTGAACCTGCTATAGCACACTTCATTATAACAAATTCGAATACAAGATCATCAAGGCACGGCTGAGATTTCATATGAATGTAGTTTTCTCATATGCTAAAAAAATGTTCTTTTTTTTAAAAATAATTACTTACAGATGCTTCAAAAAATTTAATGAAGAACAATTTTCTCAATGACCTAAATAAAGTTCTATGAAGTATGATCTAAAATTTGGATGACATAGATGAAGCTCTGAGGGTATGGACAGACATAATTATGTATGTAGTCTTAAAGCATTTACCACTGAAAGTACATGGAGTAAAAAATGAAATCAGATCTAATTGGCTTACTACTGAAGACCACCATGTTAAGAAAACACAAGACCACCCGGCTGTACATTTTCTGAGGTTTACTTGAAAATTTGACCCCAAAACCTTGGTTTTCCAAGATTTTACTGATACTTTGTCTGAGGTTTTATAAGCAAATCTTGGACACCATCTCAAACTTTAAAAAGACACTTGGGAAATACCTTAGTTTGTCATTTGTAAGATCGGATATTACTTAGAAATGTGGACTTAAACTGTGCACTTAGAGATTTGTGTATACAGTCAAACCCACTTTTCTCGCCATTGGTTATCTCGACAAACTGCATATGTTGATCGTTTTGATCCGGTCCCTCCCCCAATCCTTCTTTATTATGCTATTCTATTTTCTGCCTGCTTATCTTGAACTTTGTTAAGTCAATAACCCGGTTATGTTGGGCATAAATTTCAGTCCAAAGTGACATGTGGACCCACTTAATTCAATGAAATGCAACTTTTAATGTCAGTCTTGCAGAAATTATAAAAGAAATAGTCAGCAAAAGCGATCGATTTTCACACACAATTTTGGCAAGCTATGGCGGTAGTCACATGTTTATTTAGTATTCTTTCTATTTTTGGTTTGTAAGAGTAGCTTAATCAATTAGTTTATTAAGAATATATCATGTTCACTAAACAAAATATTCAAGAGTTCACAAAGACAAGAGTGTGCACAAATTACAATGTAATTTTATTTTACGAAAACGCAGAATCGTAGATATCAGCTACATGTGTATTTTTTCCCTTTTGTTTCTTAAGGTACATTTAAAATCTGAATTATGTTTGGAAATACATGTATAAAAAAAGAATGAGGAGATACAAGTAATTAAATTAATAATAAATGTGCAAATGGAAAATTGCTTATCAGCTGAATATTCAAAAGTCATGATATGGAACAATTTCATGACTTTTAAATATTCAGCCAGTCAGCAATTTTCCATTTGCACTTTGATTATTAATTACTTGCATATCCTCGATTGTTGTTTCTTTTATACACATATTTCCAAATATAATTCAGATCCAAAATGTATCTTAAGAAACAAAAGGAAAATGATAAAATACACATGTAGCAAACATCTATGATTCTGAAGCCCATAGGATGACCAAAAGAGTGCTATAAATGAGGAGTGTAATCTAAAAGAAAATGAACCAGCTGCAAATATACTCTACGTTGGAGACCCCACTCAGCAGAGATGATACCTATGAAAATGATGCCAGGTGAGGGCTTTACAAGCATTTTACATTAAAGCAAAAGAAGAAATTGTAAATTTCTCAAAATTACATGGAATTTAAGTAGCAGTAAGACATTTCAAAATTCCAAAATCAACCATGCAAATTGGTAAAAAAAAGATTTTTCTTCAGCAGTTGAATGAATGGGGACACTAAGCAAGGGTTGGGAGATCAGTGTCATATGGCAATGAGTTAGATGGAAAAACTGCAAAGTGGGTTCTCATCCAGCATAATCTGCAGATCCCTGTTAGTATGGACACAATATGCACTTGTGTCGAATAATTGGTGTCAAGTGACCATCCAGAAATCGAGTTTCAAGCCGGGAGAACTGGGAGACAGGTTTTGCAAAGCTACATAACCACCTCATGCTTCATTCGTGGAAATTGATGGCCCAGCAGAGCTACACAACCTCATGCTTCATTGATGGACAACGATGGCCCAGTGTCTCCCTAGCAGATTTGGAGAAAATAAAATTATTCCACGAATTTGTAAAGGCAAGAAGAGAAAAGGACGATTTTGAAGACAATATGATCATTAACATAAATGAAACTCTACATATTCTGATCTCATTCCTGGGCAAACTCAACAAAAAAGGTGTTAAAAGTGTGAGAATTCCCATGACATGTGTGGATAAAAAGCAGCTAACTTTAGTACATGCAGTTTCCACAGCAGGAGATTTGTTGCCTCTGATTATTTTTTGTGTGAGGAAGCTAAATGATATTCAGGCACAAAGAGTGGATCATACATGTGCAGGAGAATCTCTTGGTGATGGATTCATTCTGGGCACATATTACACATGCTGTAAAAAAGGCTTTGAGAAGGGAAAACAGTACCTGCAATTATTTCAGGTGGATGTACATCCAAGCTGCAGCCACTAGACATCAGTGATAATAAACTGGTCAAATCTGATAAGAGGAAAAGCTGGACAAATTTAATTTGTAAAGCAGCAGAGCGCCTTTCAAAGGAGAATGAAAACATGTCTTGCATTAAGACAAACAGTTGTGGACTGGATTGTAAAGCAGTTGAATCGCTTCAGAACAAGCCAGATTTGATCAAAAACTTATTTAAAGTTTGTGGTATTAACAGTAAGGTGAATAGATGCGAGGATAATATAATAAAAATACTGAATGTGATGAAAATGGCAGCGACAATGAAGAGGACAAATTTGATGGATTTGTGTTTAAGGAGGTTGAGTGGGTAATTATGAATATAAACAGATTGAAGGATTTAAATTAAATATATTCGGCATTCACATTTCTTCAGCAGCACTTGGTTTATGTCAGTTATCACTGCAGTGTCTATAAAAAAAATTTGGTTTCAGAATGAGCTTATTTATCAATCACTCTGTACCATCACCTGCTCTCTCTCTCTCTCTCTCTCTCTCTCTCTCTCTCTCTCTCTCTCTCTCTCTCTCAGAATATATTTATATGCAATTACAAAAGTAAATTTGTTGTATTGTTCAATAATAAAATATTGGTGCCATGATTTCCTTGCAAGCAGTAGTATAACTTCTCATCTGAGAAGATATCTCCAAGTGCCAATTCAGGAATTACAATTAACTACAAACTCTGAAACTAGCTTTTAATTAATAAAACATCTGTTAAAGAGAATTTTACATCAAGCATTAATTACACCTGATTGTCTTGTTATTGTTGATCACATTTGTGAATGAGTATGCTAATTTAAGGTAGTTTAATTATATTACCTTCTGCCCCAAATTTGTAACAATGTTCAAATGATCACTCAAAATGAGTTGACTTGACACTAGATGGGGGCCACTAGCTCTTACACATGTTGGATTTGCATGCCTTTTAACTTAGTCCACCCACTTTGATACAAAAGACATATATAATGTAGCAATACAAAGAGGTCAGATTTTAATTCAATGCAATAATACAACCAATACTTATGCAAACTAGGTATCAAAACACCATTGGCACTTTAATAGGTTCTCACATAAACACTCATGGACATAGCTGTTATGGTATATTGATATATTTCACATTTGAATACAACAGGGTACTTGGTATTTATGATCAGTACACTTAAACTGAACTAAATGATACTTAAAACATGTTTGACTTTTTTAAAAAAAAATTAATTGGTAGTTATTTAATAAAGTGCTGCCTCAAGTAGGTGTTAGTAACAATTTCATTGATTGAAATTTCATTGCATACTGTCATTTATGTTGTACCAAGAATTTTGTTCTGGAAATAAATTTAAAAAAATACATGATTTCTTACTAAAAGTTGATAATTTCATAATGTTGATTTAAATTTCCAGGTCATATAAACCATTTCCAGGTGATGTAAGCCATTTTTTACTATAAAATGAACAATATATAAGGGTTTCTGTTACCAATTTTTTTCGTGATTTTTTTCATGTTCAACAAATAGGGGTAAAATTTTGATTACTTTCTAGTAAAAACACATGGGATCCACAAATGACCCTCTGTTAAACTGGATGTCAGATTGGCATCATTTTCATTTAGAACTAATTATACCAAATTAAAAGTCTTCTATAAAAACACTATTTTAATATAATAAACCATTCATGGGTAGTACTGACAGGAAGATTTTCAAGACAGCCATCATGGCAGCAACACTGGATATAAGATGAATAACATTTTCATTTGGAACCAACTAGGTTTTTAAAAAAGAAGTCTACAGGTGAAAACTCCATTTCGATAAAACCATCTATTTGAAGAAGCGGCATTCACATCATAGCTACCATGGTGATCATTTTGAGGGTCAATTTGCATCATTTAATTTTGGGCCAACTAGACTCCATAAAAACTTCTCAAGATGGCCACCATGATGGCCAAAGTAAATGATACATTAGCACCAATATAATATAGGACCAATAAGACATTACAAGAAGTCTTCTGGTGAAAACTCCTTTCTGTTTGGAAGTAACAACAGTATTTTCAAAATGACTGCCATGATGGCCATACAGGATATCAGCTGTGCACCATTTCCATTGATATCATAAAAAATGTTCTGGTAAAAGTAAAATGTCAATATGACTAGCCATCTAAGAAAAGCAATGATAAGATTTTCTAAGATTTTCCATTTGGTCATGGTGGCTATATTGGAGGTCATATTAGAACTTTTTTCATTTCTGACCAACACCAACCAGACATCATTAAAAGTCTTTCACTGAAAACCTCATGCTGATATTATCAATTTTTCAGGGTAACAGTAGTTAAAAAGATTTACAATATGACCTTGGTGGTGGACCTCTGGAGAAAAAAATCCATATGACTTTTTTTTTGGGAGGAGCAGCAGTAACAACATTCTTAATATGGCTTCCATATTAGACATAAGATCAGCAACATTTTCATTTAGCACCAGCCAGACAATTCACATGAAATCTTCCATTTAAAACTCCATGTCAGCACAACTTCATTCAGGAGGAGTAGCAACATTTTCAAGATGGCTGGCATGGTGGCCATATTGGACAACATATTAATGCCATTTTCCACTTAGAACCAATTAGACATCATCTAGTCTTTCAGTGAAAACACTATGCTGTTATGATCATTATTCATAAGTAGTAATAAGATGGCCATAAAAAGTCTTTTAGAAAAAATGCATTTTGATAACAATCATCCATTCAAGTGGAGTATTGACGACAAGTTTTCCAAGACAGCAGCATTTTCAGCCACAATGGATGTGAAAGCAGCATCAGCTTCATCTATGACCACCCAGATATCACAAGAATTCTGATGAAAACTCACTGTCAATACAACTTTTTTGTAGCAATAACAAATTTTCAAAATGATTCGTGTAGTGAGAGCAAAATGTCAATATGACTAGCCATCTAAAAAAGCAACAAGATTTTCCAGATGGTAATGGTTTGTTTTCTGATCTGTTGCCTATACCGCCATTAGCACATGTATGTAATCACTACTTTTAAACTACTTAGAGGATTGCCTTGAAACTTTACACACACATTTATCCCATAGTCTAATTGGTCCTAATGAAAATGGTGTCACTTGTACATGCAAGATGACCACCTGAGCAGCATCTTGAAATTCTTATTACTACTTCTCCTGAATTGGCTGGTCATATCAACATGGATTTTTCCACAAAAAGACGATTTCTAGTCGGTCCAAAATAATTTTTTTTCCATCTCATATGATCACTACAGTAGCCATCTTGAAAGCCTTATTGTTACTACTCCTTCAGAATAGAAAGGCATATTAACATGGGGATTACTGCAGAAGATTTCTTAAGATGTCTAGATAGCCCTATATGATCTGATATCTAATATGGCTGTTAGAGTGGCCATCTTAAAAATCTTGTTGTCACTATGCCATCTGAATGGATGAGCATATGAAATTGGGTTTTCAATGAAAGAGATATGATGTCAACTTGGTCATAAATAAAGATGGTGCTAATCCCATAATATCTACTGGTAATTTTTTTTTACAGCTAACTACAAAGTGTGTTGAGAGACTATTGACACAGATTTTACATTAATAGTCACACAAATTTTTTTTAAATATATTTATTCATTTAAAGAAAGACAAACTTTTTTTCATCAATAATAAATCATATCTTTCCAGATTAACAAATCAAAATTTCAGTTACTCTGGCAATAAATCTTTGTTGTACTTGAAAAATCAGCCAGGATTAATCAGTGAGAAGGCTATGACCATTCAGGAGCAACACCAGGACTGTTAAATCTAATTCAGTGTTTTAATAAAGTGCATTATAGAGGGGTTTCCCTGTATGTATATGAAAGCCACTGACTGTACATCATACCTTTCTCAATTTGCAATTGTTTTTTCTGCTTTTTTACTTCTTATTATGACAAGATTCAGTTTCAAGTCTTTCATTAAAAATATATCTAAAAATTAAAGTTAAACATACAGCTACATATAAATACATGACAAAAAAATTGATCATGCAAACCAGATGTACTGCCTTAACATGTGCTACAGCCAACAGGAGATGTATCACATGCAGATTCGTTTACACAAGAAAATGCTGCAAGGGACCATATACTATCCTACTGCCTGTATATGCAATGGTTGAAAAGCTTTACAAGTTACAAATAGTACAAACAGTTTGACACAGAGAAAAAAAGGTTATTTCTATAGGATTTTCAAGGACTTTTTAGAGTTTTCGTGGAGTTCTTAAATTTTTCAAGAGTATTTTTATTATTATGGACAATGCATTTTTTATCTTATCTTCTTAATCAATGCAAAAGGTTGAGATAACACACAACTGTTAGGATACAGCTACCTCATCTGGCTTCTACCAGTGTCAAGTGTTTTTGAAAGACACATTTATATCCAATTTTATTTACTTAATATTTTTGGAAAATACATAAAAAATGAAAAATCTTGATTTAAAGAGAGATATCATTTTTCCAGTTGCGATGGCATGTATTCCCTCAAATAAATTCAAGGAGTTTTTGGCAAATGCAAGTAACAGCTTGTCAAGGACTTTGAATGGAATTAATGGAAAGAACAAACATTGGAAAAAAAACCAAGAAGTTCTCAAGGCAACTGCTTAAATCCAAGGAATTTTCAAGGTTGTACAAACCATATCAATGTTTGGCCCTAATTACTAAATATTTATTTTATTCTAGTATGCTCTAGACAGTGATTTGAGCAGATCTGAAGCAGAAGCCAACAAGCCAGTTGAAAGGTTAAAGCATGAGAATTACAAGCAGAAAACTGAAGTTTGGAGAGCTGAATACACGACAAACAACATTATATAACAGATGCAGTCAATACTGATTTATGACAGCAAGGGAAGAAAAATTCACTTCTAGAGTAGGTATTAACTTATGAACCAGTATCTGCTTTCTGCTGCTGCTCATTGGCATCTGCAATCTTCTTCCAGTGCCTCCTATTATTCATACAGCCCCCATACATTGGAGTCAGCTCTTTCCACAAGCCAGAAAAAAGCTTGTCAAGATAAATGACAGAAACATATTTTATAAATATATATATTATGTGCCATGCTATTATTCAATCCATGTTACATTTCTAATGATTAAAATAGGTGTAATGACAATTTTAAAAATAGAGAAACACATAATCATAATTTGGCTGTTAAAGTTTTTCATAACCAGGGGCTACATCTCAGTGTTGACAAATTGCAGTAGAATATCTGGGAAATACTGAAACAATGAACATTAAGTAAACACTTTTATGTATCTATATGATCAATTTTAGAAGACACTCAAGCAAATATAATTACTGCAGCAGTGATAAATACCTCATAGACAGGTAAACATATTGCATCAATGAAACCCACTTGCATCTTTGGTAGTTCGTGTTGCTTTTCTCGGTCCATCATTGCCTATAACATAATAAGCTTCTATATCTAACTATGCCTGCATGTTTGGAAATATTACCAACAGCATGGAAATATTACTAGTAGCTGTAGAAGACTAAATTTGATCATTAAACTTAATTGACTATCAAATAATTAAAATGAGAAACTAGATTTGAGTTCTTAAAACATTGCAGGCAAATATTTTAAAAGACCAAAACACAAATAAATGAAAATATATTTGAAGAATTTCTCTGATAACATGAAAATCTAATTAGCTCATTTACATATGAAACCTAGATTTCACTTGTCCACCTCAATCACATTTTGCTAAAACATGCTAAAATGATTTCCATTTTTTTCAAACATTTAAGTAAAAAAATTGCCGTAACAAAATGAAAATATAATCAACTCATCAGAAAATTATTACAAATAAACAAATACAATTGTTTATACCTCTAATGGTTTTTCTTTAATTTTACTAAACAGTTTTACATGAAAAGAAAAAGTTGAAAAGTGATATGAGAGTCCCTATGAGTTTTATTTTAAAAAATCAAGGTACAACCATTTCTTCATTTTAACTGCCGAGACTAAAATGATCATTGATATTCTTGAAAGAAATGATTTAAAATTAACAATTGTGGCAGCTAATTTATGTTATATCAGAACCATTTTTATCCAGGATAAAGTAGATACCATTCAAAGATTTCTGATGAAAACAATGAAGATGCACAAAGACCATTTTTAATGCTCAGAAAAATTCAATAAGTTCTTTGCAGAAGTTTGAACAAGATTACTTTCCAGTCTCTAATGAGTGCAAAGATTAACACTAAAAAACTTGCATCACCATTATACTCTAGTTCAAACCAAGGAAAGCATCAAACCCAGCATCTGTATCATAACATTGTTCTCTGTAGCAAATCAGAAATGCTGGAAAGTGGATAATAATAAAAATTTTATTGTTTGATGAAGGATTTTAAAAAAAAAAAGTTTTTTTTATTGGCTGACTTTAGTAGGGCATATAGTGCTTAGTGCTATGAACTATTGTTTGTACAGCCATCTGTCAAATTTAGTATGTGCGCATCATGCTTATTATCAAGCTCATTTTAGATCTTGATTTTAAAAGCCCATATAAAAAGTCTGATCAAAACTAGCTCTGAAATATTGTCAACAGTGGTAACAAGCACAGCCAATCAAATGCAAGACCACTTCATTAATATGCAGGAATCCAGTTCATCATCAAACTCATCTGAAATCTTGATACAAACCCATATTCCAACTTTGATCAAATTTGGGTCTGAGAAGTTGCCTCCAGTGGGGTAAAAAAGCAACTGTTGACAGATGCATGGCTGACCCTTTACTATCTTGGTCTTATGACCAGGTGAACTAAGACTATATCACTGTTTTGTCTTTTATGACTTACTATTGGTGTTTGCCCAAGCTGTTTCTTCTCAATATCCCCTTGCTCAAAGAACTCATTGGCCACCAGTTGTGCAATCTGATGTTGAACCTCCCAAGGTTTGGTAATGGCAGCCACATCACATGCTGTCATCATCATAGCTCTAGAAAATATTATATAACAATTAAACATGGAAAATAAAATGCTGGCACCTATGAATACAATTATTTGATCTAAAAAAATACTACCTTGGAACTTCTACTTCTTACCAAATAACAATACTTTAATGTACCATCTCCTCATACTCATATGACTATTGAAAACTAATGTTAATTCTGTCAATTCACCTGATTCTATCACATTTCTCTTTTTTCCTAGCACTATTCCTATGTACACATATTTGTTTCTAACTTCTAGTACATGATGGTGTCTATATTAAGTGTCATTTTTGTTTGTGTGTAAATTGTGATGATACACATAATGAACAACTTTTACATAATGAGATGTATTCTGACAACAAATGCTACAAACAAATCACTTATCAACTGTAATGTGCACAAATCTTTTAAGTATGAATACATAAAGGGTTCATAAAAAAGTAGTAGTGAACATGTGCAAAACTGTATAGTACATTTATTGACTGATCATTAAATTGTAAACAACATTACAAGCCCTGTGCTCATAATTTGACCACCTTCTAATTTCCTTATTTCCTATTTATATTAGTACAAGTAACAGTTCCAAGAAAATAGACATGTTAATTGAATGTGAAACCATGTGTCACAGATTCATTCTGATACCCACATACATAGTGGGCCAGCTTAAACTGACAATAAATGGCCCAGAGGAAAGGGATTTTGTTAAGCTTCATGACTATTTGTAAAAGTTACTGTAGACAATTTGGACTAGTTAAAGTGAGTGTTATGCATAAATAATTCATCAACTTCTATTGTGTCTATACACTTATATTAATTACTACTCCACATCGAATTAGACAATTTGTGACAAGAATTTTAACTGCAGATCCAGGTAAGTAGCAACAATAAATATACATTTTTCAAAGTTTTTTTTAAAAAATAATTATAAAAACTAAAATATAGATTGCTTTTTTGTGCTCAGATTACACTTTTTACCACCATTAATAGTAATAATTACTTTTACCTCTTTTAGGGGTTGGCATGTGTGAACTTACAACAAAGCAGTTCAGGTTCAGAGTTAAACAATTTTCCTTTCATCAGGTAATGGAGGAACCAATTGTTGGGATCAATGGGTACCAGGTAGAAATTTACTAACATTTTGCCATTTCTAAAACTAAGTAACCAGAGGAAGGAAAACAAACAAGAGTTGTAAAATTTAGCAAATTGATTTAAATATCAATATTATAAATGAAAAGAGTTAACTTGCAGTATTATATAGTGAATCTAAAATATTACTGAAAAAGTTCTATAAAAGTCCAAAAGAATGAAAAGTTCTGTAAACATTTCAGAACTGTCTACCAAGAATCACAACATTGTCAAAATAGCATTGTCCAGAACTTCTTTGCATAATTCACTACAGTTCCAAAATCATATTCTAGTCAAATGGGTAGTTTGAGTAGTTTCTATTTCCAGTTAAAAGTCCAAAAATGTTTTCGTATCATATAAAATCCAAGTACAAGATCAAACACATCTGCAGACTTGATTTTACAACAAAACTACAAGAAATAATGACTCCAAAATAGGGATGAATCGGCTAGCTCAGTTCTATGTACACCTTAAAGAGTCTCTTATGATAATTTGCCACAAAAAACCCAATGTGACAGACCTTTATACTCAAAATATTTCAAAATACCTATGCATGTCACCTAATTCATAGGAATTAACTTAAATCTAAAAATATACCAACTGAAAAAAGGCAGCATTTTGTAAAATATTTACTAATACTTTTATTATAGATATATATATCACCAAAACATTTTCTGAAAGCTGGGCACCAGTCAGCTGACTTTAATAACACAATATGTAATTCTGTAGTTTGACTCCAGAAAAAGCAAAACTCTTCTTATAAAGCTGAATTTGGTTTAGGTAAATATAAATTGTTTGTGAGATTGACTTTAGTTCATATATATGCATATTTTCAACAAAAGAGTCAAGTTTATGATAATCATGAGCCAATCCATGTAAGGATATCTATACTAGTAAACACTTGAAAGAGTTCTCTGCTAAACAGAAACCACTTCAGGGTTTTAAAAAGAGTGGTTGCTGGTGAACCTAAATCAGCATCAAGAATACTTCTAACTGCTCTTAATGAAATTTTTAAAAACTACTTGATTTACAGTACCTCTATTACCTCAGATAAAATAACAACATTCTAGGCATGACTCATTATTTGCATTGTTTATCTTTCACAGCTATCATGGGATAGAAGATTCTATGCTGTTCAAGAGATAAAGCAGTACAGTTAAAATCTTTAATGACCTTACAAACTTGCATTTTTCACCATAATGTCAAGAAGTTTTGCATTTTTAGACTGTTGTATATCCATTCCTTTTCTTATTACTTTGAAATCATTTTATCAGCTTTTACTCTTGCTAAATTACATATATTCCGAACTTTTGATTTTGTTGCATTTATCTTCATACCATTGTGCTCACACTTTATTTATACCAAATCTTTAGTTAATTTAGTGCTAATTTCATGACCTGTTGATCCAATGTTATATAATGTTGTGCCATCTGCAAACATGATGGTGGTAGATAGCTCAATGTGATATGGCAAATTACTGATGTACAGCAGAAAGAGTAATGGTCTAAGAACTCATCTTTGTGGAGCACCTGACTTTATCAGTTTTTTTTTTATCTGAAGGTTTAATTAAAATGGAAACTGTTTTCTGCCTTCAAGATAGGTTTGAAACCAAGTTAAGCTTTCATGCTTAATTTGATATATGCTGAGCTTTTCCAGCAGGATATTGTGATTTACAGTGTCAAAAGCCTTTGTAAGGTCAAGAAACATCTGCCATTAAGGCTAACTTTGATCTATTGCTCTTAATCATTTATCCATCATTCTAGCTAGTTTAGTTTGGTATCAATATCCTCCATAAAGTTGTTCTGAATGTAGTAAATTAAATAATTCCAGGTAGTTTCTACATTCATCACAATCAAGTGGTTCTAATATCTTTAAATGTGATGAAAAAATTAATAGGTCTATAATTATTCAGATCAGAAAGATCTCCCTTCTTATGTATTGAAGTAACTTGTGTCAGTTTTGGCAGGTATGGAAATAATTAGACTGAAGATATACATAAGTGATGGTGAAGATGGCATAGGCTCAATAAACAGTTGCTCATGTAGATGTCATAATAATAAAACCCGTGGACAACTTTGGGGTGATTTCTCATCAGCTGGTGTGGTCCGATGATTTGGTTTAGAAGAATTAAACTATTTCCTTTTGGATGGAATAGGTCAGGTGGGTTCTTTTATAATGTGGGATAATTGCAAAAAGTGATATAGCTTGTAGTAGCCAAATTTGTTTTCATCCCTTATGCTTTTATACAAGTAAATGGAGCCAGACAATTTGGTCAGTTTTATTTTTTATGTTCTTGTTGTAACATCAATCTTCAGACATATTTAATATTGTGTTTAGATATTAATGAGAGAAAACATTTGTTTATAATAGTCATTGAAACTACAAAGAGCTCATTGGACTAAAGGATTATTCTGGGACTATTGTGAATTGTTCAAAGGAGTTCTAAACAATGCCATTTTGATACATCAGGACTGTTGCATAAATGTCAACTTCTCAACAGCTACAGGTAGGGAGACTGATTTAAAAAATAGGGAGATTTTTTCATGGCATTTTTTAAGCATCATTTTCACTAAATATTGATCTTCCAGGTCCAATATGCATGAAATTCTCCAAGGACCTGATGTTTCACCCAGTGAAGTGCCTTATTTTTCCCCAAGCTGTGTCCTACTTTCATATTCTGGTCAGCTGTGGCCAAACTGCACAAAAGCTAAAGGTTAGTTGCAAGTAAACAATCAAGAAAGCCAGCATGACTCCCACATAATTTAAAGAAAAAATGTTCTAGAGTGTATTATGTAATCACCAGCATTAAATTCACAAATAATGGAAGCCCTATTTTGTTGCAACTAAAGGTGACTCAAAAAGCAGTCTCATGGTACCAAACATGTGGCACCATTTTTCGACCATTGTATATCCCATCTTATTTCCTTAAGGTCAACTCCTAAAACAATTAACCCTGGTAGTACTGAGTTGTTTTGCTTGACCTTGAAACCAGTGCTGATTTGTTTATAACTGCTCCATCTGTGCATGCTAAATTATTTCAGAACAATATACTTTTTGAGCCAAATCCATATAAGAGTTTTAGAACTATTATTTATAATCATGTTGCTGTGAAATTGTAGAAAGTCATGCATAAGTGCATGCAGATTACTAACACTAAAAATGTCAGTGAAACTGACACCCGTTTATGATTAACATAGAAACCAAATAAAGAAAAAAGGGTGGAAAAGTATATTTTGAAGAAAAAAACAAGGAATATAGTGTATGCATTTCCATCAAATATAGCTATTTTAACTCTGTACATGAAGAGTGAATTTTATTTCCACATATCACCAGTTGATTACTTTTAGGCCTATGCTAGACAAACATGGCTCTACATTTCAGAATGCTACAATAATAAGATGATGCAATATTTATTTGAGTCACAAATTTTCTCCATAAGAAATATAATTATATTCACATAAAGTTCATTCATAAGGATATTATACTGCCATTGGTAAATATTTATAGATTTACTTTGTTTGCCACAACAACAAAATAGTAATGTTGGTATAATTTGAAAGGTTTAAAAGACTTTTTAAATTAATACTTTTTGCAGCATCTATAATCCAACTAAATAAAAGATTCATTTTTTAAAGAACTCAATGTTATCAAGCCAGTTTAACTATGAAGAAAAAATACTAATTATTGTAATGTACAACAATTATATTGTTCTTGTTTTAGTGTGAAGAGAATAATGTTTATGCAATTTAGTCAAACTAATGGAAAACTAGTTTTCTCATCTGAAAATTGCTGAAAGGCAGATGCCATACAGTTTTTTTTTATGTATACACACCTATAATCAGTTACTGTTGCTTGAGAGAATAAATTTGACAAATACAAGTATATCTACATGTGAAAAATGTAATAACTGATACAAAGTGTAAAATGAAACAAATACGATTTTTTATTTCAAAAGAAAAATAAATTACTGTTGAAAAAGTTAGGATTTCATTCATGGTTTTAATGATGTTTGAAGTTATTTCAAGACTCATTCTATATTAATTTTTTTTTTTACCAGCTTCACTACTAAATCTTTTGTCTTAGAAATATTAACATATATACTCCCATTTTCAGGCACTATGATGAAGAGTACTGACTCTATTGTGGAGAAACTTGGCAGTTTCACAGAAGCAATTCTGTCAAATGCCATTTTGATCATCATAAATAAGATTACAAGTGTTCCAATAGTCAAGAAAAGAATCATGTACATATTTTCAGCAATTTGAACGAAAAAGTTATTAAAAATATCTGAAATAAAATTTGGATTGATTGGTATAAATGCTCTCATGATTGAGGGATAAAATTTCAGTTTTACTCTTACATTTGCCTATACTAAACTTTACACTTTCCAGAGAGCTTTTGGGTTAGTTTGGTTTTTATCCAGCACATTTTTGTAGTGTGTTTGTTTGGCTTGACATATCATTTTATAAACTTTATTCCTCCAGACTATATTCAGTTTGATTTCCTACTGATTTTAGTTGGTTTCTTTGCTTTATTGCTTCTAAAATTTCTGGGGAGACCCTACCTGGCTGATGGTCTTTTGTCCTGTGTGTCCTTAAAGGGGAATGTTTGTTCACTATACTGATGAACAGATCTGTCTAAAACATCAATATCTTCAAAGATTTGGTCTGTATTCCATGGAATCTGTTTCAGATCTTCCAGGAATTTAACAGTATCAAAGTTTTGAAACGAACTATAGGTAATTAATTTATGGAAATTACTTGTTTTTTATTTGCCTTTGACTGTATGTGTTAGAAAAATTACAAAGTGGTCACTTAATCCATTCATTGAAACTATT
The DNA here is from genome assembly GCA_016746295.1 of Potamilus streckersoni. Lineage (NCBI taxonomy): Eukaryota > Metazoa > Mollusca > Bivalvia > Unionida > Unionidae > Potamilus > Potamilus streckersoni. The sequence continues at coordinate 919,184 of JAEAOA010000332.1, read as the reverse complement.
GCTTCCAAAACATTTTAATTTGTATTGGTACAAATGCAATCTATAAGTGTTTTAGAGGTAGCTGTTAAGCTGATGGGTTCATTTACTGGTTGCTCCATAAATAAAGAAGCAATAAAATTATTCCAATTTCCTATTATTTGATCATTGAGAACGTCTATATATATCACCTAGAAAGCAAAATTCTTTCTCTTCATTTGAAATTTTATCTACCTGAAGTTCAAAATATTCACACCAATCAAGATGTGATGATGGAGGTCTGTAGCTAAAAATACATGTTTAAAAGGGTGAAAGAGAATTTGACTTGTACCCATACAAATCCCTAAGTTTAAAATATTTTAAGTAGCCTAGAAAATTTTATATTAAGTGTGTCTCTTATAACTAATTTAAGATGTATTTATTTATTTTTTGTATTTGTTAAAATTGAGCAAGATAATTACAAAAATATAGTGATATGGTCTGAGAAAGGGTTGCATTGAAAGCATACAAAATGGTAATAAAAGGCAGCTTTACTTCTGATGTCTGAAAATTATTTGCGTCATGTATTTGTACTCTTCACAAAATTATTGAGGAATACATTTTTAATACTTTTTTCTAGATGTGGATGTAACTCTAAGAAAGGTGAAGGTTTTGAAGCAGTTGACCAGCACATTGGAAGTTAATGTATTACTCAGCACTATATATATATATATATATATATATATATATATATGCAAACTTTACCATGTAAGGACGCTGAACTAAATTTCTAGATTTTTATATCTTGAGCAGCTGCAGGAACATTTCCATGATGTATTGCAACTAGTAAATTGCATTTTAGTGATCTGACAATTCAAATAACAAGCATGAAGAAAATAATACTAGTCTGCATTGCTACAAGAAAGTTTTCAAATTTAGTTTATTATTATTTAGAGATCATGGCAGCAGATTTCTGAAGGTGTTGTCAAACCAAAGGTACCAGGCTGCAGTTTGACTCGCCTTTATTTGATTTGTTGGCAATCCATTCTACCTATGAAACTCGAGAAATTCCTGCTTTAGATGAGCCAGTTGGAGCTGCAGCAGATACTGCTCCCAATAAATACACATGGGAGGAAAACATTATGGTATTTTGTTTATTCATGTTAACTAAGTGTCAGTCAGCCAATGCACACAACCTTTTTGGGTCATGTTCATTTTGGTTTTTGGTCTTGATAAGGTGCAACTTTCTCAAATTATTTTCAAATTTAGACTTGTGTTAGGAGCATTATTCATAACATTGCACAAACTCAATAAAACTCATTTAAAGTGTTTGAAATTTTATAATCATTTGTTTTTTTCTTTGCTTCTGAAGAACCCTCTTTAATTGAATTTTTTTATCCACAAATTGGAATAGGTCTGATCAATGCCTTATGCATGACAAGAAAATGTAATGATTTTCTGCCCAATCCAACATTATGAGAAGAAAACAATTGTTAAAATCATTAATTTTCTCTTATTTTTCAGAGCAGTGGAGTGAAAAAATTGCAGCTGGTTGAAGATATATATGTGACTCCATCACAACTGTCCCAAGTGCTTCATATCGGAACTCAACCAAGGAAACTATAAATCTCTCTACCAGACACTCTGTTCACTAAACAGTTGGCCAAATCAAATGTGACAGAGAACTGCCTAAAATTCATAAACAAAGACAAGTGCCTTGCCAAGTTTGGCAATAAAAGCAATAAAGAGATTTGTTCTGAACAGTTCAAGAAAGACAGTGGCTAACCCATTCTTTCTGAGGCAATTTTCAATGATATTATAAACAGTAAATGTGCCACAGCCAGAAGAAGTATAAAATAATAAACGAACTTGTGGATATGAAAAATTTCTACAGATCTAGCAATAGTTTTTGCTGTTTTTGTAACAACACATATTTCACATTGTTATATATTTTAAACTGAATATTATTAAATGATTTGATGGCTACTCATTCATTGTATAGCTTGCAATTTGGAAAGCTTGCTGCAAGCTTACGTTGGAAGCTTGCAGCAACCTTAAAAATAAGGTTATGCAAGCTTGCTGTGGTTTCAAATCTAAACTTGCTGTAAGCTTGCAATTGGGCATGCTGTGCAGACAGCAATTAGTCCACAAAGACAAATTCCATCCGTGAATAGTCAGAGCACAGTAGATAAACAAGGTTGGAGAAGGATAGTAACTTAGAGAAGAAATTTTACACACTGGTTGGGTTGGCTAGTAGCCAATCAGAGACAGAGGTCTGCTGTGCTGAAGTAGCTGACAGCAGTCATTCACTTTACAAGTGATCAGCACTGAGATTGGACAGTTTTATGTTGCATATCCTCCAACGCCCCAATTGCCACCTGCAAATCTGTTACATCTGGTTCACGGTTCGATTCAGGTCTTATGTTAACATTCCTTCTGCATACTAATTTCACTATCTCTGGAGGTGGCAGTGGGACCCCTCATACTAACAGGTTACTCTTGCCATATCTTCTCCAAGTGGTTTCACACTTATTGCAGCATCGGGGGCATTCTTTTCCCAATCAACTCGACTTACAGGCATAACAAGTTACAGCAGCAATGCAGTCTTAACAGTTAGGTCAATCAGTCATCAGCAATTCTGCCTTGACTTCAGTCATACTGGCGATTCCGCCTCCTAAATAGGGAACTGCCATCAGGCATACTGGTGGTTCAGCCTCATAGATTGGGTATGCTGGCCACTTGGCCTTGACATCAGTCATACTGGCGACTCCACATCATAGATAGGGACCTACCATCAGGCATACTGTCGATTCTGCCTCATAGATACTGCATGCTTCTCGACTATCTTACCACACTAACCTCATGCAGCAGAGTATGGGACCCAAGGAATGCCAAAAATGTACACTTATGTAATGTGTTATAAATGCTAATTAGTCATATTAAAGAGTTTAAGAGTACTGCTCTATTAATTCTTCTTATGCTATAAGATTTTATAAAGACACTTTTCACTTATCAAGCAGTCTGGCTTTCGGTACATGAGTATTGGGTGGATCAGTGATGTCCACCTGTCCATTATCAATCTATTTTATATTGTGTAAACCTGCTATTTTGTGGGTAAATATATAACTGACAGTCTGTTATTGAAACAACAAAATGTGTTCATATGAAAAAATCATATATCCATATTGTCAGTTGACAAATGATTCATAAAATAAAAAATGTTATTTCAAGGGAAAATCCCATCCCTCCCACTCCCAGGCACTAAATGCAGCAAGCACCATAACAACAAGGTTGTGCACTTCTGATACAAATTAAAATGCAAGCATATTGACATGTACCCATGACTATTTAAAGCACACCACAAACTATCTACTGCTTGGTTGATTAAAAGGCCAGTTTGTGTCTCTATGCACATTTTGTAAATATTTTATTATGACTATGTGCTTTGACCACAGTATTGATTGATCATAACTGTTCATTTAAACCATAATAATCAGATTTAAATTTCATGCTTTTAATAGTTTCTTTTCTCTATTGTTAGCTTGTATTTTGTGTACTGTAGAGAAAAAGGACACCCAAGATAATGAACATTTCCCTCACTGTAATACTTTAATCCTTTTGTCACCTGTTCCTTCCCTGAACTGCTGGAGACATGATCAAATTCTCAATGAATGCAAAAGAAATATCTGGCAAACAGCTCAGGTCGTTACTTGATGTACAGTAGGATGCCATATATTTTCTTGATCTGCCTAGCTTAGCCTTGTTTTCATTATACATGAATATTCATGAGGATCTCATTAAGAATGGTCTATATTTGACAAACATGGAATTAAAACTATCCTCACTCAATAGGGGATTCTAAAATTAGATCATTAACTATTCTGAAGAAGTTCTTATCTTTACATTTCATTGACTCTAAACTTCTAACACATTTTTGTCCATCAGCATGTGTTATAATAGCAAACTTCAGGACTGGGATTAATCAAAAGTGAATTCCTTTTTAATTTGTTCCAGGAACTGATGGAAGAATCTGTTGTCAAAACTGAAATTGAATGAATTTACATGTTTCACATTGTAGATAATACCCTTTAACTAGTCCTTAACAGGAAGGTTTTGTTCTACATCAGAGAATCCTTTCTTCAAATGAAAAACTTTTCAAGTCAGAAGAGAAAGTTGATATTGATGTGACAGATAAAACCTTGATGAAAAATATCCATTGTAAAATTAGTCTCAGTATGTATTTCAATATTATTATGTTATGTATTAACTGTAGTAGCCACAACAAATACAGAGTACAGTGATGGCAAGTAATGAAAAGCAGTTGAGTTCGTCATTGAGAATTGGCAGCCATCTTAATGAATGCATCCTGTTTGAAAATCCATGAAGAAAAATCATTTTGTCCCATTTCTGCACACACACACACACACACACACATCTAAAAATTATTAAACAATATCACAAGTAATTCATGATCACTGTATTAACATTTATGCTTAGATATTTTCCTGTGAAATAAGTATTTTCTCCATAAAATTGATTAAATGCATGGAGCATGCTGCAGCACTGTCTGCATGGCAGCTGACCTCTCTATGTTCATGATAGTGTGAATAATAAATTTCTAGAAAAACAACACAATATAGTCCTCTATCTGACCTCAGGTACCAATTAGCATTTTCTAAAAAGCTATTACCTAACAGAAAGTTCATAACATTTACAAAATAAAATCTTAGTTATAATTACAAGACATTACTAACATTGTAATTTTTAATGTTGCAAACAAAAGGTAGACCTGGCAATTCATTGTGGATTTCTAAAATCCCAGACTTAAACTGAGACAAAACCGAAATCAATGATTCAGGTCGGTAGAAAATGAACTTGATTTTGCAGATGGTTAAGCCCAAAGTACAATGTGACATTATCATTAATATATAATGAAATATTTATTTAAAAAACCCCAAACAAAACAAAACAACAATGCAAATCAAATATGCATAACACTATCTACTGTTACATAAACAAATCCTTCATTCCTATTGACAAACAATCTTAGCAGTGCATTTTTATATCATAAATCATGTATGCTGACATGTGGCCTGAGTAATGCATGATGCAATACACTCAGATCATCTGCTACCAGACTAGCTAATAGCTTCCTCTAAAGGCAGAAGAGGAATGGCTACAATTGATCAAATGATGGTGAATTGTTTAATTTTTTTTAAAATATACCATGAAAAAAACAGTTTTGCTGAAACTTCAAAGAAAACTGATTACCTATGAAGCACTGATCATTCTGTATAAATACTAAGCAAAAGAAAAAAAAATCAGTGTTAATCAATGTTCTATGAATATTTAATGTTGCTGCTGTAATAAAAAATGGGCATTTGTTTTATCTTTCAGACTGGCCCATTGGACTTCAGTAACACATGCACCATTTTTTATCAAAGCAAGCCAACAATATTCATCGATAAAAGCAATGAAATATAATGGATTGCTGCTTTTGCAAAGATGACTGGAACAAGTTTATTGTAGTGTTAAAGCTTCCTTTCTGCAGGAAAATATTTATGCTTATGATTGCTACCAATGTTTGCATAAAAAACAAATTAAATTTTCAACATTTCAAAACCAAAGATATCTTGCTGTCAAATCAACTTAAAGTGAGGCATTTCTCAAATGTTTGTTAACATTTTAATTTGTTCATGTTTTCATAAATAGCTCCCATCCCTTGGATTGCCTCTGTGACATGATAGCTTCCTCCAGGTGACAAAAATATAGGCCAGTTTAAGTACAAGTACATGCAGCATGTAAACAACAATAACCACATGTTACTTGCAATAATGAATATCATAGTGAATTGTTTAGTGACATGTGTTGCTGACAATGGGATATTGATCAAATGAGGACTATCATTTTTAAATACCTGTTATTTGTATCTTCTTAATGGGATGTAACTGATACATGAATTTAATAACATGTTATCAAAACTCAAATTCATGGATTTTTCCTATACATATAGAGTACTTAATGCATTGTGGCTTGTACTACACAAATGTTTAGACTAGTTTTGTCATTGTTGAATCAAAAACATGTATTTTTGCATAATTTCTTTCGATGACTGACTGAGCTGGTTATAACTCTGTACATTAACTCAGCTGGGTTCTATCCCAGCTGTACTTTTTCCAGAGTAAACGCTGGAAAAGGATGGAATACCATGGAAAACTATGGAAAATTGAAATATTCTGTAGAATTTAGCATGGAAACCCTGAACATTGTGCATGGAAAATGCTGGACATGCCTGGAAAATGCTGGACATTTTGGACTTTGATTTTTTTTCAGCATGGAAAACCCTGGAAAATGCTGGACATTTTGAACTTTTATTCAGCATGGAAAACCCTGGAAAATGCTGGACATTTTGGACTTAGATATTTTTTCAGCATAGAAAACTCTGGAAAATGCTGAACAGCTTGGACTTAGAATTTTTTGGATAAATTTCAGCATGGGAAACCCTGGAAAAGAACTTAGTCAATTTTCAAATTGGTACTTAAAATTAGTTTTTATTCTTTCTGGTCAACTGATTAGAGTTTGTCCTATTCATCAACTATCAAGATTCATGTACCTAAAGAATGAGCTATCATAACTAAACTTAGCTATAACACAGATTTTTCAACTTGAAACTATACAGTTATTTCAAACCTATGATACATATATACCCTGAAAGAGGACACATTAAACAAATAAATGAAATCACATGCTCACACACATTTGACCCTGGCTTTAACAAGACAAACCACAAGTGTTAAATTAACAAACCCTTTGTTGAATGCACAACATATGTAATTAAATGTTCATGATCAAAAAACATCATAATACATAAATATTGGTGTAATACAAACTTTATATGTATGAAAAAATAGCCTGAAAAATATAGTTAAATCCTGACCATAACATATCCCAAACCAAAATGCATGCTTACAATAAGCTAGATAAGCTTATGCAAGCAAGTAAGGGTGCAAAAGGAATTTTTCAAAGTCTGCAAGCTTGCAAAATCTAAAGCACTTAATGCAGCTTGCACAAGCTTGAAATAATCAGGTGTGAAAGGGCAGTTCTGTATGAGATCAGTACTTCTTGAAATGTTAAATACATGTTGTGACCAGATCATATACTCATTATTATAAACTACACTATCAAATTAAAAGATGTTACTTGTAATCTAGTTTTTATTTATAGCATCTGATAATTCATTTGAGTTAAATAATGTACATTTTCAGTGTTGCAAAATGCTAAGAAATTGAATTACTAGTACTTTAAGCTGGTACATAAATAAAATATATTATTCCAACATTTCTCTATGTTTAAATTAACTATGAACATTATTAATATATGTCAAAATAAACTGAATTATTGTTTGAGCAAGGCAAAATATGAAATATTACTTTTTCTACAAATGTCTTTTTTATCATTTTCAATTTTTACAAATATTATATGTTAGAGAAAAATTGAGCTTTTTTGCATAAAGGAAATTCTTTAATTTATTGAACACTCAATTAGCTATGTAGTCAGTTTGTTAGGTAATGGAAGAATGTGTACAGATTCCATTTAGAAAAATCCTGTTAAAAAGTAAGTGCTGATTGCAAAGTTAATTACAGACTAACTTAATACAGCAAGATATTTGATGGCAAGTACATTTAAATCTGTTTTACCAATAATGTATGCACCATCAAATATAGTCTCAGTAAATCTTGTAATATTAACTTCTGGCATTAGGTTAATGAGAGAACTGTCATATATTTGTTTCAATGACAATCTGCTGCCAGGAGAAACAAATAATTTTCAGTTATTTAATTACTAAATAAAATGTTCAAATATATAGTTTTTGTTTTTCTCTGAGATAGAGAAGCATCCCATTCTGCCAGCATGCTATAAATAATTGAGCTTTGTGAATTTTGCTTCTTTAAAAAGAAATCAAATAAAAGCATGCAAGGTGTATTGTGGCTTTCCGCGTCAGATACTTAATTCGGTATCGAGTCATTAAAAGCAGTTACGTCCCCTGTTTACTGGTTAGCAGACTGGTTTATGAAATGTAAATGTACACGCAATAAATTTGAGTAGAAAGAACACAATACAACCATTGTAGCATCGCATTAAGGCGCAATTTTCAAGGTTGAATCATCACAATTTACATCGTTAATTTGATAAATTTCAATGTTCTCTGAACCAGTGTATGTGCAGTAACCGATATAATAATCAGAGAGATAATTTGCAATCACGGAGTTATAATACCAGTGAGTAAACTCTATATTGTGTTTTTATGACTTTAGTTTTGCGCTTGCATTGTTTCACGCTTACAATTTAAATGTCAAAATATGAATTTGTAATGTTGCTTCACCCAATGATTGAGATGGCAATGCTGCAGATCATTATTATTTATTGTTACACTTGCCAAATCATGCATGTGCTATCAGCTATCGATAATAGGGTTAAACGTATGCTTGGGAATCCCATTTCCGTTATTCTTAGGGTATTTTTCCTCTTGCATATCAAATTAACAGTTGTTAAGAGGTTATTACATTTAATTCTTTACATCCTCACAGAAGATGACCGTTTTTTTAAATTTCAAAATGTCTTAAGGTACTTAATCAGTTTCATCGGATTTTTGTTGTTCAAAACTCGGGTGTCATTCATTTGACATGCGTCGTAGACCTTTCAAAATGAATAGTAAAACTGAAATTTGTGGCAAATTAAAGGATGAATAACACTTATAATTCCTGGACTTGATAAGTGATTTTGGAATAATAAACTAAAAATGAAATGCATTTGACAATGAGGTAAATACTCATTTTTTTCCTCCTGATTTCATAGTACATGTTGCTGAAATCCATTTCAGTGGATGATACCTGGATCACACCAGAAGCAGAGGAGGATGCAGAATTTTATTCTGAGGATTTTGTTTAGCAGAAGTGATTCAGAGTAATTCTAATGTTTTCACCAAATTGTTTATCATTGTGAAAGATGAGAGGGAACCTAACTATTTGACACCATCCTCACCCAAATGGATTTCTACAAGGAAGTAAATTAGTGTAACATTTCAAAGGCAATAAATAGCAAAAGTATAGTTTGCTCACACAGATCCCATTCATAGGATCTTATTTTTATCTGATTAAATATTATTAAATGATTTGATGACTTCATTCTTTTTTTTATTGTGACAGTAAGATCTCATTCTAATTGATGTTTACCGTATATTAATATTTTCATTTTAATATTTGATATTACATACTTTTTGCACATCAAAAGCTCGAAAAATGGAGGTATGTAACTTTGCATAGAATTACAAAACAAGCTTGCCGCAGCCTTGCATTGTTGTTAAAATCTCTTGTTTTCATGAATTAATTTCTGGGTTTTTCAGCTAAATTTTAGTGTTCAGGGTTTTCCAGCATACCCTGGACAAAGACTGGAAAATTAAACCAAATATTCCAGCGTTTTCCATGCTTGAAATTGTCCAGCGTTTTCCAGCCTACAATGGACAAAGCCTGGAATATTAGTCCAAATACTCCAGCGTTTTCCATGCTAGAATTTTCCAGCGTTTTCCAGCCTACTCTGGACAGAAGTTGGAATATTAGACCAAATATTCCAGCGTTTTCATGCTTGAAATTATCCAGCGTTTTCCAGCCTACCCTGAACAAAGCATGGAATATTAGTCCAAATACTCCAGCGTTTTCCATGCTAGAATTTTCCAGCGTTTTCCAGCCTACTCTGGACAGAAGTTGGAATATTAGACCAAATATTCCAGCGTTTTCATGCTTGAAATTATCCAGCGTTTTCCAGCCTACCCTGAACAAAGCATGGAATATTAGTCCAAATACTCCAGCGTTTTCCATGCTAGAATTTTCCAGCGTTTTCCATGCTAGAATTTGTCCAGCATACCCTGGACAAGGGCTGGAATTTTAGTCCAAATACTCCAGCATTTTCCATGCTAGAATTTTCCAGCATTTTCCATCGTTTTTCATGGAATATGATGGAAAATCTACAGCCGGGATGGACCCCAACCAGTGTTATAGCGGGGTTTAGATTATATATAGTTTTTGTTCATAGCTGTCAACTGTAATGATCATCTATAATCAAGATATTTGCGAGTTAAATTTTGTACACATGTAATAAGTTCTATTTCAGGTTATCAAGTGTGGATTGCATAGGAGATATCAATATTTTTTTAATATGGGTGTTTAAAATCATTAATAATAATGCTAATAATAAAACCTGTTGACAACTTTCTCACTGGCTAGTGGGATCAGGCAGGTTCTTTTATAATGTGGGATATTTGCAAAAAGTCATGTAGCTAGTAATAGTTCAATGCATTTTCACCCCTTTTGCTTCTAGATATGTACATGTAACAGGCAAATTTTGTTACTCTTATTTTTTTTTCTTGTCGTAACTTCAGTTTTCAGACATATTTAATGTTGTTTCAGTAATATTTGATAGGAAACATTTGTTTAGATTATTCACTGGAACTATAAATTTAATATAAAATTTTATTCAGATACTATTGTGAATTATTTAAAGGAGTTCCGGAAAAATGCCATTTGATACATCAGAACTACTAGCTCTGAACTTCATTCAAAATATTTAATTGTTTTGGACCTGATTTGAAATTTTGAGATCATGTTGGATTCAATTTATATTGTTGTAAGTTCTTCTTATTTTTCAGGTTTTACAAAACCTGATGGTTTTGCTTCCTTCTGTTACTTAGTTTTTGTCCACAGACTCCTAATAAGAGATTTTACAGAAATACTGGATAGTAGTTGACAAATTTTAAAATACACACCATGTTTACAATTTCTTCAGAGGTGAAAATTGTCCCAAGATTATTATATGCCATATTCTCTGCAATGTAGAATACTGTTATTGATGCATTGGGAATTACAGTAAACAGAATATTCACAGATAAATATCAGACATATATCTTACATTAACAGATATCTATGTGTCTTGTTCTTGAAATCTGGTACTCCAGTTTCCACCATTTTCTTGAAATCTCCCCTCTTTCTGTAAAGATAGTAGGGATAAGTTTGTTAATTTGTCTTCACTATGAACAGCTTTAATAATAATTGTTCATTATCAAGAACATGAGTAAAATAGTTCTGAAGTTAAATATACTGTGAATTCATTATTTTTTGGGTACATTTATCCAAACAATGAATTTAATGACCCTATGAACAATGATTCAACTAAAGCTTATCTACAATTAATGGAGTTATTTTGTTTATTATTCTATGCAGATGATTCAAACTTCTGCAGATACCTCTTGTCAAGCTCACTAGATTTCAAAAAGTTTGAAAAATGACTGCTTGCAGTGGAAATTATCAGTTATAGTTTTAAAAACCCAAAATACTAGAGCAATCTGTATTTTGTATGGCAGGTTATCTTAAAACATATAAGAAATGACTATACAGTTTTACAAAAGTTGTAAGTAGATCACATTGTATTTATTTAGGATGAGTATTATCTTCCATAAACTTATGGTACATGGGTCAGAATGACTAACCACTAAAATTTCAGAAGCTAGGCACTCAAAAAAAGTAAAGATTTAGAACATTACCTAACAAAAGTTTGTTGCATATTTCTGATACTTAAGTTGTATAAATTAGTAGCCATGGATCAGATTGTGGGATATCCATATAACACAAGAAAAAAGGTTCATTTCATTTTGTAAATGTGTAGCACAAGTACAATATTCTCCTTTGAAATTCTCTGTTTATAATAAACTGGATAGAATTTATGAGAAATTTTACATAAATTTGGATACAGAAACAATAGTTATCATTTATAAAAATGAAAAATAACAGATTCACAAATTTAAAAAAAAATCTTCAGACTGAAACGTTGTAATCTGAAATTGCCAGATAAATTGAGTCAAAATACTTTTGTAACTATGGCTTTGATAATACATGGCATGACATGACAAGAATTAACATAAACATTAGGAGGAGGATGTAAACACATTTTCATGCAAGAGATGAATTAAATTATTTTGGATAAATAATTTTTTTAAGTTCATTAAAGATGATTTTACAAATAAAACATATTTAGATGCCTTTGGCATTATCTTTTTAAGTAATATGCAGCTATATTAACAGCAGGGGACTTACTCTTAAGAACAAACATATCAAGATACAAATATATTTATCATGTATAACATGCATTTTAAGCAAAATTGAAAATGAACATTACTTTTCTGAGCATATCGTATATTTCAGACATGATTTTGGTCTTCCATAAAAAAAAAGCTAAAAATGTGTTAAGTGGGATTTGGGGGTCTTCTCTCAATGGGGTATCAAGGGGCAGTGTTATTAATCCGGGGGTGAAGGGGGCCTAAGGACATACTGAGAATCATCGTGATCAGGCAATCGTTGAACGATTTAATTGAACACTTGCTGAATGGTTATTCGGGTATCAATATGCAAAGGAAATATCCACAGATACAAGATCTCCTAAATGAGTTGCGAGGTTACCAAGTGTGATAGCTGCGCTGAATAAGGAAGTTACTCCTGCAACTTCTATGAAACCGTCTGATGCGATCACAAAAAAATATATACCGATAAAACGTATATCTATTTCTCAACCAGTACTAAGCAATGTGCACATTATTAAAAGAATAAATTTAAGAAATACAAAAAACAACTAGTGTATCAAATGTGTCACCTTCATTATCTGGTAGTCTATGATGCATAGAATGCATCATATCAGCTATTTTATAACACTGATCATGCATCCTATTTTTATATTTGAAGTGAATTCTGTCAACCAGCTATTTCTAAAATATCATTTTTATTTGACAGAGTAGTATTCCTTTTGACTAGTTCTCAGTCTCTAGTGTTTTGCTTTCTGAACCTCTAGAGGCTTTAAGGATTCTTGGTTCTAATATGGAAGAATGGGAACCAGACAGGAGATGGGCGAAGATAAAAAGAAGTATGTATGGATCTGACTGGCCTTGACTTGTTGATATTTGACATTAAAATTTAAAAGAATCATTTGACAGCTTACCCTAAGCAGCAGAGAGGCTGACCAGACAACTTTGCCTGAGACCTTATTTTTGAAATCTAAGGGTTCCTACGAAGGCTGAGAAAAAAACGCTTTTGCCTTAATAATGAAAACTTCTCTAATTGACCAGATTTTTGCTTGATTTATTCACGATGTGGTCACTACAAGTATGTCCTTCAGCCTCTCTGCTGCTATGAATTAACCAAAGATTTTATCTAAACCTACATGATACCTTAATCTAGGATCATGTAAATTTATCATTATAAATCCGAAAGGAACAGTGTGTGCTTTAGAAAAGAAATTTTTAAATTTAATCTTATCCATGGACACTTAACACCAAGTATAATAAATATTTTGCAAAGTATAATTATCTACGCCATTTAACACAACCAAAATATTACAGTTATCTCTGATCACCTTAGGTAACTGAGTATATCTCTGAGTAACATAAATCACGTCAGTATTTTTATATCTACCTCGAGAATATATTCTAGCTGGATTGGATTGTTTGTCCAGCATTACACCATCGTACACTACAAGATTATTGATGAATCCATCTAAGTCATCTATGGATGGAGCTTCATCAATATCGGTAATAAAATCAATGATATCATTTTTGTCCAGTAATTTTGCATTTTGATTAAAATCTTTAAGTACTTCATAACATCGTTGATCATCTACAGATGGCGCTACTAAATACAACTTATTCCACTTGAGCCATCGCATTATCAGATTAAGCAATAATTGCGTTTTACCAGATCCAGATGGGCCTATTATAATTATTCTGATAGAATTTAGTAATACGGGATGGTGCCTTACTGGATCTTGTTTTTGTGTCACAGAAAAGTCAATTATATCCATATAATAATGATATGAGTTTATATTGTGTTCGATGTAGAGCGACAACACCCACAGTTGGATTGACAATGATAACAACAAAAAATAAGAGACGCACTCACAGGCAAGTGTGCAAAATGTGGTACAAAAAAATATAAATTTATTTCTACATTGCAAATAGTGCATGATGGTGATATAGCTGCTTCATTGGGGAAATTGCCAGGAACTCCATGGGCAAAATATCCTGGTGAGAAACACCTTCCCGGATATAATCATTGTGGTCCTGGAACTCGTCTCGATAACCAAGATTGACCAAAATCTGGAGAGTATCCAGTAAATAAGATTAATCAAGCATGTCACACTCATGATGTAGCATATAAAAATCCTGATTTGCAACAACGGCATCTCACAGATACAGTTGATTTACGCGTTAAATTCTATACCTAATAAATCTCTCAGAGAATATCTCGCTAATTTCCTAATAAAATCTGCTATGAAATGTAAAATAATGATAGGGGCTGGTAATTAATCAACTGATTATTATAATGGAATCAGTTTATTATTCTCCGAGAGGGTATTGGCGAGGTAAGGCAGCGATGAGCAAACTTGCCACTTCAGCAAAAGTTCCATGTGACATTGCTGCAGTATGGTTAGCATGACAGGCAATATGGCAAATATTTCTAAATCCACCTAAAAAAATTCAATACGCACATTTCAATGTTACTGTTCCTAATGAAGTTCATCAAATGGATATCTTATTTTTGCCACATGATACAATTATAACAGGTAGACGTCAGCGCACATACAGATACGCTTTAACCGTCGACGTTGCGAGCAGATATAAAGAAGCGGAGCCACTATCAACAAAGACAGCATCTGAAGTTGCATTTGCGTTTAAATGAATTTATCAGTGAGGACCATTACAATGGCCAAAACTACTACAGGTTGATCCTGGCAAAGAATTTCTTGGTGCAGTATCATCGTTGATGAACAAGCACAATGTTAAAATCAGACGAGGACATACTGAGATTCATCGTGATCAGGCAATCGTTGAATGATTTAATCTAACACTTGCTGAACAGTTATTCGGGTATCAATATGCAAAGGAAATATCCACAGATACAAGAACTTGTGAATGGGTTGCAAGGTTACTGAGTGTGATAGCTGAGATGAATAAGGAAGTTACTTCTGTAACTTCTATGAAACCATCTGATGCGATCACAACAAATATATACCGATAAAACGTAAATCTATTTCTCAACCAGTACTAGGCAATGTTACAATCAGATAGTTATTTTAACCTGGCGAACTCGAAGGAGGCAGAAAAAGAGCAACTAATCCTATTTGTAGTAAGACCATACACAAAATATCCAGCATGGTAAGGTCCACAGGTAGACCTGCAATCTACAGATTAGATTCAACTGCTCTTCAACGTGGATTTGTACACGAATTAGAAATAATTCCTGAGGATACGCAATTACCACTGAGTACATTTTTATAAATTTGCAGCTCCTTGACGTCGATTACACTCCAAACAGGTCAGCATCACATTTTCGCGTGTGTGACCAATACTACTATTAATTCAATGGTAAATTGTCTTGGGTTATTGCTCGAATACTGCTACGACATAATTCTGTTGCAATTTGCGCAATGATCATTTTGTTGTTCTTTTAATATCATGATAAAATCCACATCTATATCAAACTTGCGATTATTTTTTTTATCACACTGCTTATAGCTGAGTAATTTTTTTATTGATATCGACATTATTAGCGATTTCTTCAGTTATTATGCAATCCATGATAACCCATTTTAGTTGTGATATTCTTCTAACTCAAGATACTGTGAGATAAACTATATTTGACCAAGTAATACTATCATCGACTATCCAAACTTTAGTATCAGTGATAGTTAATCCCTGTGACGAATGCATCGTTTTAGCATACCCTAACGTCCATGGTGATTTATCGATGTTTAACGCACTCTCAACAACATCAACAGTGACAAGGACAATATCATTTAACACGATTTTGTATTCGGACACTTTCAGTGTCTACACTAGGAATCTTAACATCAACATATTATTGTCTAGTATCTGCTGGGCGATAACACAATGGTACAGGTAACTTTGGAAATTTGTCCTTGTGTAACATGTAATTTCTTTTGTAGTTCGTCATGAACTATTTTTCTACTGGCATCTAATCAGCAGGTTTCCATAGGGTCCAAAAATCATTCATGGATGTTTCTGGAATTATCTCACACATTAATTCACACTGTATTTTATCTGGTTGTAGTCATATTAATCTTTTGAATTCTTTCAGCGAGTCATCAATAGCTCTATGATCATCAGATATTTCTTCATAATAATCTACATTGTTCTTTAGCCACTCATGTGGAGACTGCCCAACAAAGGGTGGTGGTTGACCATGATCGCCACACATAATCATAGCAGTTTTCTTTAGTAACAGCCAATCAAGAAAATATTTTTAGTACTTCCAGAGACACCAGAGAATATCCCATATGATAATTTTAGGTATATATTTTTCACCCAGCATGATGGGGTCCATGTATCTCCGCACCATCTAAAGAAACTATGATATGTGCATGATTTACACCTCGTTTTATTTCCCTGGCGAGTTTGTGCATTGGTGTCAAAACAATCATATTTAATTTCATGAATAAGTTAATCGCATGTGTTGTTTTACCTGAACCTCCACACCCATTAAGATAAACGGTCTTATGTCTAGATACATGATCATACACGGATGGCACAGATGATTCTGATGTTTGATTATTTCTGTGGTATGTCCCCACAATTTCAACATCTGCAGATTCACAATAACTAAGTATATTTTCTTGTTTTATCCTCCATGTTCCCCAATCACCATTACCGAGATTTAATGAATCTTTATATTTTTTGTGTACATAAAATGAATCTGTCGCAACTCTAACAGCGTAACGAGGAAATCTGGTTATCATCGATAATAGATTTATCGAAACATAAGCTAGCATCGAAGATCTTAGATGAGTAAACTGCGGTGACTCACCATCAGTATAGCTCACAATGGTACCTAGTTTTGTTTTGTCTGATAAATAAGCATTACATCAACTTATAAATGTGTCTTTCTTCATTTTATCAGCGATTATGAAATCGAGTTTAGCATCGTCCATAATCAATCTTGAACAAGTTCGTTTATGATCATGTGATCCTCCTTGCGTAATTTTACTGATTATCTTTCTACCAGGATCTTTTGCAAGTTTCTCATTGTGTTTAGATCTTTTGCAAGTTTCTCATTGTGTTTAGCAGGTTCTGGCAACCAAACTTGTTTCTGCACGCAATATGATATAATAGCTTCAGTTACTTTCAACGATACTAAAATTTCATCATCAAGCATACACCTTAGCAGAACTATTGGAGCCCAACATTTTTCTGAAGATCCTTTGTGTTAGGTTTATCATGTAATGAATAAAGCACGTACACAACAGCAGTTACTGGATAAGATCACTCATAATATGGCTTGTCTTATCCAGTCAGTATTCCATGTTTGGTATTTGCACCAAGGATATCATTCCCTCACTTCTGGTTGTATTCACATTTGTCTCGGATGATCCAAATATCATCCTCTGTATTTACAATAAATTTTACTAAAATAATATATTTCCGAACATCAAGGTAGTCAATGATTTCTCTTGCTCATTTGTCATTCATAACATAGATATCATTTCCAATCCTGAATGTGGACCACACTTGAACTGCACCATCATGGCGGAACTCCTTCTTGGCTTCATTAATGCGTTTAGTTATATCTGCATTTGTTAAAGCTAGATCTTACATCGAGAAACTAAATATGTGTAGCCTGTCAAGATCAAATCTAGTGGCGGCAGGCTCAATTGCGGATAATTCCTGCATATTATAATTAGGGCAAATATGTATCTAAATTGAAGTATTAATCATTTATATATGATTCAACCAAATCACAATTGCCGCTGGTTTAAGATTGGTCACACGTCTCCGTGTAACAAAAACTGTGTAAACGACTTCTGCAGTTATCATATGCAATGCGTTAGAAACGGGAGTCTAAGGACCTACACAGTGTATATGGTGTGGTGTTGGTGTGCGAGGAAAGACTCAACTTTGTGCGCAATGTGGTGGTAAAAGATACAGGGAGTTAAAAAGATATTATGATAAAAAATATAACCCTGAATCTATTATAAAATGCGAAGATTATCTAGCTAGATTTTCAAAACAATGATTTAAACAAATAGTATATACTATATAAATGGAGCAAAATGAGTTTGTGCCTCATACAATCGTAACCAATTACGAAGCGAATCGTGATGGTATTATTAGAAATTGCAGATTGAAAAAGCCAGTAGGTAATGTTACCAATACTGGTTATCTTGTGTTTAATACAAAAGGAAATAAAAATTATTTATCACACAGATTTGTAATCGAGCGTTTTTTTTGGACTGATCAAAGACGGGTATGTAGTTGACCACATCAACAACAATAAACTTGACAACTCACTTCAAAATTTACGTATTATCACGCAAAGTGAAAACTATAAATTTGGAAAAACTGGCGGCTCATGATTTGCAAAAGCTACTAAGTCCGTGAATAAAGAATCCGGAAAAGAAATTAGGTTCAAGTCAATTTATTCTGCTAGTAAATACTTTAATATTGTACCACCCTCAATTAAATCAGTTGCCGATGGAATTTAAATTTGAGCAAAATATTATGTTTCTTCTCCTACGATAAATTTTGAGAACCGTTTTACTTTCCATCCTTGTATAATTAATTTAGTGCCTAATTCTGGCAAATTATATTTCAGCCTTCATATTAAAGCACTGCATCTATTTGAAGTTCATACTTTGTATAAGATCAGAAAAGATACAATCAAACATAAACGCCAGTCGCATAATACAAAAACAGACATTGATAATTCCACTGCAGTTTATCAAAATTATTTCTAAATAATTGCTAAATAATTACATTTATATATTCAGGTACATCACTTTTGTCACGTTAATTAGAATTCGTTAGTGTATACAATGCTAAAAGAAAAAGAAGAGTCCAAATAATTTATATACTGTATATTCATTACTCATAACTTAAATTGACTAATTATTTTGCAGCAATTAAAACTGATAGCAAGATGATAGAACTATTGACATAAGTTTAGTTTCTCTTCACACATTTTAGCCCTTTTAATAAATACAAAATAAATATTAGGGAAATGAATATAGTTAATTTAACCCTAATTTATTTTCAATATGCCAATGATATATCACTTGCAATTATTAATTCAGAGAAATACTTGAAGTATTCAAAACTTTTTTGATAGTATATCAAGAAATGTTATATATTTTTAGTCTGTAAAAAAAAATCAACCAAAAGAAAGGTTGTTTCAATCGGACATAGAACAGATATCAGCATGACGTATTGTGTAGAACATAATCTTATTTGGGGATTTCCAGTTTGCTGTCTTAGGGCAATGTTTTCAACTAATTTGGAAAGATTTACAACTCTTAATGATTTTAAGAAAATAAAGGGCCTACTAATTTGGTGAAACAATTAGGTGTTAGCTCAGTTTGGTAAGATAACATTTCTAGAGAATTAAGCCATTTATGTTTTAGTATAGACGGTAGTGGGGCTAATTTTTTCCATGATTGAATTACTCCCGGATAATATTCTTCAAAATGATCATTTAATGATTTCTTCATTTTAGCGTTATTTAGAACTGGCATAATAAATGTTTGTAAATCATTTTCTTTTATTTTATAATGATTAAGAAATAATTGCTTAAGTTCTGGAGTTATGTAACCATGTCTACTAAGATCAGTGGCAATGTTTACAATACTTCGATTGGCGATGTGTAAATCAAATAAGATATCATTTAAGTGTTTTACTAACTTGATTATTTGCTGTTTTACATTATCATCATAATGCTGTGATAATGAAGTAAGTTTCTTAAATCTTTAAAAGATTTATCATATTCAGGCTTTAGAACATCTAAAAATATTTTAAAAAGTATTTCATTAACAATATCTCTAGAATGTTGCATCTTGGGATCTTCGATGGCATCAAATGCTGATCTATTCATCCTGGGGATTCTTTTACCGTCAAAATCGGTAAAGTAATTATCATTATCGTTTGGATCCGATTTAAAACTTATTAAGTTCTATGGATATTTTCCTCGATATTCTGGATCTTTAATGAATTTTTCTTCACTTGTTTTAAACTCATTTTTAGCTGGTTCTGGTGGTCCTTGATAAACAGGTGTGACTTTAGGCCATCCTAATCAAACTCTGATAGATATATACGAGGTAATCAGGGGAATTTATTTCAATCACCGCTGAGAGTGTTGGTTCATAAACAGTGATAGCTATTTTTAATTCTTTTCCTGTGATAAGAATTTAATCTGCGTTGGAACTCGTCATTAATGTCCTCTATTTGATAACTGCCCATTGAAATTACAACAACTTGCCAATCAGGTGTTCCATCCGGCTTATTCTTATTAGCAAATACTAGTGAATTATTTGCTGGTAATCCACCGAATGGTTTTGACCTGATATCTGGCCAGCTATTATAAATGAGCCAATGCAATTTCTTTTGCTGGAATTGCAGTTGGAAAGTTAACGCTAAATTCAGGACTGGTCGAACTTACTGATATCATAGTAGTTTTTAAAGGAGTTGTATTAGTGACGATCTGTTGCAATAATTCCCTTGAATAAGACGATGATACACATGTGCTACATGATTTTGATTGAAATTCAACGAAATATCCTTGGATGGTTCTTGATGTCCATTTATTCTTAATGAAACCTCAGTAATACTGAGTTTGTCAAATTCCATAATATTTTCATTTTGATCGTTTACTCGTGCAGCATCTTGTAATGCAATAAATATATGTCTTGGTGCAGAAACTCCCTGCTGTGAAGCTATTTGCCATGTGAATAAACCGTTGATATTACTCTGGATAACATTCGTAGTCATTGTTAACCATGATAAAGTTGACTTACCACCTTGACTCATGAAAGATAACAATCGGTCTCCTTCGGATATTGATGGAGTCATCATTGACATCCACAAAGAAAGTTTCGTAAGAATTATTCTACCAGGATCACCAATAGGTTTCCATATTGCATCATCCTCTTTGCTTTTTCGTACTAGTACAACTGTATGTTTAGCTCCAAAAATCACTTTCCTAACACTCCTACAAAATCCAAAGATATGTGACAGTGGAATCGCACACAAAAATGTTCTCCTATCACCTTTTAACATCACTTGATGTGTTGCAAATCCTAAGTTGAAATCTTGATTTGGTAAAGGTAAATCTTCAATAGCAGCAGGAGCAGCAGCTCGATCATTAGGTTGTCGAAAGGTTTGATTTCTACTGTCAGGATGATCAGTTATATCCTTTGCAAACATCATTGATGGACCAGCTGATCTTGAATAATCATCACTGTATCTTGCAAGACCAAGTATTGTTGTAGCAACATCAACGTCTTTCTGAATTGATTCAATATTTTTTCCATCGATCATGTATGTAGCACTATCAAATGCCATAATACCATTATTAACAAGACCAACTCTAACATCAGCTGCATATGCTGCAGGATTAACATTATTTAAAATTTCACCTTCGACTTCAGTAAATGCTTCAGCGGGTAAGAAATATCTACTTGTATCCTGAACCTGTAGTTCAATTCATCCATGCTGATCTGGTATTCGTGCATAATAAGAATGATACTGCACACTCATCTTTGAGAACAGTGCGTCCATGTCAAATGCGGGGTCACTTAAACATCTTCATTATTATCATCTTTGTCTAACATGAAGACCACTTCCTGCTATCAGACTAGCGGTTATATTTTTTTTCCTTTTCGGACATTAACTGACTCTGCTAGTTTTTGATTAGCGGCTTGATTTATTTTTTACTTACACTTGCGGGCATCACTTCTGTGCTAGGTAATTTCACTGGTTGAGGTTGGTTGGGTTGTGGTCTGCATATTAATCACGTTAGTCTATCTTTGATCGCTGAGAATGCTTTGCTAGCAAGGTTACCAACAGCGCCTATACCTTTTTCACAAACAACATCAATAGCTTTCATTCCTAGCTGCTTTGCAAGTGGTATTGCTTTTGGGGCTATTCTTCTAAACAGACCCTGAACAACATCGCCTAGTCCATCTCCGTAGGTTGCTTTGTATACCGGTAATTGAGTTTATTACCCTGACCATGGTAGGTCCACGTTGAGTACCATGCACGATCATTGTTATTATTAATTGACTTTATCACTAATTGTATCTAATCACTGTGACTTAGTCACTATGGTAGTCATCGACGATTTCATTAATGAGGGATCGATACACATCAATGTTCATAATACTGCCACTAAATAATCGTTTACAAATATCAGCTGCTTCATTTATGATTTCTGATGAATTATTACCAGCTCGTTTTCCTACGATGAGGATTTCTAGTTGATCGACATCAGCAAGGACATTATTGGGACAAGAAATAAGACCACTTCCAGATGCACCAGAAGCGTCTATAAATTCTTCTTCTTCCTCTTCACTTGGTTTTGGGGTGCTTTTTTAATTGGTGTAGGAGATAGAACTGGTATTCATGATTTTGGTGATCCTGGATAATCACTATGTGATTTCAATCATTTCACTGTTTCTCATCGTTGTTGTTCTCGTTGTTTAAGCGATTGTTGTACTTGTTTTGGCGGTAATTGCATGAAGGTAATATAACTATCTATTGCATTAAAATATTGTATATAATCAGGATTATTATTTCTAGCTTGTTCAATGTAATGATGTATGCGAAATATCCATTTGTACCAATTATCACGACTTACAGGTTTATCGGCATATTCAGATTTTAAAAAATGTTTTCTATCACTGAAACTTTTCACAGCAATCACAGCTAAATCTACTTCACTTTTAGTGCTTTTAATATCAACAATAGCATCATCGATAAATTTGTCACTTATGTTAACTTGTTCTGGTAGATGTTCCTTTATATTACCTATTTCAGCACAAGCTTGGTCTGCATCCTCAGATATTTCTGGGACTGGCATCACAGCAGCTATTTCTTCTGGTAGTTTTTTCAAGAATCATTTTTGTTGTCTTAGTTCTTTTGGCTATTTTTTCAGTTGCTTCAGCTGTTTTCTCTAACACAGGTTGAATACCTTTAGTGGTCTCAGTGATAGGTTTAAATAATTGTTTTGTATCCTCTGCAAATTCAACTTGAGATTCCTGATGCGATTGTAGTTGTTGCTTAATAGAATCACGAACAGGTAGATATTTTTTAATTGCCTCTAGTCGCTCTCGAGCTAATTTAGCTGAGTGTGGTTCTCCAATACTCATTATTGATAATATTTATACTGGCTGTTTAATTCATAGCACATACTTGTAGTGACCACATCGTGAATAAATCGAGCAAAAATCTGGTCAATTAGAAAAGTTTTCATTATTAATGCAAAAACATTTTTTTCTCAGCCTTCGTAGGAACCCTTAGATTTCAAAAACAAGGTCTCAGGC
The DNA here is from genome assembly GCA_016746295.1 of Potamilus streckersoni. NCBI lineage: Eukaryota > Metazoa > Mollusca > Bivalvia > Unionida > Unionidae > Potamilus > Potamilus streckersoni. The sequence continues at coordinate 895,808 of JAEAOA010000332.1, read as the reverse complement.
AAAGTTGTCTGTTCAGCCTCTCTGCTGCTCCATATTTGCCACTGGAAAACTGCTGTACAGATGAAATGTCAGTCTCTTCAGCCTAGATTTTGAACATTTATTGAAACTAGCACCTGATGTTTTGGCTGCAAAACTGGAAACCCATTTCAAATATATCTAGACAAAAATTAAAGGCAGATGGACATTGGGTCTTCTCATACAGGAGCCTGCATGAAGGATTGATCAATATTGAGAAATATAAGTTTGATCATGTGCATAATAAAAATATAAGTTCCTGAACTTTGCAAATCTTAGTGTTTCACAGATTTCCTATGGGAGTTGTATGTTTGTAGTTATTTTTGGTGCATGTGGGTTTAATGCCTTTTTTTAAACACACATCAGGCTATATATGGTTGCTAGTATATTTGGTATCAAAAGAAACATTGAAAAACCCAGGAAGAACCACTCACCTAGTTATTGGCAAGCTTTCTCACATGTCCCATTGTCCGAACTGAGACCTGAACCCACACAGAGACGAGACGTCAAGGACATGTATAGCATGTGTCCTAGACAAGTCAGCCAACTCTGGGCCCTTCTCTGTGGGAATCAAATACCGAGAGTTGTCCAGACACACAAATATCTCCAGACGATGACTTTGATAATAGGAAACTACATGTGTTATCGATATTGCATAGAGGCAGAAAAGGTCTTATTTGGAGTAACAAGCATCTATTGAATGAAGACTACACAAGAGTTATATATCTTCTCATATCACCAAGGTGCAATAGTGGTCATCAGAAACAATTAACTGTTATTAATTTTTCCTTTTTTTATCTTACTACTTGTAATATCACAACCTATATAATTTGTAGATGAAATTTGCTTGATCAAAATGTAATGTTTAATATGCAAAAATAACAGGAAAATCTGAATTTTAATCTCCCACAGCAAGACGATGAAACACTGGCATTGTGAAGGAAAGTAAATGTTATAGATCATTCAGAAGATCTAGAATATGATTACTTACACTGTTATCTTCAAGAATATATGATAGATCATCTACAAGATCCAGAGTATAATACTTACTTAAAGTAAAGGGCTAAATCTGTTGACAGAATGCAATGTTCCAGTGTTTTGATGCATGACTTGTACTCTTCTGTAGATAAATGCTGCAAGATGTTATTACCCTGTTGAAAGAGACCATATTTCAATTGCTAGCAAATTTTTAATAAAAATTATTTCAATTTTACTAGATTTGTAGTTGTGTACGTGTGATGTAATGTTGTCCTGGTTGGTATGTTCAAAAGATTTAAAACTGTTTGCCATGCTAATTAATCAAGTCTTTTAATCCTTATTACTGATGAAGGAGTTCAGCTCTGTACACATAAAACAATCATTTAAGTTTAATGACATCTCTAAATTTTAAAAAGCAATATTCTAATATGGGCAAAACCTAGCAAATCTGCAGAGATTTGCCAAATTATTCATCATATCATCAAGCAATCAACATAATACTCACAAAGCTTCATGAAACGGCTTGACTTATGCAAACAAGACTAAACTTAGCAAGACTTTCTCAGCAAGGCAGTCAACTGTCTTTCTGTAAGTTTTTTTTTCCCAGGAACCAGAATATTTCTGTTTATATTTCTATGCTGCTTAAACTTTTTTCAGTGGATTATCTCTTTTGTCCTCTGAGCTTGCTACATTCAATGCCATAGCTAGACTATATATGCCACCACCACCACCCAGAGGTATAAGCATAATTATTGCTAATATGTGTCAAAAAAAGCATAATTTGGGTGCAAAAAAATGTAATCTCTATATTACATGCATGAATATTATCAAGTATAAATAAGTACATTTTTATGAACAACCTGGTTCTGCAGCTAGTCAATATTATTTTCACAAAGGGCAAAATCCATATGGATTAGAACCAGAATACCAGAATAAAATATATTGAAAAATTACTTATATTCAGCACTCAATAACTATTCTACTTGTGTAAATTTTCCTGAATGATCGTGAACTGGAAATCTGCAATGAGCCAGGTGCTCAGCTTGCTGTATTACATTTCTCTTGTATTCTTCTAATAAAGTTTGTAAAGTGGTGTTGATTTGTCATTTTTTTCTGATTTGACTTTTTGAAGTTTGAAAATATCCGTCTGCTCTAACATCTTCAATCACATAACATCTACAACCCACACTGTAAAGAGTTTCATTTAACATCTGGTGCCATTTGTTTTAAAAATGCTGGTTCAAAAGTTAACTAGCTTTTCAATAAAATAAATAGGAGGCAAAGTTCACATTTGAAGAAACCCATCTGTTTTCTTGGAAATACATAATCTACAATTGCTATAAATAAGGAAAGTACTTGTACGCTATTTTCATGCAGCAGTTACCTTTTTTTGTAAAATATTCTTAAATTTATGTGCAATTAAACAGATAATAATAAAAATGACAAAAACAAATTTTTAATTGCTTTACTTTTTTTTTTTTTTTTTATTCATATAGGGAACTTTGCTGTGATGCCATAGGGCATGATCACATGGAGGGGGAATTCAATAATCTGGTTGGCAGAAAGACCATAGGATTACTCTACATTGAATTGAATGCACTTGTTTACCAATATATATATATATATATATATATATATATATATATAATTATTAACAGTAAAATTTAATGCAGTAATCATTGATCAGGATAGGTTTTTATACCAAGACATATGATTAAAGCACTTCAAAGCCAAGACACCAGCCCACATTAAATAAAAGTTTCCACACTGGAACCACGATGAGCTGTATCATTTTGTTGTTGATAATGAGTAAAAAAAAAAAAAAAAACATTAAACAATTATTTCTTCAGCTGTTTATACACATAATCTTTTATCAACAAAGGGAATGTAAATTTCAGTGATAAACCTGACAACAACATGCATCCCCATCTTTTTTCTGCATCATGGGTTTTTGATGATGACGACAAGAAATGGATAATTGTCCATAGCTATTATATACTAAGGAAATGAGGTCAGCCAAGTTTCCGTTTGATGAAAATTTATGTGAGTGTCAAATCATTCATACAGCATTCATACTGTACAAATATTTTATTTATAAAAATTGCTAATACACATTCTTGCCTGTTTTGAATGGAAAGCAGAAACAATTGCAATAAAATAGCATTTCCTTTTAAATTCATTTAGAAAACAGGGAAAATTGATTCTAATGATTAATGAGTGGAAATGAATCATTAATTTATAGGCTTAGAATTAACAGCAAACAGTTGATGGACAGATCATAATTTAAGATGTCAGTAGTATACCAATGGTATATCAAATTGCTTGATACCAAAACTGAAAAAAAAAACATTATTTTTAATATATATATGCTTCAAGGACTGCAGCGAGGGAGTGTACATTCACACCAGAGCAAATGGCAAACTGTTCAAAATCAAATGCCTCTATGTAAAGACCAAAGTCACAGAGGTTCTCATCCGTGAATTGCCTTTCGCTGACGATGCAGCTTTGACATCACATACAGAAGAAGGACATCAGCAGCTGGTATGTTGCCTCTCCCATGCCTGTAAAGGGTTTGGACTAATCATGAGTTTGAAAAAGACGAATGTCATGGTGCAGGATGTAGACTCCCCTCCAACCATCACTATTGATGGGTACAACCTTGAAGTTGTTGAGAACTTTACATACCTTGGGTACACCATCTCCAGCTCACTCTCCATTGATGCTGATGTGAATGGCAGGATTGCTAAGGCAGTAGCAGTTATGGCAAGACTGAACCAGAGGGTCTGGAACAATCTCAACCTCACTGAGAAGACCAAACAGTGTGTCTACCAGGCAAGTGTGCTCAGCACACTCCTCTACAGTAGCAAGGCATGGACCACCTACAAGAGCCATGAAAGGAAACTCAATAGCTTCCATCTAAGATGCCTGCGGCGCATTCTGCGCATCCAGTTGCAGGACAAAGTATCCCATACTGAGGTTCTGGAACGGGCCAGCATGAATAGCATATTCACCATCCTCAGCAATAAGTGCCTTCGATGGCTAGACGTCAGGAGAATGAATACAGGCTGCATTCCCAAGGACCTGTTATACGGCAAGCTAGCAAAAGGCACACGACCGACTGAACGGCCACGTCTGCAATACAAAGATGTCTGCAAGAAGGACATGAAAAATGTCAATATCAGTGTCAACAACTAGGAGAGCTGTGCTAAGAACCACTGCGAGTGGCGACTTGTTGTGAGACAGGGCATTCAGAAAGCTGAGGGAGGGATAAAAGCAAATCTCGCTAACAAAGAGAGCCAAGAGGAAGGCGAAACAACAACAGCCTCAAAAAGAATCAATCTTCACCTGCAGCAAGTGCAACAAAGATTGTCACACAAGGGTATGACTCTTCAGCCACTCGTGACGGTGCAGATAAGGCACCAAAACAGGGAGCTACACCATCATCTCTCGAAGATGGACAGATGCCAACAACATATATATATATATATATATATATATATATATATATATATATATAAAAATAGGTAATGTAATGGAACATCAATATACACCACTCCCTCGATAACTCGCGGACATCGGGGTCCAAAAACATCAACCGTGATATAAGCGAGGGTGCAAGTTATCGAGGGACCTATAACAAACAACAAACTAACAAAGGGATCGACGTATAGGCAAAAAGAGTTGAGAGTGGCTTGGCATGTTACAGTGTTGAATACTCAATTAATAAACATGCTAAGATTAACAGTGAATAAATATCTCTTTATATCGGTATACTCTGTTTATTTTTTTTCCTCACAGAGTAACATTAATTTCAGGATTACTTGCAGTATATTGATCATCAAAACATTATTCCACATGGTTTCCATTCGCTTAACACATGTACAACTTCATATTGTGTACCACGTCACTATTTTTTGCTGTGAATGGTATACATTCTAATTTTATTATTTGACCCAAAGTAGACGTTTTTTTAAATACAAAAGATCGACACATTTAAAAAAAACAATGTTGATCGAACAATGTGTAGATTTTAATTGCAGTAGAAGTAAAATGGAAGAAAAAAATATATTCACAAGAAATAACCATTACCAACATGAATTTAATGGGTCTAAAAATTTAAAACGACATAAATTAGAACACAATAACACTTGTGGTTTGTGACACGTTGCTGCGTGAACCATGCATATACAGCATCATTTAATTCATTATCGCTTGCAGTCCGTGCTCGTTTTCATTTCATCCTTTAATCTGAATCAACATCATGCAAGAATTTCGAAGTTTCGGCTCATCCTTAACCCTTTCATCACTAAGTAACTTTGTAGGCATAGAGTCCTCAACACTAAGTAACTTTGGAGTTGTAAAGCAAAATGACTTGTAGACTTTGAAACAACATAACTTTGCCAAAGTTAAAGATATCTGGCTGGATTATGTGTCAAAATCAAGGTTAAAAATCAAATTTTATGACTAATTCAATAAAATATGCATATCTATAACAACAGTTAAATTGCAGGTACAAACAGGTAACACAACAGGTAAAATACAATTATTTTATTACCTCTTAGAAAACTTAAAAAGTTCTCAAAACTTGTTCCATCGACCCTAGATGTACTAGTGAATAATCACAGTAGCAGTATAAGTCTTTCTTTCATGGTGTCCATAATATATAAAATTCTATAAAATGAACCAAAATGATCTCCAAGGTGAGATCTGTCCACACACCTATTATCGTCTCTGCCACATTTGATCGTCGCATTGAAGTTCGTTGAACCGACAATTTTTCCAAAAACTTCATCTGAATAGAATATTTGAAAATATTCTGAAGCTTTCCTGGAGCCATTAAACTCTTGGGTGTGCCCAACTCAGTCAGAAAACTGAAACAAATCTCTTTGGTTTTCCGGCTTCATCCAAAAAAAACCCCACGTGGAATGTACAATTCCTCTGGTTCAAAACCTTCAAAGTCATCTTCATCATCATCACTATCATCCACAAGTGCATTCCATTTTCTCTCCATACGTCTTCTCTCATTTTTATCCAAATTTACCAGGTCAAAATTATTTAAATCCTCCGAAAACTCTCCTCTAAAATTCCCTCAAACACCACCATTTTGGATACAAATTTCAGCATTCGGAAAACACGTTAAAAGTTCCTACTTTGTTCATTATTTCTAGTTGTATACAAGCTAAACTCAGGAGATCATCCAAATATAACATCTACATTACCAGATGGAAGTTATTAGAGGTACCCCGAAAGATATTTAGTCGGGTACTATAATGTTAAAGAAGAACACTGCCCTAGACCGAAAAGTTGGTCCATAGTGTTGGTGTATTTCCCCCTGGAACGGTTAAGCAGTCTGCCGTGATGAAATGGTTAAGCCAACTTCTAAATGTTGACTCAGCTATTTTTAGTTCAATGCAAATTTTTGATCTCGCTTTGTCATTATGAACACTATCTATGAGGCACAGCTTTTCAGTCACTGAGTACGCATTTCGCTCAATTTTTTTGCTCTCCATGGTCACATTTACAATTAATTAGGATACATTACGGATATTATATACTTTAATGATGTTAATACATAAAATGTGCAAACATTTTCGATTGGTGATGTAAAATTAAATTTGATAACGGTAAGGAATACCAGAACATATGCTCCTATTGGCATGCCTTTTGAACTTTATGTTATTGTACTTGTTTGATTTGATACAAAATGCACATTCAAAGTGATAAAACAATACAGGTACAGGTCTCTTGCAATTGATTCTTTTATTGTAACAAACACTTCCCAACGCTGTTGATCAAAAGAAAGCGGGCATGTAATTAGGTTCTCACAGAAGTACTCACGGGTTTCGATGTGACAGCCGACCGACTCTTTTCATATAAGAGAATATGTATATTGTGATTATAGTGTTGAGACAAAATTAAAAGATTATAATGTGAATTTCACCTAGAAAGATATTTAATTAGTGTTTATTTCATTCTCTGTTGCCACAAGTTAGCATTTACCAGAATTTTTCATTGAGCGCTGTTTATTTACAGTGTATTAACAACTATTTCTCTATTTAAAAAAACCTAACATAATATGTGATATCTTATTAGAAATTGCAAATTTCACAATATGGATTCTTTCTTTTCGGGCAATAATCACCATTTTCGATGATGAAAACGAGCTATATATATCAAGATTTAATTTACCAATTTACCATTTCTTATCACTACTTTTTTCACGTTCAACACATTGTAAAATATATTTTCTTTGAAAAAAAAATCAGGAGCCAAGCCGGACACAGTGTTATAAGCGAGTTTGCGAGTTATCTGGGCGCAAGTTATCGAGGGAGTGGTGTATATGACTTAAATAATATACCCAACATCAAAACATTACTACCAGGTATACAATTAGCACTGTGTATTCAATGGCCTAAGCTGATACATAGATCATCTTCCTTCGTCGCCATCATGTGGTTCTGCCAACCCGAGCTCTGCCAACGCTTAGTTCTGACGTCATACTGGGAATCTCTGAAATTCCCTATACAGTCTAGCATACTGCATAATTTGGTTTAAAAAGTGTAATGGTTATGCCAAAGCATAATGGTTGGCAAGTAAGCTATAAGGGCACTATTATATTCCAAAGGCAATTAAAACTTGAACAAATAAATAATTTTTGTTAATTTACTGGTAATTGTGAGATCCATTGTCAGTAGGCCACATATCTATGCAGACATTATATACATGCTAATTAAAGGTGCTTTGACATTTATCTTGGTCTTTTCCAGTAAATACTGGATTGAAGACCAGATTCATCTCAACAGATCAAATTAGGCTCTGGGTAGGGAAATGAGGTTACCGATGGGGTGCTGAAAATATGTATGACCAGCCCATTAGCTCAAGAACAATATTAATCTACTGATACTTATGCTGAAGCCATTGAAAAAACAGGCAAATGAATTTGAGTGAGAGAGAGAGAGAGAGAGAGAGAGAGAGAGAGAGAGAGAGAGAGAGAGAGAGAGAGAGAGAGAGAGAGAGAGAGAGAGAGAGAGAGAGAGAGAGAGAGAGAGAGAGAGAGAGAGAGAGAGAGAGAGAGAGAGAGAGAGAGAGCAACAATGCAATGTGTATCAAATTATATTGTTTATGTTATAAAAACAACATGTTATTTCAAGGATACAATTTGTGATCCCATGCTGGATATTATCTATATTAAATTGAATTTATGTAGTCAATGTCTAAATTTGCATTTATGATTAAAACTAACTGGGTTTTTATAGTTTATACTGCATTACTATATCAAATCAACAAAATTGCATAGTAGTATGTGGTTTTCACTTCATCCTCTACTGAGATATTATTTTACTGCATAAATAAACTCAAATAGCCTCAGAACTCATTTTCAAATGCCAGCTTTTCTTGTCTACATACTGAGGTAATAATTGTCTACATACTGACCTAATAAAGAACCCCCATTAATGATGTTGTCCAGCTGTTAATGAATAATAGTATAAATTGTAATAATAACAGAACAAAAACATCATTTTTTTTTACTGTTCAATGCAAAAGACAAAGAAGGGCAATATGATGAATGTGAATAGATTCTCAGTTAATAAAACAGTTGCCATTTCTGAGTAAGCTGAGCAAAGGGTTTTCTACACACTTTCTAAGTTTAATTGGTGACTTTCTGACAATTTCTTTACTGGTGGTTGTATATTTCTTTTTCATTATAAGAAGCCTCAGTTACACAAAGATATCAGATAACTGGATTTGTGTTTCACTGAGGAAACAAATATTCATATTCTCATGTGGGATTATACATTATGGAAAGGGACAATGTTGCAGTTAGCCAAATTGGGCTAATTATAGTTCCCTAGATTTTGGTCTTTTGCAACCACATGTTGGTTTTATACTAAAAGACACTAGCCAAATTTGGCTAAGCATACATTTATTATTATGTGCCTTTACTACTTTGGGTTAAGAGATTTCAGCCCACAGCAGACAATGATTTGCTTAAAATGAAAAAAAAAAAACTCAAGTGAAAATGGAAAATGTTATGTATAAATACAAATCGATTTAACAGAGTCTGTGACTTTCATTCACAATATAAAATGACAAGGCTTTTATATTTTATGTTTGTATGACTAATGAAACAATAAGACTAGTTGACTAATGGTCTGTGACCTTCACTTTAGCATGTACTGTGATGCAATTTTTGTTGGATAAGACAACATCAAAGGGGCTTCAGAACTCATTTTAAAATGCACATATTGTTTTGTTACAGTGATGGATTTATAAAGGAGAATTAATGATAATATTTAAAGGTATGGTCTGTCAAGTCCTTTGTTCATTTGTTATTAAAAAACCAGTGGATATTGTAATGATAATAAAATTGCATGCACATGAGCACATTGGTGCCCACAAGATCTTTTGCAAAAGTTGGTATTAGGGGGGGGTCAGATAGTCACGGCCAGGAGAGTTAGTATAGTAAGCAGTCTGAAACTATAGCTAATATTTACTAAACATTTTGAATAGAATCTTGTGACATATTTTCAGCTTCTTTGCATGATAAAACTTGTTGGAATATATATTGCAGTATGATTGGGGGGGGTATGTGACCCTCCTTGACCTATGCTGCAGGCACCTATGCTTATGCATCAATCATTATATTTTCTCACCAACAATTAATCATTAAGTTTTGTAAAAACAACAAAGAATTAAAGGGTATGAAAAAATACATAAAATATGGTAAGCCAGGATCAAATTTTGTATATTTTGCTATTATTATGCAAGTCTGTTGTTTAAAGGTCATAGCAATAGAATGTAGTTAGATCATAATAGTTGACAGGTATGAAGATTGTATGGCACTGCATTAAGCTATAATACACAAAGGGCAATCATTCTAAAAACAATTGTGTGAGCACAGTAATTTGTTAACAAGAACATCTTTAGGGTGATGACCATAATATTTACTAAGTTTCATGGCAAACAAAAAGGTTGAAATCAATCATGCAAACAAGATTGTGTCATCATTTTGTTGCTAGTACATTTCTACCATGAACATACATTTATCAAAGGATAGGTTAATTATATGGGATGTTTTATTCAATAGCACAAGGGTCTTCTTATAATGATCACCTAATGTTTGGACACTTCTGACCTTTAAAGGTCACCAGCCACACTCCAACATTTTTCTGTTTACATCAGATTTGCATTACATGATTAAAAGTGGTTATACTCACACAAAATAAACAAAAAATTATCAAGTGTAAAGAAGAAATAATAATATAATTACTCAATAAAGACTTATACAAAGTATTTACTAGCCCTAAGCTACCAGAGAACATCAGTCAGAAATGACATACATTTATCCCAACAAGACAAAGTACATGATTCTTGTTGTCGAAAAATAAAACATTGTAAAACCATGGATAGAGAATATTTTGATGAAACTACTGAAAACTAATTTACTGTTCAGCCTTATATCGATATGCATGCGCAACACAGTAGATCATGTCACTTTCAAAACTGCTCCATTGTTTTAATTTATTTTGAAAATTCCCATTAATACAGGTAAAAAGGAATCAATGTTGGCTTCTCTATAATGGCAAACTTCATAAAAAAAGAAAATCAGCACACTTAAAAGAATCCAAAGGAACCAAACTTGACTTCCTTATGTCAGCCAACTTCATAAGAAAAATTGGCACACTTAAAAGATACCAAAGTCAGTTTTTGAGATTGTTTGCTTTGCAATAAAAAAAACCTTTGTATTTGATATCCTGTCAAAAAGGAAGAAATTAATTTTTTGCTCCAAGTTGTGTTTATCCATAACCTGGGTTTCTTTTTGTTACCCAGATGTGATCATAATTTATATTTGCAGGGCATATAGTATACACAACAATAACGTGCTTTAATAACACTTAAAACCCATGTTATCAAAAAGATTATCATTTACACTCATAGTGGATTATTTTAAAATAATGATTTTTATTTGTGAGATACACCATCCTATTGTTAACCTGGATACAATACAATCTTGGTCAGTTTGCACCTTGTAATGTCATGCATGAATAGCAGACACCTCCAAGCAATGAAGTGATATTTTTTGTCTCTTGTGATTTTGTTATTTGACCTAAGCAATACATGCTACATTAAGGACACATACTCAAACTGGTAACCACTACATGGTACATTTTTTTCTTTAATAAAATTTGCATGATGAAAAAAGAAGGAATAAATGATCACAATGCAAAGTTGGTCTCTTTCATTTTAATTTCAAATAAGTGTTTCTATGTTTATCTTTCTTTTTTACTCTGCCAGGATGGGTGGTGGCACAAATTCAACACAAAATTCCTTATTTGTATGGATCAATGGAGCAAATATGATTGACAATATTGACTAATAACGAAGTAATGATAGGATTTTAATTACGAGCACACACACTAAGACAACTTGAAAAATAAAAACATGCAATAAAAAATTTACAGATAAGAGATTCATATTGCAGCAACAATGATAAAATGCTCAACATTATTCCCTCTCTCTCCTGTGTAACTGAGTGTGTATTATATTCAGCAGTGTTACAACGTAAAGCCTAAAATTAAATATATTTGTTTTAATATTTAATGTACACTACCGTTAGAAAAAGGCACAAGCATAAGATATATCACATAGACTTTTACCTCAGGAAATTAAACACTTGAATGGCTAGGTTAAATAGAAAGGATAAATGTATGTCATATCCATGTTTGGCACACAGAAACTTCTGATTGTTTACAGAGATTGCAGAATAATTTTTTCATTTACATAAGTGGATTTATAAGTTTAATTAAGCATTTTTATTGTGTGCATACATAACAAATGTGTTTTGTTTATGACAATAAAAATATTATATGTTTGTACAATATAGGTAGCCGGTGACCTTTAAGTGATTTTTGTTGTAACTGAAACAATTTTTAAAAAATAGCATGAACTTCAAACCTGACCTGGCTGTTTAAAATCATGATGCAATGGTCAAAATGGTGGTGCTCCATTACAGATGTGCTGTACAACATAGCCAAGGGAGATGCAACTCTGAATATGCAAAAAAAAAAATTATAAATTCATTTAAAATATTTGTAAAATTTTTTTAAAACTGATGTGCATGTCAAAAGTATGTTTTGAAGATAACATGATGGCTTCACAAAGAATATTCCTGAAAGGAAAGACAACATTATCAATTTATATGCATTACAGCATCACATACAAAAAAACATATATAACATGCCAATGCTGACAACAATGGTACAAGTAGTGGACAGCACAATGCCTTCAAAGTTTATAAAAAAAAAAATCACCAAATATATTAACCCTTTACCTCATACAAGCGCCTTTTGACGTCTCCATCTGATTCGCATATAAGAGCCTCTTGATGCCTCTACCTGATTCGCATACAAGCGTTTTTTGATGCCTCTGTAAACAGATGCCATTTAGAGCAGGTTTTCATAGCGCCACCTTCGGGGAAAAAACCCCTATTAGATACTACATTCATTGGTGTAAATGACCATCATGTCAGATCATGTGGTCACTACGAAAGCTTCAATAACTTAGGTAAAGGCTCTGATACTGATGTAGGAAGCCATTAGTTTTATAAATTATCAAATTCAGCTGATTTAGTGATGTAGACGCAGACAAAGAACTTGTACATTTTGAGTATTTGAAATGACAGCTATGGTTAGTCACGTGTTTTCACTGACTTGATGGTGAACAAATTTTCTCAAGAACATACAAAATTCTTCTGTGAAAAACAATTATACAACTATAACAATCATATTTTACTCTTCAATCTTTCCACACATAATATGTGTAAACAAAAAATGTAAAATGGTTAAAATTGCTGTTAAACATAATATACGCTTCACTGCTTAACAGGCCTATGTGTAGCACACTGCACTGGGTAACTTTGCTACATATGTATTGAAGGGCTAAAAGCCATACATTCTATGAGGGAAAGGGTTAATCAAAAGTCCATGAAAGAAGCAGACATTGTCTGAAAAAAAAATTGCATGAATTCAAGACAATTTTTTCAGTTTTTCTGATGAGTGTTAAAACTATCTCTAAAATTACTGAGCATTAAGAATTTCATATTACTTTGGCAGACATAGTGGATGGAAGATCAGCACCATTTTTCATTTAGGTCAATTAGGCATCCTTAGAAGACTTTTGGAGAAACTGCATGCCAATATGAATAAATGACATAATACACAATATGTTCATTATGGCAACTATACTGAATGTCTGCAGGGTACCATTTTTATTTAGGACCATCCATATACTTTTGATGAAAACCCTGTTGATATGACAATCAATACTATGCAAGTAATAATAACAGATTTTTAAGAAGGGCATCATGGTGGCCATATTGAATGTGAGAATGGCATCACTGGCATTCATGTCCAATTACATACAACATAAAAACATAACTTCTCCATTTAGGTGGAGTAATGACAAAAATATTTTCAAGATAGCTTGAATAACCAATTTCAGATTAGCAACAGTTTCATTCATGAACAATTAGATTTTATCATAAGTAGTTATCTGGTGAAAAACCATTTCAATAGGACTTTCCACTTTGAAAGAGAATCAATAAAAAAAATTTTCAAGATTGCTGCCATGCTGGCCATAATGATAAAAAGTTCTATTTTCTTAGGTAAAAACCCAACATCAATATGACTTTACCTCTAACTGACTACTGTGGATATCAGACTGGTACAACATTTAAGATTTCTACAGCGTAAGAAATCTTCCAGTTACAATCAATGCCTTTATGACTTTCCAACCAAAGAAGCAGCAATAAAATTTTTTCAAGTAGCTTTGTAACCATACTTGATTTCAAATTTGCACTATTCGGATTAACCCTTTCATCACTACAGACCGAAAAATCGGTCTAGGGGAAGTAAGTCCGCAAACACTATGGACCGAGTTTCGGTCTAGGGCAGTATTCTTCCTTAACTCTTTCATCACTAAGTAACTTTGTAGGCATAGAGTCCTCAACACTAAGTAACTTTGGAGTTGTAAAGCAAAATGACTTGTAGACTTTGAAACAACATAACTTTGCCAATGTTAAAGATTTCTGGCTGGATTATGTGTCAAAATCAAGGTTAAAAATCAAATTTTATGACTAATTCAATGAAATGTGCATATCTATTACAACTGTTAAAATGCAGGTACAAACAGGTAACAACAGGTAAAATACAATTATTTTATTACCTCTTAGAAAACTTAGAATGTTCTCAAAACTTGTTCAAATGACACTAGATGTACTAGTGAATAATCACAGTAGCAACACAAGTCTTTCTTTCATGGTGTCCATAATATATAAAATTCTATAAAATGAACCAAAATGATCTCCAAGGTGAGATCTGTCCACACACCTAAGTGACCTATATTGCCTCTGCCACGTTTGATCGTCACATTGAAGTTCGTTGAACGGACAATTTTTCCAAAAACTTCATATGAATAGAATATTTGAAAATAATCCGAAGCTTTCCTGGAGCCATATAACTCTCGGGTATGCCCAACTCTGTCAGAAAACTGAAACAAATCTCTTTGGTTTTCGGGCTTCGTCCAAAAAAACCCCCACGTGGAGTGTACAATTCCTCTGGTTCAAAACCTTCAAAATCCTCTTCATCGTCATCACTTTCACCCACAAGTGCATTCCATTGTCTCTCCATACATTTTCTCTCATTGTCAAACAAATTTATCAGGTCAAAATTATTTAAATCCTCTGAAAACTCTCCTCTAAAAATCCTTCGAATGCCGCCATTTTGGATACAGATTTCAGCATTCAAAAAACACGTTAAAAGTTCCTACTTTGTTCGTTATTTCTAGTTGTATACAAGCTAAACTCAGGAGATCATCCAAATATAACATCTACATTACCAGATGGAAGTTATTAGAGGTACCCCGAAAGATATTTAGTCGGGTACTATAATGTTAAAAAAGAACACTGCTTGAGACCGAAAACTCGGTCCATAGTGTTGACGGATTTATTTTCCCTGACCGCATATGCGGTCTGCCATGATGAAAGGGTTAACGTTATAGTACCCGACTAAATAACTTTCGGGGTACCTCTAATAACTTCCTTCTTGTAATGTAGATGTTATATTTGGATGATCTCGTGAGTTTTGCTTGTATACAACTAGAAATATCGAACAAAGTACGAACTTTTAACATGTTTTCTGAATGCTGAAATTTGTATCCAAAATGGCGGAGTTTGAACAAATTTCAGAGGTTTTTGGCTGGAATTAATTTATTCAAATTATTTATTCACTGGAAATACAAACTGCTTATCTATACTATTCTTGGACAGAACAGAGACTTTAACTTGGAACTGTAGTGAATTCAAACAAATAAACCTTTGATTATATTACTGTGATTCAAAAAAAGACATGACACATCATCACAATACAGGCCTTTAGTACATTAGAGATTGCATGCCCCAATAAGGCACAAGAACAACTTCAACATTGGAAATTATTTGAAATACCACTAAAAATTATTTAGAACTTTTATCATTAGGACCTGTGTTTAGCAATTCTAGGATTATTTGTTATATAATTTGTAATACTGTAAGTTTTTTAAAATATTTTCCCTTTGTATTCTAAAGAAATAAATTATTTGCTGAAATTTACAAAACTTGTTTTTTTTTTTCTTCTTTCTCTTAATTCAAGACCATCTAGTTGTGACGATACCAAGTAGTTTTCGATGCATTACAAGAGTTTCCTGTTTTTGGAAAGTTTAAGTAAGTGTGAATTACTGTATAAAATTATGGATTTATTGTTGTACATCATGAAAAAATGCAGATTTTATGGCGAATACTAAGTTTACATACAAATTTTTTATATATAAAATTTACTAAATGATCCTCAAAATCCAAATGTGTTCCTCCATTAAATATATTGTTTATTCTTTAAAAAATGGTGTACTTTGAGCAACCAACTCTACATAAGAAAATTAACTTAACACACTTGAAACATGCCATTCCATAATATGTTTATGCATGCATTATTTGAAAAGCATGACATGGGCAGCCAAAAATATCTCCTTAAAGAAGGCTTATTTGAAACTTAACACTCAAATCATACAAAATTAAAATTAAATAAAAATAAAATTTCAGAATTTGAGGTGTATGAAAACAAGGACACCTTTTACAAAAAGTGACACATTTTGTTTTTAACAAAGGTGCAATTATTTTAAACCTATCTTATAGGGCATATAGTATAATTATTTTTCAAAACAAACACTCTTGGTCAATATTTTGGATGTCATTTTAAAAGTAAAGAATAAACCAGTCTTCACCATTCATAAAAGTATTCTATATCAAATAAAGCATAATAATATATGAAATTAATGGAAAATAATAACAGTTCTAACTAGGTTTCACAGAGATTTTGACAATGGGGGAGGAATGCTAGATCTTAGGTCATAGGGGAGAGCATTAGAGACAAATATGGTAGAAGTATCCCTTTGTTTACTATTTGTTCATGTACTGAGTACCAAAGATATCAAACCTTGAAGGATTATTAAAAAAATATGAACTGCTGTAAATAAATTTAATTTTGGAAAATGTCTTCATAACCCATGAGATAAATTCAAAGGATTAATGTCAAAATCACAGGTCAACAATCACATTGGTTCTGCTTGAAATTCATATACTTACTTAACTTGAAAAGCATTATTTGTGCCTCTGTGATCCAAGTCATGACAAAGACATGCTACCAGCATTGCAAATTCTTCTATATCTTCGAAAATTGGTCTCAGCCCACCTGTCTGAACAGAATAAACATCAATTTAAAAAAAATTACATGCTGTAGAAAGTTAGTGTAATAAATAAGCCTGCCAACTTTGCTCATATAAACATCAAAATTTTATTTCTTGTGTAAATGTGTACAAACTATTTTGTTTAATTAAAAGCATGTGACCAACAATATGAACAAATTTTGGAATGCAGGAAAAATCAAACTGGCTGATAAAAGCAAGTTCACTGAAAACAGGTGACCTATTTACAACTGTGTTAGCTTACAAAGGTTAGAAACCAGCACAATGTGGAATTATTTATAGCATAAATATAAATCCCTTCATACTATAATAATAATAATAATAATAATAATAATAATAATAATAATAATAATAATAATAATAATAATAATAATAATATTATTATTATTATTATTGGGTTACATAATTAGCTGCATGAAACAAATCCTCCTTGTGGCTCTCTATTATATGCATATTTATATTCCATGTGTATATACAGTCTCACACAGCACAATATTGATAATAAGCTATATTTATAGATGAACATAATAAACAGAAAATTTAAATCAGCATATTATAACTAAGTATATTATGTAATATAGTGAGTGTACAAAGTGGAAGGTTAATGAATTTATATTTTACACTGTAATGTATTTGTAAAATGGAACAGGTTCCACTTTTCATTCCTTGAATTAAATTAAAATAAATGCATTTATATTTGTACTTTATCTAATTCCTTTCCAAATTAGTGATCCTGAATACTGAAAACATTTCTTAAAGATCCTTTATTTGGTTCTGCAATGGAAAGGTGGTTTAGTGAAAATGCTTTTTAATTGAGTAGTGTTGCCTTGTTTTCTAACATGAAATAATTCTTCGAGATATAAAGGGGCCAAATTGTTAGAAACTCTGCTCAAGTCTAGCCCTTTCTCAAAAATATTAATTCACTTACTGTTAATATGCACTGGATTTGGAATGTTTTCATCATTATCTAAGATGAGTTTGCAAGGTCTTTTTTTTTCAAGTGGAATAATTGCTAAATATACGTGTCAAAAGCGTTTCCCCAGATAATATTACAGCAGTCTAGGTATATATCATTTGTAATGTATTAACCTATATTTAGTTGATAGATATGGCATTATACTAAATAACCACAGATATGAACCGACTTCATGACATATGACTTGAATATGTTCATTCTATGGCAAATTGTTGTTAACTATCACCCTAAGAATTTAGCCATGGGTAAACATTTGCGAGCATTCAGCCCGAGATTCAAATTGTTCTTTTCCAGTTTCAATCTCATTTATTTGGTAACAATTACTAATACTTTAGTCTTGTCTGTATTGACTTTCATGCCATTTTCCATATACCAGTAATCTAATTAAGACTTTTTGAAGGGAAACCACGAGGTCTGATGTGTGTCATCTTCTGCATACGAGCAGATAAAATACATTTGCCTATTGTCAGTAGCAGATCTGAGCACATCGTTAATGAAACTGGATCAGAAAGATCCTCATTTGACAACAATTACAGGTACCAAATTGCCATACCTTCTTCAATGCTGAAAGCAAAACTGAAAAAGTGCACTAAAAAACTAGCTGCACTGTCAGCTTTGTGTGTAAATCTTTACCTGAATCAACACTGTTGCTGCCGTTTTCAAATTGTGCTACATTATGTACTTTTGCCATGTGGTATACATACTTTTATACAATTAAATAAAAATAAAAATTGGTCAATTTTAAATCATGACAAAATATTAGTTCAGGATAAAAGAGAACACTGGTCTTGTTAAAGAGCAGCAGCAAAGCAGGACAGATCATTAGGTCTACAAATTAGAGAACACAATTAGAGGAGGAAAAAATGGACGTATAAGGTCGAGAAGGATAGATAGAGGCCTCTAACGTGCCAAGGAGGCTGGACTATAAACTAGTGTGCTGTCCCTCCCTGCTTTTGTTAATAATCAAGCACAAAAAAATGGTAGCTGTTGGCAAAGGTCTGTAATTCAATTCTCATTGTAATAATAATAATCATGAGGAGTGATTCTGCACTGACCATGGAATATCATACAGCTAAATTAGCTCAACAATGACTTGAGGCAATTGAGAAATATCTCCCAAACTGATTCTGTCAAATGGCAACAGCATCAGCATTTGGAGGCCAAAAGGGATTTGCAGAAATTGCAGCAGAGTTGTTTAAACTAGTCACAAAAGCTACTAAACAGTGTATCCTCTAGGGAAGCAAGACTGAGTAAAACAAAGTCTCCTTAGTATCAAAACAGTGGTTCAAAATGAGTAAAAAACAAACTTTGGAATCAAAAGTGGGGGTCAGATAATTATACACTTGCTTATCCTGTACAGAAATTTCTCATGGATTCTGTATGGAATACTTCAGGAATCCATATGGAAGAGATATGGACTGAAACACTTAATGGAATCAGGCAATTTATTCCATAATTAACAGAAGTACTAAATAATTGACTGACTTATGCTCATCAACTTTAATGGCTCAAATGAACACTGAATCAGTTCATCATACAACACAAAGATAACTATTCCAAATGAAGCTAAATAATAATAATAATAATAATAATAATAATAATAATAATAATAATAATAATAAAAATATTAATAATAATAATATTGATGATAAAATAAAATGCTTCAATTTTAGAAGCAAAGGTGTCTCTAGATAACAAATGCTATTAAAATTGTCACACTAATCTATTATTACAAAAAACATGCACAAGGCATTAAGAATAAGTACATACATGAATTATACACAAAAAGTAGTACAAACATGTAAATTAACAAATAGGCGAAGTCTTACTTAATATATAAGTAAGCCATTATATGTAAAATTTTTTCAAGATTAGTTTTCTACAAATTTTTTTGAATGCATATTTTTTCTCCATATTTATATTAGTAAATAATTTTCTTCTTCATTGAAATGCATCAAACTTAATATTTAACCATGTTTCAATAACAATGGAGTATTTTCAAGCCAAGAACTATGGAGTATTTGCAAGCACTTTTATGGTAGTTATTTTAAGTCAACATCAAATTCAAATACTTTTCAATTTAACCACAGAATTCAAGTGCTTTTCAACATTGTGAAAACCATACAGGACTGAAAATACTATCCAAGAAAACAAACAAATCCTATTTTCTTCACGCCATAGTGATCATAACCTATGATTCATTCTTACTTAAAGTGTATGCTGACAACAAACTTTGATAATGTAAAATTGCTTGAAAACCGCAATTTTAGCATGGAATTATTTTAATATTTTTTAACCAATGGAGTTAACTTTTGACCCAAAACAAATAGGTTTCTACTTGACTCCAAGTGAAAGCCACCCACAAAGTTCAGACCAGGTTTTTGATGCAAAAGTTAAGATGTTTTGCTGAAACCATTAATTCTTCAAGACTGAAAAACCTCTTGAACCTAAAATTGACTGAGTTCATCCATACCACAAATACAAGTTATTTACAATGTTTGTTACCAGTAAATGGATGGCAGAAAACTTAATTTATTGTGTATGTGTCAAAAAATAACAGAACAGATTGGATGGATGTCATAACATTATGTTCTCTGGCTTATCAAAGGCATATAGTAATATAATGACAAAAACAATTCTGTAACTGAATCCTTCTATATACATATAGTGTTTAATAACATGTTAGCACAGTACTGTCTAAACAGTGCTAATTAAAAGCTTTAAATAATAAAGATAAATCCTTTTTTTACATACAAAACAGCAGAAAAACCAACATAACTTACATAAAGCATGGTGAACATGGTCTGTGCCACATTGAAAGCATGCCTCCAATTGTGGTATGTGACAGGGCGGTAATTTTTCTTCACACTACAGGTCCATCTGACCATTACCTACAAATTTTGAAAATATATTTAATGCATTTGGTAGAACACTAAGTACTGGCTGAAAAATAAGCTTTGTGCTAATGCAGCTAAGACAGCTGAATATCTTGGTTCATACACTTTCACTCAGGTGGTGCTCTACATTTTCATATTTAGCATAAGTTAGAATTTTAAAGAAAAAGAATTTTCCCAGGTTTTCTCACTAGTTATACTTGCTATTTTAAAAAGAATTTGTATATCTTTGATATTGTACAAAGAACCTTTAATTCCCTTTATTTTGGTGTAAGATTGATGGGAGTAATATGGGTTATAGAGTATACAGCTTGGTCTTACTCCAGATGCACATCTTTCAAAAAAGTGCTAGCTCCACTTGATCATTTTTACTTCCCAAACTTCAACAGTAAATTGTAAAAAAATAGACAATAACTTTTTTTTTTACATTTTATATATTTGGTAATTCATTCATTGCACTTTCAGAAGCTTGTATTGTCAAGTCTGGCAAAATTCATTTTAAATATTTTAATAGATGTCAAGGATAGTGTACTTCAGACAAATTCTGGTTGATTTTTGGAGTACAAGGGAGCAATTAATTTAGTTAGCAGTGTGCTAAGATCATTTACAATTTCCAAAGAAATGTTAGCCACATTACATAAAAGTAGCATAGAGGTATGCCAACATTCTCTCCACTGTGCTTGTTTTCAATGCAAACAACTTCACTTTACATACATCATTCTCTCAAAAGTACATAAATGGTGAGCACCACCTCAAGTGAAATTCATGATCTTTTCCTTCACTTTCCAGTGCCTCAAAATAAATTTCAAAGACCTGAAATCTGCTAAAATAAAAAATACGGTACAGCATTTTCTTTGAATCCAGCTGTCTGAAATCATATGAACCACCATATGATCCATAGATCCTTTAAATAATAAAAGCAATATATGCAGAAATAAAAAAGGTTATTATAATTATATTATTATATTTTGAATGAAAAATAGTTTACATTGCAAAGTGAACTAAACCTGTCTGGGAACATATGCACAAATGTTTTATTAATGTCAATATTCACATAATATGAATGGTGTCCTGTTATACCCCTTAATATAAAAAGTGCTTTTAGTTGTTTCTTAGCACTAGTTACAACTGATACTGTCAATGAAGTAGGCTTATCACCAGAGTTGTAGTAGGATCATTTTTTTTCAGCATGGTAAAAAAGTAATTTTTGGTCCTATATTTGCCTTTTGGCTTTTTCATACAGTTAAGTATACTTTTATTTTTACTGCTCATGACATTTCAATAATGACTCTCCCACACTAGCTACATCAAAATGGTTTTTGACAAAACCAGTATGTATTATATTTTGACTAGATTTTGAGCATCTTCCAAGTGTACCTGGGGCTGCTGGTGACAGAGTGATCTAAGGTGTTTAACTTTGAATGTATCTTGCCTGTCAGTGTGGGTGTACAAGAGAGAAAACAACCAGTAGCTTTCTGAAAGTCGATGCTTTTACCAAGGTTTTTCCTTTATCATATATCCTGACCATCATGTATAGCCCATTATGTATTGAAAAATTTTGCTAAACCCCACAAAACCAAGCCAAACAAAACCAAATCATCCAAGTGTACCTTATAAATTTTTTGTGCTGAAGTGTATGTGGTTATATAGGAACATTTACTAATCTTAAATAACAATACTAAAATTTAAAACTAATATAATTTAACCAAAGCTTATTAAATCCTGGTTGCTTAATGCCCTGCACCTTCAAAATTATTCCAGACAAAAATTATTGATCACTATGGAATTTTACAATGGCAGTCAGGTAATAGAATGGGTCAAGAAAAGAGGACATTGAGTCTTATCATAACCAATAGCAGGGTAAAAAAAAACATTTTTTCACCACAAGGTGCTTTCATTGTGACATCACAGCAGGATTATTCAATCTGGCTAATATTGGATTGATCTCATCCAAAAAAAATTTCCACATGATCGAACCCTTAAGTTATTACAACTGTTGTGAAGCTTAGCTTCTTTTAAGTATTATCATAACTCAAACTTACATCATAAGGAACTTTATATCTCTCTATGATTCCAGCATCCTGGAACATTGAAATCACTGCTCTCACAGTTTCATCATCACTCATGGGAAGGTCATTAAATTCAAATGTATAGAGCCCAATCTCTTTTGCTGATGGAATCTTAGATTGCTGCAAATAGTAAAAGACATTTGTCTTTGTTCAGTGTTCAGATCTTTTCGTAAAAACAGTAAATAAACATACTCTTTTAAAAATAAACAGGATAAAGACAGATCACAATCCACGCAGGACGAGTTAAATCAATGCAAACCATTGGTTGATTTCAAGCCATTTCCTAATTATGCAGGCAGTATACCCAATACAATTTTAGCTTACATAGATAAAGTTAACATTGCTGAACAAAGATGAAAAACAAAATGACTTGGATAGTGGCAGAAATAGTGGAAATATAAAAATCAAACAAATTATGAAAATTATGAGAATCAGCCACTGGGAGTAGACTTTTACTTGCCAGACTCTGATGGAGTATTTACAAGAGATTAAGAATTTCTGTGAACATTAAGTAGAATTAATTTCATGTGTTGATAGTGTTAATTATTCTGTGTGAATTCATAATGGATTTTTTGGATTATTCATGGCAAGAGAAACAAATTGGTAAGTAAATCATTTATTTTCATTTATTTAAGAACAAAAGTAAAGCATGCTTTATCAGATATTTTTAATAAATGTTATACACACCATGGTATTTCTGAATTCTGAAGATTGGTTAGTTCAGTTACATTCCATTGTTTGCATCCTTAATGTGTGGGACAGCTGTTAGGTTCAGGGGGTTAATGAGTTAAAGATACTTTGTGCACTCTGTCAGTTAGGTAAGAAGTAAACCAGTTTAGAGAGATTTCATTTAATTTATAGATTTTCAGTTTCTCAAGCAAAATTTCATGGTCCACAAGATCAAAAGCTTTGCAAAAAATAACCATAATGGTGCCTTCCACTTCTCCTTTATTTAACCCATAAGCCAAGCAGCTACGCATTCCCCTACAGCATACACCTAGAGCAGTTTTAGCTTTACCAGTGCCTGTATCCCTGAGACTTGCTGACAGAACTTTTGCTTTGCAGATTTTTACAGAGGGGACTACTTGTAATAAATTTGTTTTTTTTATGTTCTTTTAACCGCTAGGCTAGCCTAATGAAAAACTGTAATTCTGTTGGGGTGGGATAGAGCCATTTATCTTTTCTTTTTAAATTTTACTTTTTATTTTTATTCTTTAAAATTTAGGTTTCCTTCAGTTTTATTTTTTAGACCTTTTTCATAAAGATTGTCAAAATGGAATTTTATGGGTTTTTTTTAAAGTTAATGAGGTCCACATTAAACCCTGATATTAGTAAGCTTTATCTCCAATTATTTCATTCAGTGATTACAACCCACTTACTTTCATTACAAAATTAGAAACTAATATCACACTGAGATGGAGTTTAATGTTGCAAGAACACAATGTTAGGCACATCAAGGGAAAAGATAATTTGATTGTCGATGCGCTTTCATGTGTATATAAATACTATATTGTTTTGTGTCAATCATAATTCAGTTTCAAATGGAATTTTAATCATATGTATATTTAACTAAAATGGAAAATAAAGCTTTCCTGTAAAAATCTTTCATTTTATTTAGCAGGAGAGATGTTTAATGTATATGATTTGTGTTGTTTGCTTGATTTTAGTCCATATTTAATGGTAGGAATTTGGGACTACCAGACTAATGTAATTTTTTATAAAAAGATGTTTACCTGAATTTGAGTTCAAAACCTACCCTTGATTATGAGCTTTAAAAGTTGCTTCAGTTTTCAAAAGATGATATAGTTGGGTTTTTTCCTTTTCTTCAGAAAATGCTTTTGAGACATAGGTCAAGTTTTGATGTAAACAAAGGGGTTTCGTCAACAAATCTTCATACCTATCTTAAGATGAGTCTCTGGATGCCTTTTTGATTGAGCAGAATCATTTATATAAAAATTATTCATTAGAATTACTGTTTTTTTATAGTTTGGATAATATCAGTATTTTGGGATTATTGTGAATTCATTTAAAAAACATTCTGAATTATAGTGTTGTGATACATTAATACTATTGGGATATCAGCACATTCAATACTGGAATTCATATAGAATGCTCTATACTTTTGAAAATTAAGCAGAACTTTTAGGATTATTTGGGATTTAATTCACAATACTAAGTTCCTCTTAAATTTATACTTTGAAACTAAGAGATTTTGCTTCTTTCTGTTACTTAGTTTAAGATCAGAGTCATAACAATCTTCTATTCCACAAATTTTCAGATTTTCAGACAACTTGTTACCATTATTTTGTCTGTTTCTTCACGTTGTGCTGTCGCATGATAGGACATGATTTCTAAGGCAACAGTTTGCTTTGCCATTAGCCGACATGCGTTTTCATACATCTGACAATTGTGAATCCCAAGGCCAGTGAAAATAGAAAATGCCTGAAAAAAGGAGAGAACAATTGAATTATTTCTACTGAAGGTATAACTAGCACTGTTCCACAGAATCATCTGTGGTGCCCAAGAAAAGCAGTTTTGGAAAACAAAATGTATGCCAACATACTCTTATTACTTTAAGGTTTATATATATATAAAAAAAAAAAGCAAACTTCTTAACATCATCTATTGGAGACTATACTCTATGGTGACTAAAAATTCTAAATAGCATCTATGGGTGTGGCGATACTCTACAGTAATGATGCCTTCCTAAGTCCCATGTATTTTTAACTAAACATCCCTTAAAACTAGGATGATTGCGAGTATTCATGAAAGACTTTCTCTATAATGATGAAGACATCCAAACATGGCACACAGAGTCCTCCTCTTGTATAGACTTCCTCACAAGCAACAACCTCCTCTACAAGGTCAGTTATCTCAGCATTGGCAAGTTTGTATATCAAAGTAGCCCCATAGGTGGACACCCCTCTAAAGTGGCTGCAACCAGCATTTTTGACCAATAATGTCAGATTTGCCGATCACATATGACCATATTTTCTCTGTCTAAAACTAATAAAACTTCATATGGAAAGATATATAATCTGATCATCTCCACTGATGTCTGTTTCCAAATATCATTTTTTTTGTTATAGAGCTAAGTGTTGGCTGAAGTACCTTTCAAAATGTATAATGCTTAATATTATATCATTATTTATAAACACCAATGTTTATAGGAAATGGGCTCAACAATATTGTAAAAGAGTTTTGAGCTTTTGAGTGCTTCAATTTTATAATCACAACTGGAGGTAACTTTCAAGATCACATCGTGGTCAACAAAGACCATATTATAATTCTTGTGGATTCACAAAGAGAAATGAACCTTGCATGAAACAGGGTACCAGCTAAGACCGAAAATTCATAAGATAGAACTTAGATCACTTCCTTTATAAACAAGGCATATTCTCTAATCTAGTAAAGTTTTGTCTGCATGATTAAACTGCAGTACAATTAAGAACATAGGAACAATAACTAAAACATTTAATGTGATAAAAAGTGCACAGAACTAAGTCCATTGAATCATTGATTGATTACCTATTCGATAATTCCATAAATTACCATAATTTTGAGTTTGGAATTATATTCCTTTGCACAAACAAACATATTAATGAAACTGCTTGTTAAATCCATGTAAAAGGCATATTTTTTGTTATCATTCTTTTCCTTTGAATAATTTGACACTGTAAATATCAGAAGCAGATGACATGAATGTACATCTTTAGCTGCGCATTGAAATGTGCAGACAATGATGGTGTTATGGCCATTCTACTCACAGTCACATTAGAAAATATAAATCAATGAATGAATTGACTAAGTTCTTTGCACTTTTTATCAATTTAAAGGTTTCCATTATTGAAATCAGTAGGGGAGGTGCAAACAGGTTAATTGACTCAGAATAGCAAGTTTAACAACGCTTGGATACCAGAATTTAAGCGTGTGCAGGATAGTAGCAAAGGTCCTGACATTGCATTGTGTCTTTCATGCAAATTGAACTTTAAGATAAGATATCATATGGAAGAAGAAATAATATCACCAGGCATAAACAGACACCATCACATAGAAGCAACAATTCTTTTGTAATAAACACACCCACATTGAAGGCATTATTTGAGACTAGATCAAAAATGGATAAAAACACAAAAGGACAAGAGGATGCTTGGACCAAAAGACTATTGAGAGCCTGCTATGTGTGAAAATTAACAATCACAATGAATGTCACCAGACAATAATCTTTTGAAGAAAACTAAAAATTCTAGTGGATTGTATTAAAAAAATCTTTGTAACATTTTCCATCAGATTCTGAATCCGAATCATGTACAAAATTGTGTTTTGTATTATATGAAGAGAATACATATTTTGTGACAAACTGATTTTGTTTTATATTTCCTTAAAACATGTAAAATTTATGCTGATAAAAAAATCTCACTTTTTAGAAGCCAATCTCCTGATCAAAATGTCTAAATCTACTGGTTTGAAATCCTGGTTCTGTCACAGGTATGGAAATGTTTTCCAAAGTCATGTAAATTCACACATACAGCAAATACAATCAGGTCAAAGAAACATTGCATGGATGTACAGTAATGCACCAAAGTTTGTCACCACCTGGTATGAAGTGATGGATATTTCCTGTTTACATAACTGCTTGTGCATTTGGACATTATATGACTAATCTTGGTGTTAATTCAAATGTGCTGTTATTACTACACAAGATGTTCAGCTTAGTGATTTTGCTGCTCTTTCATTAACAGGCAACAAACAAAATTGTTGGTTGTCTTAACATTTATCTGAAATTGTAAATAAATCAATGGACCAGTTGTAAGCTGTATAATTTCTACAGCGATTATGAGTAGTTGAAGATGTGGTAGTTGTGAATAGGAGGCAGGGTCTCTCATGACAATCTTTTGTTAAATTACATTAGCTGGTTTAAATCCAATTACATGTGTAAGTTCATCATTTGGTGTATGATTGAATAATGGACATTTTGTTACCCATTCGTGAGATTGCCCTGTCAGCACTCTGGGTTTCCAATTGCATTAAAGATGTCTGAATGATCATTCTGCAAGTGTGAGATTAAATCATTCCTCATGATGCATATTAACATGCCAATTATGAACTCATGCTTTATGTTTTGCCAATTATACAGCAGCAGATCCAATATATTTGTGGATTAAAATGTAATAATCTTGGCTATGGTAATGGTCTTTGTGCACGGATACAGTCTACTACATCAGCAAAACTTGCTGAATCTTTTGATGAAACTTGTTCAGCTACTTTTTATTTACTTTCTACATCTACAATGGTTAACATGTATTTGCATTTGTGCAATATGAAAGAAATAAGAGATCAGCATGAAGAACCAGTTTGAATATATATATATATATATATATATATATATATAAACACAATAAGAAACAAAAGTGGAGTCACAATGAAACTTTCTCAAACAAAATTAACTGGATTGTCACAGTGTTGCTGAGTCAAACACAACTTATTGCAGCCAAAAGATATAATACCTCAGTGACATTAAAATGATCTAAATCATGTAATTCCAACAGCACAAGGTACAGTGGAATATTTACAATCACTCAAGTGATTCCAGTTTTCTTTACAGCAGTGGCTCCAGTGGTTGCAAAAATGGGAGCAGTTGGGGCATTTGGAACAGCATCAGGATTGGCTGTGAAAAAAAGCAGTTAAAGGCAGAATCTCTAGAAATCACTTTAAAAATAAAGAGAGAAAAAGGCATTCTACTACCAGGAACAAGTAATCAAATGCCATCAGACAGAGGCCTTCTATTACACAAGAGGTGACACACCCATTAACCAATCAACAATTTACTTGTAATGGTAAAGTCAGTCAAGCATTTTTATGGTGTCTGTATGTAAAATGAAATTGCATCAATAAGAAACCAGAATTATTTACCTGAATTTGACAACAGATCCTGGCACTTATTTGTTTGAATATGTAGCAACATTTAATAATTTTTTGTATTTGGACTAGTATGGACTTGCACCACCATCTGAAGTAGTTGATTATTTAACCACAGGCACCAATATTGGCATTCAAAAAAGGAAGTTTCAGGCAGAATCTCTAGAAATCACTTTTTTAAAAAAGAGGAAAAGGTATTTGATTAACAATGTTTCAAAGGCACCAATTATTTCTTGCAAGCTTGTATATATTTAGGATTCTGCAAGCTTGCAATATTTCTTTCATGTGGTTTGTGCAAGCTTGCCTTTTTTTTCCCAGTGCAGACCTGAACAAGCTTGCTGCAAGGTTCCAAATACTAGCTTGCAATTTCAGTTTGGGATATGCCCATGCTGAATGAAGTAATCTACCAGTGACTCCTTTTTTTCAACATTCACAGTGACTCCAATATAACATGATAGTCAGAATCCATAGAATCCAATCATGTTATAACCAATAAAGTCAATTATCTGAAAATGATTCATGTAACAAAACAGGGTATGTGCGTACATGCATCTAAAAAAAAGTGGTGTGATGAAAGTAAATCATATATGCACACACACACACTGTGCATAAATACTTCTCTAACATATAGCATAGCTGGCAGCCCAAGAGTATAAAAATACTGACTGCTTATGACAAAAATACTGATTTTCAAGAACAAATACCAACTTTTAAATTTTGATGCACATGTAACTATTTATAACATCTACAACCATCAGTAAAGTAATAACTTATTTAATTATTTGATGTCAAACATGCAAG
Source organism: Potamilus streckersoni (assembly GCA_016746295.1). Taxonomy (NCBI): domain Eukaryota; kingdom Metazoa; phylum Mollusca; class Bivalvia; order Unionida; family Unionidae; genus Potamilus; species Potamilus streckersoni. The sequence goes on along the minus strand of JAEAOA010000332.1, from coordinate 866,361 downwards.
TGTTGCACTCTTGCACCTTCTGAATGGGCACTGTTACATTTGCGTGCCCATTCAGGTGCAAGAGTGCAACACATTCAGACTGTTTATAGGAACCTTTTCCACACCTTGTTTTGTTTTTATTCAATCATTATCCATTCCAATGTACCATCTTTCAATGATGTCTTGAATTCTGTGTGATTTCCCTACTGAACTGTTTTCATTCTAGCATACAAGTAATCCTTAGTGATTTCACTGTCTGGAAATGCGTGCGATATGAATTGTCAGCAACACAAGTAACATAATTAGATAGGTTCCTTTTTAAAATAAATTTATTAAACTGATGTTTCACAGAATTAAAACAAGGTTCTCTCAGATATCTGCATATGTTGTAAGTTCTGGTTGAGAAATTGATGATGAAGCAGATCGCTGATGCTTATTAGCTTTCTTATATTCATGTCATGCCATGCCTCTATGCCCAATAGTGAAATCACATTACGCAATTTGCAAAATGAAAAGTTTTCCCCCTGCACTAGATGGTTTCACAACTTTAAACAAGATGGCACAATTATCCTTCCAATTCTGTTTTCTTTTTTTTCCTGGAGAAAATTCTGAATATTCAGCTTTCCTTTTCAACATAATTAGAAGCTGATTATTACAAAGATGAGTTACTGTGATAACTGTGCAATCCAATATGGAAGTTAATGACAGACATAGTAACCTTGATTTTGAATGAACCAATCAATTATTTCTGAACTCTATTATTTCATACATGTGATACATTTCTATTAGAATAGGACTGAGTGCAAAGAATATTGCAAGGAAATTTTTAATTATTTCTTGAATTAAAAAAAATTATTTATAGCAAGAAATACATACACCTGTATTCAGATCCAAAATATGGAAAAAAGTGACACTTGGCAACTATGATACAGCATGAATAAAGCATCAACACTGTTAAATTGCCAATTTTGTCACATGCGGTGAATGCACAATAAATGAAATTCTCTTAAAAATATGTGCACAAGTTTAAAATATTCAGTAGCTGTCACAAGTGAAGCACCCCATAAAAAGTTTTTAGGCAGATTCTGCCTGGATTTTAGGTAGATTCAATGTATATTTACCTAAAAACCCAAATTTCTGACAGACTTTCAGCAGACTGGAAATATGGCTAAGGTGACAGACTGAATTTGTCTAATAGTTAAGCTTACAATTTCTTATATTCCTCTTAAAGGATAATTGTTAGACAGAAAAGTTCTGATTGTCTAGTTCATTTTTCTGCTTTAAGACAGATTTTGGACTTAAAATGATTTTAGACTTAGAAAATTTGGTGCAAGGTGAATTTTGGACATGACCTGATGTTTACTCTGAAAAATAAGTTTTTTTGCTTCCTATTAAAATATGCTCAACAAGAATCATTCCCTAGTGAAAATGTGACTGAAATTTCAGTGAAATCACAGTGAAAAGTTTTTTAATATTCACTCAGTGTTCTATTTTCACTAAAATTTTTGGTATTTTAGGAGATTTTACCCAATGTTCAGAAAATATCAGTGAAATTTTGTGACTGAAATTTCACTGAGAGTTTGCCAAAAGTTCTGAAAATATATTCATATTTTTTATTGTAATATTACTGACACTTCAATAACAAATATCAATCAAATAAAATTAATTTTTTTTTGTAGCAATTTGAATGATTTTCAGCAACATTCATATTTCCTTTTTCAGATAGCTGTAATTTTATTATTCATTTTGGGAACAATAACTTATTTTCACAGCTTTAATTGTTATATTTCATTTTCAAATTTTTGTTGTTGTATTTTTGTTTAAATTCAGTTGGATTTAACTGCCCTCAAAAAAGATTTTTTTCTTCTTTTCTGTTTTAAAGGAGAATGTTGCTTTTCTGACCTGAACTGAATTTAATTTTCCTCAATATGGACCCTTTTTTCAATACATCTGGAACTTTGTTTTTTTTTAATAATGCTCTATCTGGTCCCATCTTGCAATGAACTTTCTAATAAGTATTTGCTCTGTACATTATTTAATAGATGATTGCCGAAAAGAACTTTCTGATTTGTCCAAACCTTGTACTTTCCCAATCAATCTTTGCCTAACGGAAACTGATGAGAATGAGCTCAATTTTTATTTCAGGTGGGAATCTTTGATGGATTCTTTTTATTATAAGTGGAATATCAACAAAACTAAAATTAGCATATTTTGCCTAAAATTCCACCTGAATTCCACTTGAAATTCACCTAAGCTCCCTTAATATGAGCAATTATAATTTAGACCAAAAGCACCTAAAAAAACCCTAAAGTTCACCTGGAAAAGTTTGCGTGGGGAATTTACCGTTCAGTACATCCCAAGGTTAAGAAATGGTGTCTGTACAAATTTTGTACACCTAAAATTTCTCTATGCAAATCATAATACTTTATTGTATTTAGTTTATTTACTTCATCAAATCCCAGATTTTTAACTTTCTGTTACTGTCATGTTTACTTATGGCAAAGTCAATCATATTCATAAACTGACAAATTCAAACACTGGACTTCATTCTTCTAACAGTTAAAAATTTATGTTTCTATGTCTCTTTCTCCATCTTAAATGATCCACTAATTAACAGCTGTACTCTATTTGCTTGAATGACTACAACAAAAATAAGTCAATCAATGATCAGGTTGTTTTTCTTTGGAATAGATGATATTAATCACTGATCAATTGTCTAACAATGCCAGTAAACCATGCAAACATGTTGGTGGTTTTTGTTGGTTTTGATAATTAATAAATTGTTGTACGATAATTCAAACAAGTTTTGGTTCTGCTGTTAACATTGATTAACAATGTACATATATTAATTACCTTCAAAATGAACTGGTATGAATCTTGCCAAACACCAGATTGTTTGTTGCTTTGCAGTGTAAGCAGTTTAAAGAATAAACAAGTTGGATATTGTTTGATCAGTGATTGTAAACAGAATACATTGAAGACAAACTAAAAGACATAATGTATTTATTTAAAGAGGGTAACTCAATTAGCTAAGAACTAATCTTCCTTAAGGCCCTCATTCAAAGGAATTTACTTATTTTTGCTGCATCTCTGAAGCCACTGTATATACTGGGTTTGGAAAAAAGAAATAGAGTGGGCATTTCTAATCTCAACTGGAACACTATTCCAGAACAAAGTTCCAGAGTATTAGAAACTTTATTTTAAATAATTCCTTATTTGGTTTGGGAATTTTGTAATGTTTGGTAGACATTGATCGCAGGTGGGGAGTATTTCCAGGTAGCCTATACTTGAATAGTGATTGTAAATATTCAGGAGCACTATTATTAGCTATCCTGTACATTAATTTGGCTTTTCTCAAACAGATTCGGTCTTTAATAGGTAATATTTTTAACTTGCTAGCTAAATTTTCCTTGCTTTCTTTCTGGATTGATATTAACTCAAAAGCTCTTTTTGAGATGTGCCAGCTTTGCTAAGGTTTTATCATTTGAATTACCCCCTACTGTATTACAGTAGTCTAAATAGGGTTGTATGTAACTGTTATAAAATAGTTTTCTGTGCTTTTCTGGGAGAAAGTGTTTTATCCTACTGAGAAGCCATAAACTTGAATTGACTTTTTTTACTGATATGTTTGATATGTTCAGTCCATGATAAGTTATTATCTACCAAAACACCAAGTAGACTATCATGACAGACCATTTGCAATCTTTTATCCTTCCATGTCAGACATAGTTCATCACTATCAAGTTTTGTTCTTTTGTTCGGTGTTGAGATAAATAATATTTTAGTTTTACCAGTATTAAGCACCATAAAATTGCATGTGCACCAGTTGTCCAGTTTGTTTAGGGCATTCTGTAGATAAAATTCAAGTTCATGCTTTGTGTGTTGGACATCTGACAATGTTGTGTCATCTGCATAGAGATCTGTAGATGTTAAAAATCAAAATCCCACACAAACACTTTTTATTTATAGTAACTGTAGATGACATGTTTCTAAGAAAATAGACAGGTTTCTTGAATTTGAAACAATGTGCCACATATTCATTATAGGTTGATATACACTTGGTAGCAGACTGGAGTCTATTGAAAAAAAAAAAACAACATAGCGCCAAAAATTAACCCTACACCTCATAGAGTGTATGGCAATTTAGTCCCTCGATATGCATGTAGCAAAGTCACCCAGTGTAGTATGCTCTAAATAGAACACCTGTTACCAGTTCAATTCCATACACAAAAGACCTGCCTGTTAACTGTTAAGCAGTGTAGGGTATGTTATGTTTAACAGCAATTTTAACCATTTTACATATTTGGTACACATACTATGTATGGAAAAGTTTAAAAGTAAAATCCGATCATCATAGCTGTATAATTATTTTTCACAGAAGAATTTTTTATGTGTTTTAAAATCTTTTATGTGTTTTAAAACCGTCAAGTCAGTGAAGCTGCGTGACCAACCATAGCTGCCATTTCTCATACTCAAAAATTTATAAGTTCTTTGTCTGCATTTACATCACTAAATCAGCTGAATTTGATAATTTATAAAAATTAATTGCTGCCAACATTGATATCAGACCCTTTACCTAAGTTACTGAAGCTTTCATAGTTGTGATTCTAATCTTGAAAACTCAAGTACTGAACACAATTTGCAACCTCCATTTCAGAGAGTGGAAAATAGGACCCAGTTACTTTAAATAGCAGATTTTGACTAGAACATAAACATTGACCATGTGATCTGATGTAATGGTCATTCACACCAATGAATGCAGTATATAATAGGGAGTTTTCTTTGAGGTGATGCTATGAAAACCCGCTCAAAATGGCTGATGTTTACAGCAGAAGTCCAAAGGCAATTCCATGAGAATGAAGTAGAGGCCTCTTAAGGTGATTGCATGAGGTAAAGGGACAAGTGAAAACAGGCTTTTTTATGTAACTTGTGGATATTATAGGAATAAAACTTTTAGAAGACAGGGAATTTGTTAAAATCAATAATGCTTTACGAATTTTAACTTTACGACCTTTCAGCAAAGTTCAACATGTTGACTGGTTAAAGTGAATGCTGTGTATAAATAATTTATTAATTTTGTTTTGTGTCTGTCTTCTCATACTAATCTACAAAGAATTAACAATTTGTGATGCGAATTTCAGCTATCTGCAGATCCAGATACTGTAAGTAGCAGTAAGATCTTCATATGATTTTCTGAAATTATGCCAAGTAATATACAGATTATTCTTTTTATGCTCAGACCTTTTTGCCACACATATCAGAAATATAGTCAAACCTGGTTATCTCAATTACATCAGGGGTGTAAAAAAATCTTTGACATAACCGGGTCAAGAGATATCAGGTTTCATAAAAACCAGTAACATATTTTTTAAAGATGTCCTTGACCATTACTCCCATCTCTTGCTCGTGTTTAACTGGAATCTCCTCCACTTGCATGTTACAATAAAATATAAAAATGCTTAATTGATAATAAAATGAAAGAAACTAACCTAGTGTTATTACTTATTCCTTTTTTATCATCATGAGCAAATTATTAAAGAAAAAATATATGAACTCCCTAAATCACATGTAGTGTATGCATTCATACTATAGCATGCATCACATATACCATATAACACACGACGCATTGAAAACAAATCATGTTTGTACTCGAAGGCTTGAATATATTATCATGACTAAAAAAAAATGGATTCAAGAAAATCATAAACAAGAGAGTGTGAGAGAAACATCAATGGAATGCTTTCAGGCACACACCATTCATGCATAACATGGTGTTAGGTGCAAAATAACCAAGATTGTATTATATCCAGGTTAATATATTACAGTATCTTGCAAATAAAGATCAATAACTTTTTGAAAATATATGTACATGTACAACATTTTGCTAGTATGGGTTACAAAGAGTATTACAGTATTAAAGCAAGTGGATGTTGAGTATACTACTTACCCTGCAGGCATCAATGCAATGTAACAAATATGATTCTAGGTGACAAACAAATAGATGTCCCAGTGCTGAATAAACATATCCTGTAACTAGCAGTAAACTCGTTCTTTGAACTTACCTGCAGGATACTTTATTGCAAAGCAAACCAGCCCTGGAAACTAACTTTGGATTCTTTTTAGTGTGCAGATTCTTTTATTCTTTATTGAGTTTTTTTTTCCCCAGCCAACTGTGGTTCCCATTCACAGGGAATTGTGAAAATAAATTATGACAACAGAAGCCAATTTCTCTGCCAGACCAAAAGAAGAGATATTACAAGAAAACAAAACAAAATTAAGAAGAGATCAAGCCAGAAAACTAAATTATGGGGCCTTGACTACCATTGTATAGAAGCCAAGTGCCTGGGATTATCCATTCCCATGAATATGTAGGAGCATATATATAGGGTGATATTCTGTGTAGTAAAACATTTCTTCTGTTTACTTTCTATTGACAAGTACATGTATATGCTGTTTCATGAAACAACTGAATGCATGAAAAATGAAATTGTTTGTGGCAAGTGTCACTGATGCCGAGTATATGTAAGAAAACATAAGTGCTTTTAAATTGTTTATTAAAATTAGCGTTGGATTAAACAAAAGCAGACTGATATTACTTCATATTTGCTAAAACAATATAATGCAGTGCAGATCATGATGTTTATAATCCTAGATATTTTGAAAATATTGCAGACATGTTTGGCTATTTTGTTATAAAATGCTATAAAACATGATATTATATGCATATGGAACAATTTCATAACTTTTGAATATTCAGGCATTCAGCAATTTTCTGCTTGTACATTGATTATTAATTTAATTACTTGCATCTCCTTGATTGTTGTTTCTTTTATACATTTCCGAACATAATTCAGATCTGAAATGTACTTTAAGAAACAAAAGGGAAATATATAGCTATCATTTAGCTGATGTCTAGGAATCCAAATTTTCATAACAGTTATATTATAATTTGTGTACACTCTTGTTTTTGTAAACCCTTGAATATTTTATGTAGTGAACATGATATATTCTTAATAAACTAATTGATTAAGCTACTCTTAGGAACCAAAACTAGAGAGAATGCTAAATAAACATGTGACTACCAATGTAACTTATTGTGCATGAAAATCGATCACTTTTACTGACCATTTCTTGTATAATTTTTGCGAGACTGACATTTAACCCTTTAACTACTACAGCTCTTTTGCAGTTTCACGACTGCTGAGTGATAGCATATCAGTTACTGAGACTACTGAGGCTGTTTGCTAGGCTGAATACTAAAGCATTGTCATGGCTGACTACGGAAACTGACAATACAAACATGGTTACATTTATATTCATTATTTCATTAGTTTTTGCTGGATTTCAGTGAAATAAAAAGCAGCTAACCTTGTATAGTGTCTGTTATTCATATATTTCCATTTTATTTACTCCTAAAACAATCAGACAAGAAATCCCCGTCATGTAAACCATTTTGAATCGCACAATATAAATCGTCATTTGATTCAAAATCACATACATCTAGTGTTGAAACGGGACTAACATCATTATCTGATCCATTTACTAAGAATGCTCCATTAAACTCTTCGATATTGCTTGCACTGAACCCTTCCAAGTCACAAATATCTGACTAGGAATCCATTTTTGTTTATCTCAACTACACATGTTTTGTACATTGCCAGAAATTTCCTTCATGCATGTCTAAATTTAACCTCTCAGCTTTCCAACTGGTATCAAAATGTTCAGTAACCAGTATTCTCATTGGTTATGATAATGAAAACTCTGTACTTTCAACCAATCAATGTTTAGTTAACATAGCAGTTACGTCGGCATAGATGCGACACTGGGGTTTTGAGTACTACAGAACTACGTGCTCATAAGCAACACTGGGGTTTTAAACAAGGCTTATCGACACTGCATATATGTGTCAGTGGGGTTCAAGAGCTATTTAGAGGCGACACTCAGATGTGGTAGTCATAGTTAAAGGGTTAAAGGTTGCATTTCATCAATTTAAGTGGGTCCACATGTCACATCAGACTGAAACGTATGCCTGACATAACTGGGTTATCGACTTAACAGAGGTTGAAATAAGCGGGCAAAAATAGCATACTAAAGAAGGATTTTTCAGGACCAGACCAAAACGATTGACATGTGCGGGAAGTCGAAATAAACAAGGTCGAGATACATGGGTTTGACTAATTATGCTTATACCTCTTGGGGGTTGACATGTATGAACTTACAACAAATCAGTTCATGTTCACATTAATATAATTTCCCTTTGATCAGGTACCCTAGTAATTGACATTAGGATCAATGGCTATCTGGATGACTTTTTCAAAATTTTTGACATACTTATCCATTGTTCTGAAAGAATCTTGTTTACGATAATGGAATTTCCATCATTCAGCTGGATATTCATCTCCCAGAAAAAGTACTAGCTATGTAATAGCAACAGGTACAGCATTACTGATATCAAAACTGTTGAGCCAAAGAGACTGTGTCATGCACTGATGCATGACAAGTGATAACTGATAATATTTACAAAGTTTCGTTGCATAACTTCAAAAACTGCAGGATCAATTGTGCTCACAAGATTATTTCATATTCCATTTGGCTAAAAGATAAAAAAATGCAATAAAATCTAAAATAAGTTGCAGTGGCAACATGATTTATCAATATGTGTATATGCCAATGATGACTATAATAATTAGTGATGTTTCAATAGAATCCATTGAAAACTTGAAAGAGGGGGGCCTAGAGTAACTATACTAATAAGACTCGCTACAGTGTAAAGTTAGAACTCAAAGAGAGCAACAAATCCAACAAACATTGCATGACCATATAAATTTTTTGTAACTTTTCTTCAATTGATATCTTCATTATTTAGCAAGTTTCATATGGTAATACAAGGATTTGTTGCATTAACAGGATTGGGTCATACAATCCATCAATCTACAAGATAGAATGGGCACTAACTATATAAAAAAAGAACATGGGCTGATGTGTGTATTTTCAGTTAATGTCAATAATATTTACTCAGTTTACTAGCAAGCCATAAAAAAATGTGGGTCTAGTTTTATTGACAAGATTGTAATACACTTCAAAAAGAAAGAAAAAGACCAAAATCTGTAAGGGAACAAGTAATGATTACAGTATTTAATGATTTTCATAGCATTCCATCAAAATACAGTGTGATCAGTTAAATATCATTGCAGGCATGAGGATAACCCAGCGATATGAGAGGGTTTTAAAAACAAAGAAGTATAGGTCATTTAAGAAATGAAATCAAACCACCCCAACACATCATAATAATCCTAACTATGTCTAATTATTTCATCTTCTTACCTCTATAATACTGACATCACTTTCATCAAAAGGCTGTCCATTCAGTTTGTTGATAAAATGTGTCACTCCTATGACAATCCTATTACTGGTGAAAATTGGCATGCAAAGAATGCTCTTTGTCTTGAATCCATCTGCATCAACAAACTAATAAAGAAAAATATGTATAATCCAAGTTATACAATATAAATGGAACAAAGAAGAAAGTTATACAGTATGTCCCTTTTCTTTCATTTTTGACTTGCAATCCAGGCAATCCAAATATCAACAAGCATCTTTATTGGTAATGCCAACCCATAAAAATGCATATCATGAATTGTAACAATAAATTTTCAGAATCCAGATAGCCAGTCCAGAAGGACAACTCATCTGTCAAAACAAATTGCAAAATCTACATAATCATATTGCATCTTCCAATGAATCTATACATACCTGAATACAGTAACAATTAATGTACAATGAGAATAAAAGATATCTCCATTCCTTCAAGTGCAGGACCTTGAATTTTTCTTCAACATTTTTGGCCAAGACAATAACAATAATGAAACCCCTAACAAATTTAAAACCTTTCAGAAAGAATTAACTTTCAGAGGCTTTTGGTTACTGAGGGTTTCCAGATGTAAGAAATAAATATGTCATAAATTTGTACAATTACTTCTGTCTCTTCAAAGACAGAATATAATTAGATTTTTGTTGTTGTTGTGGGGTTTAACGCCATTTTTCAGCACATGATAGGCTATACATGGCAGCCAGTATTATTGGTGGAGGAAGAAACCGGGAAATCAGGGGAAAGAACCACTGACCCACAAGAAGCTATTGGCAAGCTCTCTCAAATATCCACATTCACCGAATCTTAAGACACGAACCCATGCAGATAGAGGTGAGATGGCAGTGACCTGTAACGGACAGCGATTTAGACCACTCGGGGCCCCTGAACATAATTAGAGAACATAGGTGTGAGCATGTGAAGGAGTTTTAAAATATGATGAAAACAAACCTAGCTTAACAAAACCGAGCTTTAAATAACATCTTGCCTATCCTAATTTTTCCCATGTTTCTTCAACATAGGTTTGGCAGATTAATACTCTTTGAACAGACTAATTCTATTCTCGAAGTATATTTCAAACTTATAACAATCAAATCACCAACTCCAGCATCTTAAAGTGAGAGTAAAGACAAATGACAGTCATGTTTACTTGAGTACAAGTAATAACTTTTCTCATTTAACCCTTTCATCAAGGCGGACCGTAAAACCGATCAGGGGAAGTAAGTCCATAAACACTATGGACTGACTTTTCAGTCTGGGGCAGTGTTCTTCTTTAACATTATAGTACCAGACTAAATAACTTTTGGGGTACCTCTAATAACTTCCATCTTGTAATGTAGATGTTATTTTTGGATGATCTCATGAGTTTAGCTTGTATACAACTAGAAATATCGAACAAAGTAGGAACTTTTAACGTGTTTTCTGAATGCTGAAATTTGTATGCAAAACGGTGGCGTTCGAAGAAATTTCATAGTTATCAGAGGATTTTTAATAATTTCGACCTGGTAAATTTGAATGAAAATGAGAGAAGACGTATGGAGAGACAATGGAATACACTTGTGGGTGACAGTGATTACGATGAAGAGAACTTTGAAGGTTTTGAACCAGAGGAATGTACTCTCCACGTGGTTTTTTTTTTTGGACGAAGCCGAAAAACCAAAGAGATTTGTTTCAGTTTTCTAACAGAGTTGGGCACACCCGAATGTTAGATGGCTCCAGGAAAGCTTCGGAAGTTCCCTTATAATGAAAAAACACTACTCTCTAGGCTGCTCCAGAATCGGTCCTAGCCTTCTTCTTTCAAGGAAAATCAGACAACTACTTCACTCAACAAAAAGAAACAAACCAAAAATAATGTGATATGAGAACTCGCAAATTTCACAACATGGATTCTATCATTATGTACAATAATCACCATTTCCAATAATATAATGAGCTACCATATTTCATGTATTTTTTCGTACCCTTTAAATTTTTGTACACAATGCAGTTATCAAAACAATTATTTAAATGTATCATAATGTTTTGTAATATCACTTTGTATATTTGAAAAATATGTTAATTTATCGAACATAAATTTTTCACTAAGAAGATTTACTTTTGTAAAAATGATTGAAAATACCATTTTCCTATTTTGTTTTTACAATAATTAATGAATAATAATTATTTTTTTGTGATGAAAATTAACATCAAATATGGTATTATCATGGTTCAATTTACCAATTCTTATCATGATTTTTTTTCACGTTCAGATCATATAAAAATTTATTTTCTTTGGAAAAAACTGGGAGCCATACCGGACACCACATTATAAGTGGGTTTGCGAGACAATTAGTACTGGTAGCATCCACTTCCCAAATCTAAAATTAGTTATTCAGCCACTACTTACCTTGCCACACAATAATGCATACTATGAAAAACTTTTTTCTATGATGAAAAAGAACAAAAACATTTATATTGTCGGAAGTTCCTGAATGCAGACATACTAACTCATTTTTACAGTGTAAAATAAACACTGTATTGATTTTAAAACCTCTAATTACATTTTGAAAAATGCAAAGGATGCATGTGGTGCATATAATAATGTGAGAGTGTATGCTACAACACAATGAAAATTAAAAGAATAAAATGAAATGAAATAAAGTTTCAGAGATGCAAATATTATGTAAATGTGTGTAAAATTAGTTTTGTTTGTGGCATTTGTTGTTTTAAAACTGCTGATCTTATATAATGTATGAATGCATTCTTTAATGTAAGGTTCTTTTGGTCTCTGTAAGGTTTTTACTGGTCTGGCATTGTAGTTTTCATCTCAACTGGTTGACAGGTATGCATGCTAATTAAATATGCTTCACTTAGCCTCAGCTGTAGTAACATTTTCCAAAACTAACACCTCTCAGACCAGATCAGATTAGTGAGGCCACCCATGGGTATTTGAATATGTTACCAGGAAAAGCATGTGGTTACTAATTTAGCATGAGCAAAGATCAAAAACAAATGCAACCTAAGTACAGGAAGAGTAGAACATGCACTCAAATGAAATCTTACTTGTTGGGAATAGAGAGGTTGTTATACTTGCAAACAAAATTTAGTATCCAAAATGGTCATTCTAGGGATTTAACCTAAATTGGGTCTATATGGATGTAACTATTGTGAATATTTATTCCCTAATGGATTATATGCATTTTCATAGTTTACATTTACTATTTAACTTATTAAGGTTTACACTCTTTCACAAAAGCTTCAGCTAACAGAGGTAATACAGTAAAAAGACCCACACACCCAACCAAAACAAACCACTCATAGGAGCTGAAATCCCTCTATATTATATTTTGATTACCAGGTGCAAGAAGAAAAAAAAAAATGGAATATGTATGTATCTCTCTCCCAAATACAAAAATGTGGAAAAAGCATTTAGTATAAAATTTTCTGTTTCTAGTAATCTGAATAGCATACAGTAATACTTTAAATTTATGTTACCAGAAGTTATTATAGCTTATTTCCACACAGCATTAAAAATTTTATCCAATCTGTAACTCAATAAATTTTCAGGTCAGCATTATATGTAGCTAAAAGTAAATAATATATTTGAAATACTTTGTTTGAAACAAATTAGGTACTTTTAGTTACATCTAATGATCTAGACAAGAAAGGTTAGTTACAGATAGAATAATTTTCATGGTGCTGCTTGGAACAAATTGAAAAAGACAGCAAATCTTGCATTATAGCTTTATACTTAACATCAACTTATATATGGATAAAGGATGGAAAATTTACCAAATTTGCTCAATGGACTTGACTTATAGGCTAGCAAATATGGTACTTGTCACATGTAAAAGAAGAGACCAATTATAAAATAGCTGTTTAAACATCAGCAAAAAAAATTTCTAAGTGTTATAAAGGACAAAAAGTATAAATGATTTCATAGGTTAACACAGTACATGTTATCCTCAAATCTGATTTATTTTTAATGATATATATATATATATATATATATATATATATATATATATATATATATATATATATATATATATATATATATATCAGATGAATCCATGCACAATTCTAACAAGAACTATGAATATAGAAACAATACATGCAATACATGTATGGTGATTGTTTACTTCTTAAAATGTGCTGAATTTCAACCTGGGATACTGCTTTTGTACAAATCTCTTATAAGAAACCACCTGTTCTGAGACAACTTCTGTTGGGAGTACACATAGTCTCTCAAGGAAGGTTTTCATGCATTTAATTACCCATAATATTTTACAATTACTACAATCCAAATAACTGTACATACAAGTATTGTGCAATTAATACCACCATGAAATGGGCAAACACAGTCCACACACACCATATATGCATTTCTGAATGGGGATAGTGAAATGACAAAATATCTAGATTGAGAACTTTCCAATATTACCCCTAGATTAATCAATTTTTTTTGTTTCATAATCTCTACTCTGCTGTAAAAAGGTAAATAGTCAATTTATAAGCGAGTATATATAGCACACATTTCTAAATTGGAATAGTGGCATCAAAACATAACTATTTTATTTGAAAGTATTTTTATGTACAACAAAAGATTTGGAGTTTCAAACATTACCCCAAGATTTATAAAATAAATTTCTATGCTTGCAAGATGTGACCTACCTTGTAAGAATAAAATGTTTAGTTAAAAAAAACTTCAACTTATAAACAAGTATATAACATATGATATGTATTGTGTTTATCTGTCTCATTATAGTATTCATTACACATTACTTGTATCTACATATATTGGTATCTATTTCTGATTTGAGCTTGTATGAAAGACAGATCATTACATGTATATGACACTGTAAGTCACAAAACATTGAATTTTACTTTCATTGTTTGTTTGCAAAATGTATCAACTTTCAAACATCATTGCATATTATGAACTGGATCATTCAGGAGCACTGTTTTTATACTGGTATATGATTTATAATTCATGGGTTTATCATATAAAAAAATTAGAGCAGGGTGGGAGGAGGGTATATTGCAATGGTGATGGGTATTAGTACTAACTAAATAACTAAAATTAGTTTTCACCTTCCGAAAAAACACCATTTAAATAACAACAATACATTACCCATGACTATTATATAAATGAATTTGTCAGGTATGTAGGCTGATGATAGACTCGGGTATGTAGGCTGATGCTAGACTCATCAAAGCTGCAGCAAAAATAAGTAAATTCTTTTGAATGAGGGCCTCAAGGTAGATTAGTTCTAGCTAATTGAGTTACCCTCTTTAAATAAAGTCATAATAATAATAATATAAAAAAAGCTGAAACAAAATGGAATGTACACACTCACCATTGAGGGAGAGATCAGTTTTTCATTAATGAATGTTTTTATCTCTTTGGGCCACATGTTATGCTGCAACATAAAGATCCCATTTAAAAATGCTTGCATTTTGTTGAGCATAAGTAAAGGTAGGAGAAGGTAACACAGGAACAACAAATTGCTTCCTTCATTGACATCCTCCAAGGAAGAGTGGTTAAGGTATGCCCATGAGAAAGCAACAGCTTGAACCTAATGTGAGCTTTTTAATTCATAAAGAAGATGTTTTGATCAACAAGTGACTCATATGCTCTCTTAATTGTCGTTATGATCCATCATGAGATAGTGGCAGTAGAATTGTCTATGGAGCCTGTAAGATGAAGACACATTTCTAATCTTTCCATTTTTTTATGATGCTTTAAGGTAGAAACTGATGGATATAACTGGGCATAAGAGTCACTCCTTTGCAAAGATTAGACTTTTCTATAGGTAGTGGATCTATTAAGTAACTGATTGTTGTAAAAACTCCTGTTTCACTAAGGGGAAAATGGAATTCATAATTGGCATTAAACTGGATGTGTCTATCAGCAAGGCATTAATCTTCTTGCATCTTCTTACAGACACTAGCATGAGTAAATTACAGTTTTGAGTGTGAGGTCCTGAAATGAGGCCTGACTCAACAGTACAAAGTGGTTTAGGTCAAAGACCATAAAACACTAGAAAGAATCCACCTAGAGATAAAAGAACACTAGGTAGGTATCTACAGTTTAAAATACAAAAGACTGGTATCACATACATCTGAAATTACTTTCTTGCCCGAAGGAAATGTGAGCTGAAAATAGCAGCTCTATAGCCTTGGATAGTTGATCCTGAACATCATTTGTTCTCACATAGGAACAAAAGAAAATCAGAATAGAATTTACATAGAGACAGCTAGGATCAACATGTTTCTTATTGCACCAACTACATAAAATTCTCTACCTGTCATCACAGATCTTGCATGCAGATGCTCACCTAGCTTGAATGACGCACCTAACAACCCAGCCTGAAAACACTGATCTGGCATAGAGATAGCTTACTATCAGCCTAGTGAGAAGGTGGAGAATATGTGCCCTATTGTGAAAGAGAGATACCTGTTGTTGCAACAGAAGATCCCTTCTGTGAGGGAGAGACCCCAGGGTCAGTTGATCAACAAGTCTTAAAGGTTGCTGAACCATGATTGTTGGGGTCATGGCACGTGATGAGAATGATCTGAGCAAAGACATTTTGACTCTTTACAGAACTTGATGTACTAGATGAAAGTTTGGATTTGGTGTATGTGAATAGTTAGTCCCACCAAAGGATGAAGGCATCAACTGCATGCATACACTCATTGATCTGGGGCAAGAGATATATTGAAGGGA
This sequence comes from Potamilus streckersoni, assembly GCA_016746295.1. NCBI lineage: Eukaryota > Metazoa > Mollusca > Bivalvia > Unionida > Unionidae > Potamilus > Potamilus streckersoni. The sequence goes on along the minus strand of JAEAOA010000332.1, from coordinate 850,306 downwards.
AGTTTTGTTTTGAGCCTCATTGTCAATGGGTCTACCTGAGGTCTTCCCCACTGTGTAAAAGGGACTGAGCTCTGTAATGGCGTGGTGAAGACGATATACAGTTAAGATGGCTCTGCCATTCATGGAAAGGCTGTCTGCTCATCAGTTTTCCAGAATTTGGCAGACCTGGAAGGTGATGTTCTCCAAGTTGGCCCAGTGAAGGAGGTTCCAGACATCTACACAAAGAGAAAGAGCATTTGTGCCTCAATGTTGACAGAGATACACTAAGATGTCTTGTCTGAGATGATCCCTTACACTCTCAATGCATACTAGAGACACTGCTTTCATTCCTGGGTTGTTGATGTAGCAGGATAATTTGGCAATGATAAAACAAAACCTGGAAAATTACTGCCTCTAGCTCTAAACAAGTTCCTATATCAGGATCTTATGCATCAGCAAACATGAAGGAATGGGATTCAGGTGCATGCATCTTCAACAGGGCCAGAAGAAAGTCTTTCCCAATTCATCCAAAATATCATGACTTTCCAGTCGCATTACAAAATAAAGAGGAAAAGTGTATTCTTTGATGCCCAATTATTTTTACACCCAATAGTTGCTCGTGGTTGGAATCTGATTTTGTGTCTGGATTTTAAGCTTCTTGGCCTCAGATCAAAGGCAGATAGGTCTGAACTGTACACAGATAGGAGAACCTTTGCAAAAGGTAGGATAAGATGGGAATTTGGAGTAAAAAAGGGCCATGTTATGAAAATGATGGGTCAATTGAGAAAAAAAAAAAGAACTCACACTTTTACCCTTCTGCACATGCATAGCCATAGTGAAAAAGCCAATGAAAACCAATCTTTCCACCACCACTACCCCATAGGCTAATATAACATCTCTTGAAAAAAATTTTAATATATTTAGATGTAATCCCAAAAAATGTTTTTCCTGCTAGCATTTCAGGCAAAATTCACAAAAATCTCCAGGGGTTAACAAGTTAAAGGGGAGAAATTGATTATAATGTGACACTTTCATCATTTTTGTAACCAGGAAGATTTGAGAATAGAATGTTGGTGACTGATTGTTCAGAATTCTTTTAACTGCCCTTTTTTGCAAAAGGGTGTGCATTTTCCCACAATTTCAACAGCTATGACTGATGAATATAAATTTAAGACATTTTTAAAAAGGAGCATGGGAAAAGGCCTTAACTAACAATGGGGACTGTTCCTGAAACTGAGAGTTGGTAATCCATGTTCATAATGGAAAGGAACCAACATCATTCTTGACCAGGCATTTGAAAAGCCAATACTAGCACCTACTGGGACACTTGGTAAAGTGATGGATAAAAGGAAATAGTTTGGGTTCCAATGACTGTCCCCATCTACTTTAGCAGGAAAGGAATGTAGTTTAGAGAACTTCCAATCAGGGTGGATGGTGTCCTCTGAGTGACATGAACCAGACTGATAAGTTTTAATTTGAATGGGACTGAATCACTTTGAAAAAGTTTGGTAATCGACCTTGAGGGTAATTCTCATTTGCATGTTTCATGGTAAACTGCAATATGCCAGGCACCTGAAAGTGTTGAAAAGTTAGTGCAGGGACAAGTCCTCTGAAGGTCTCTGTTTCAAATGGAGTAAAACCTCTGCAGAATCCAAAGTAACAGCATGGCAGCTATAAAGAAATGCCATTGATAATGCCATTGCAAGATAAAGTGAATGTGTGGACATTATGACCAGAGTTATGAGTATGCATAGTACGATGGATGGGTTCAACAATGGTTCTCTCAGCATACTAAATTATGTAGATGAGGTGTGAGCAGGAGAAGCTATAATATAATAATAATAATAATAATAATAATAATAATAATAATAATAATAATAATAATAATAATAATAATAATAAAGGAAGTTACTCATTTTAGAGCCATCTCTGAAGCCAATGGATATATTGGATTTGGAAAAAGGAAATAGAGTGGGCATCTCTTATTTCAACTGCAATACTATTCCAGAGCGAATTTCTAGAGTACTGGAAACTGTTTTTAAATCATTCCTTATATGGTTTGGGAATTTTATACTGTTTGGTATATATAGATCGCAGGTGGGGAGTATGATGATTGCCAGGAAGCCAATACTGGAATAGTGATTGTAAATATTCAGGAACACTATTATTGGATATCCTGTACATTAATTTGGCTTTACTCAAAAAGCTATGATGACAACCAATCTGTCTTTCTTGTTCTATGACTTCAATTGTTTTGATGGGAAGGTGTGCCATTAGACTCCTGTTAAAGTACCATTTTGGATGTACCCGGCAACTGGTAGTGGAGACATTAGGGGTCAGAGTGTTGAAGGGACTAACCAGCCTTGACATTGCTGAAAATTTTGGCCTGCTGCAAATCTTGGACATATTTCCTCAATTTTTTAGGAATGAGGTAAAAGTGATAGGTCTGGTGGAGGTTTTACTACTGAGATCCTAGCCTTACAATTAATTGCTACCTGGTAAGGACGAAATGGCAGATCATGAGCCACATTATCACCTCTACTGTGAGGGAGAGGTCCAATAACCTATAAGGAAATATTAGACAAAGGACCTTCAGGAGGGACAAACATCTCATATAAACAAGTTGGGATAGTAGGAATGGGCGGGGATACCAATTTGTTCCCCTTCCCTAGGCTGACCTTAGTGGGCAGATTCACAATCATACCAGATGGAATGGTAGATCTGGGTATACTATCCATACCCTATTCCCATACTATGGGCCTAAGAGAGATAATAGGAGAATATTTCATCCTCAACTGGTGCATCACTCACAAGCTTGTGGTCATAATCTCTCTTATCTGAGAGGCACAATATGCTAACCTAAAAATATTAGAAGCAGTGGAGGCTACACACTTTTCTGATATAAGATCTGTGGTGCAACTCCTCCCTAAAGGGAGGGCAGCATACATGCCATGCAATGCTCAACTTCCTTAATGGGAGTGAACAATGTGCTTGTGCAGACAATTACTGTTCCACCTTCTAATCTGGTGTAAGCAGCATGCTGGTGCAGTGCTCTAACCACCTAATTGGAGGGAGCAACACACCTGCTTGGTGCTCTATCTCCCTAATGGGTGGGACCAAAAACTTGTTATTAAGATGTGAGTGGTGACAACTTCCCTCCCTGAAAGGAGAAGCATGCTACCCTGAGCACCAGTGTTTGACATCTCCTTTCAGTCGGGAGGTAACAGACTCCTTAAATGTTTAGTCACTCATTCATTAGGGTCATATAAAAAGCTGCAGAAATAGATACTCCCATACATTCTGGAACCTTGGTGTGCACTCACACGCACAAACAATTGTACTGCATACTCGCCTTGTTTGCATACAGTGTGCTCTATGTAAATCCTTGTGCATACACAAGGTAAACAATGAAAGGGTCACATGAAAAGCTGCAGAAGTAGATACTCCCATATATTCTGGAACATTGGTGTGCACACACACACACACACAATTGTACTGAATATCTACCTTGTTTGTATACAGTGTGCTCTACGTAAATCCTTGTGAATACACAAGGTAAACAAATGACATTCCATTTACCCATCTCTTTCCTTTGAATGACAAAGACATTTACTGTTGTACCCACTGCTGAGGAAACAAATGTAAATACACAAGCAATTACAGTTGTAGAAAGAGCATGGGTATTATAAAAATACAACAATAAACAACTCAGAAAGATTTTGTGTTATGTCAATCTTGTTTCAAAAGAGAGAGAGAAATGCTAGTCCCTTATTGCCTTTTAAAGTTCCTCAGATTGCTGCTGTTATTACACTCTTAAATAACTCCTTCTGCACCTTAGCACAATGGATCTTTATGACCCTTGAAGAATTGAAATTCTAAAAGTATAAATAAAAATTACTGGCACAGACATTTTAAATATGAAAAAGAGAGTGAACCCAGCTGTACCGTTTCTGAGGTGTGCTTGAAAATTTGACCAAAAAACCTCAGACATACAAAGTTTTCCTAGGTGTATTTTTAAAGTAGAAAATGATGTCTGAGGTTTTCCTAGGAAAACCTCAGACATCATCTTGTACATTAAAAATACACCTAGGAAATACCTTGGAAAAACCTTGGACATGAGAACTTAGTACATTTGTAGCTCAAAAAAACCTAGGAAATAAGAACTAATCATTTTTCAGCTTGGAAAAACCTAGGAAAGAAGAACATTATTATTTATTAGCTTTGTTATTTATTAACCAAACACTTTCTGTTATACCCTAATCAATCAGGCTTTAGACAGAAACACTCATGTGAGACTGCCTTGATTTCCCTAACTGATAAATGGCTTCAAGCACTTGATCAAGGTAGAATAATAGGTTCTGTATTTGTAGATTTCAGGAAAGCTTTTGACATGGTAGATTATGAAATCCTTTTGAAGAAACTGAAAATCTACCAATGTGATGAAAGCAGTTAGATGGTTTACTTCATACTTAAGTGAGAGAACACAACATGTTTATATTAATAATGTTCTGTCTGAACCTTAAACAATTAGATGTGGAGTGCCACAAGGCTCATTTCTGGGTCCATTACTGTTTATTTTATTTATTAATGACCTACCACTTGTACTAAAGGACTCAGTATCATCTACAGATCTCTATGCAGATGGCAACATTGTCAGACATCCAAAACACAAAACAAGAACTCGAAATTTCTTTACAGAATGCCTTAAACAAGCTAGAATACTGGTGCACATGCAATGGCATGGTGGTTAATACTGGTAAAACTAAAATATTACTTATCTCAACACAGAAAAAAAAAGAACAAAACTTGATAGCGCTGAACTATGTCTGACATGGAAGGATAAAAGATTGCAAATGGTCTGTCAGGATAGTCTACTTGGTGTTTTGGTATTTAATAACCTATCATGGACTGAACATATCAAACATATCAGTAAAAAAAAGTCAATTCAAGTTTATGGCTTCTCAGTAGGATAAGACACTTTCTCCTGGAAAAGCACAGAAAACTATTTTATAACAGTTACATACAACCCTATTTAGACTACTGTAATACAGTATGGGGTAATTCAAATGATAAAAACTTAGCAAAGCTGGCACATCTCCAAAAAAAAGCTTTTGAGTTAATATCAATCCAGAAAGAAAGCAAGGAAAATTTAGTTGGTAAGTTGAAAATACTACCTATTAAAGACCGAATCTGTTTAAGAAAAGCCAAATTAATGTACAGGATAGCCAATAATAGTGCTCCTGAATATTTACAATCACTATTCAAGTATAGGCTACCTGGAAATATTCCCCACCTGCGATCAATGTCTACCAAACATTACAAAATTCCCAAACCAAATAAGGAATTATTTTTAAAAAGTTTCCAATACTCTGGAACTGCTATGGAATAGTATTCCAGTTGAGATTAGAAATGTCCACTCTATTTCCTCTTTCCACACACAGTATAGTAGACTCTCGAATATCTGCACGCGGTTTAACCACTTTGCGGCTTAACCGCAGCAATGTATTTTTAAAGAATTTTTTTCTCCATATCTTAAAAAGATGGGAAGTTATGCGACGCTTTCAAAATCGAAAATTTTATACAGGAAGTCGACCGACCTGTTTATCGACGACTTGGGCTTACGACTGGTTCCCGGCGAGAGTTATTATATAATTTTATAATAGGGCTTTATTTCCTGTTCCCGGCGAGAGTTGTTAGATAATTTTAGATAATTTGTTAGACAAAATTCCCAAACCAAATAAGGAATTATTTAAAATAAAGTTTCTAATACTCTGGAACTTTGCTCTGGAATAATACTCCAGTTGAGATTAGAAATGCCCACTCTATTTCCTCTTTCCAAACCCAGTATATACAATGGCTTCACAGATGCAGCAAAAATAAATTAATTCCTTTGAATGAGGGCCTCAAGGTAGATTAGTTCTTAGCTAATTGAGTTACCCTCTTTAAATAAAGTCATAATAATAATAATAATAATAATAATAATAATAATAATAATAATAATAATAATAATAATAATAATAATAAGACATAGCTCAGAAATGTGGCCTTAGAAAATTTTCAGCTAGGACATGGATTTGGTGTTATAACTGTGCACTTGGAGATTTCTGTATATTTATTCAGAACATTTTTTACAGTTTATAAAAATTAACAATGTTTGTCATCGAAAACAACTACCATGTCTACAATTTGAATTAAATAACAACTATGAATTATTGTTGATTGATTGGTTTGAGATTAACATTTCACCATCTCAGTTCAGGCAATTCTAAACAGGAACACAGATTTTGGTTTCACATTTCATTTACATGTAGATAATAATATGAGATACAGAATCAAAACCTATACACATGCTTATCCCATACAGAAATTTCTCATGGATTCTGTATGGAATACTTCAGGAATCCATATGGAAGAGATATGGACTGAAAATCTTATGGAATCAGACAATTTATTCCATAATTACCATAAGTACTTCACAGCAAGTGAAAATTCCATATGGAATAAAGTTGCAACTTTAATCCATAAGCACTTTTTTCCATATGGAATGCAGGCTCATTATAGTCTCATGGAAAATATTCTCTGAATAATTAATTTATTATCAGATTCAAATAGAAATATTTGTTGGAGTTAGAGTACATGTATATGTCAGTGTAGGTGATGTGGGAGGACGAATATATAAATTTGAAGAAAACATGTCAATTTTCTTTAATATTTTTCCACAGATGTTTAAAAACAGGCAGACATGACCAAAAAAGTGGAGAAAATGTAAACATGATCAGAAAATTAATACCAGGTAGTATAAATTTGTATGCACTTAATAAACCAACAATTATATGTTGATACTTAATGTCTTAGCTGAAAATGTGTCTGAAATCTCATCACAATTCACTGTTAATTTTTTCTGCATTCACTCAAATGTCCTTTTTTCACTAAAAGTATCATATTTTAGATTTTAATCAAAATTTCTGAAAATGTCAGTGAAATTTTGTGATTTAAATGTCACTGACTACCAACATTTCTTAAAATATGTGAGAATTTGCGATTGAAATTTCACTTAAGAGTTTGTCAAAAATTCTGAAAAAATAGTGATATTTTATGATTGTAATATCACTAACTTTTGATAAAAATATCAATAAGATATAATAAAATTTAGTTTTGTTTCTTGTAGAATCTTAATGATTTTCAGCAACATATTATATTTCCAGTTTCTGATAGCTGTAATTTTATTGTTCATTTTAGACACAATAACTTCTTACCACATATTTCCATGTTATATTTCGTTTTTACAATTGTTGTTGTTGTTCTTTTTCTGTTTAGCTTCAATTGGATTTAACTTGTTTTCCGTTTTAAATCAAAATTTTGCTTTCTCTTAACCTGAATCTGATTTTCCTCGATACAGACCCTTTTTTAATATCCTCTCAGAAACTTTTTTATGCAATAATGCTCTATCCTGTCCCATTCCGCAACGAGCTTTCTAATAAGTATTTGTTCCATTTTTGTTATTTAACAGATAATAGCTGTAGTTTTTATTTATATCATCTTTTCAGTATTGCAAAATGCTAAGAACTTGTATTACTTGTGCTTAGCTAGTACATAAATAAAAAATATTATTCCAACTTTTCTCTATGTATAAATTAACTATGAACATTATTAATAAATGTCAAAAAAAATTGAATTATTTCTTGAGCATGGAAAAATATGAAATATTACTTTTTCTACAAATGTCTTTTTCTCATTTTCAATTTTTACAAATATTATACATGTTAGAGAAAAATTGAACTTTTTGGCATAAAGGAAATACTTTATGTGATTCAACACTCAATTAGCTATGCATTTTCTGCAGTAATGGAAGAGCTCTAGTGGGTAAAGATTCCATTAAGTAAAATCCTGTAAAACAGTAAGACATAGTGCTGATTGCAAAGTTCATTACTGACTAATTTGTCAGTCATTTAATTACTAAACAAATTTACAAATATATAGTTTTTGTTTTTCTTTGAGAGAGAGGTGCATCCCATTCAGCCAGCATTCTATAAATAAATGAGCATTGTGAATTTTGCTTGTTTAAAAAGAAATCAAAAAAAAGCATGCAAGGTGAAGTGGCTATCTGGGACAGAGACTTAGTTTAATATTAGGTCATAAAAAGCAGTTATGTCTGCTGTTTACGATTTAGCGATTTAGCTGACTGGTTTACGAACTCTAAATATACACACGTAACATATTTGAATAGAAAGAACACAGTATGACCATTGTAGCATCCCATTCGAAAGGTGCATTGTCAAGGTTGAACCTTCAAAATTTACCTCGTTAATTTAGTAAATTTTATTGCCTGCTGAACCACTATATGTACAGTAACCGATCCTATAATCAGAGAAATAATCTGAAATCAAAGAGTTACATTACCAGTGAATAAATTCAAAATTGTGTCATATTTTGGCAGTTTTCATAACTTTTTGGTGGTAGCGTTTGAATTTTATGATTTAAATATGTTAAAATATGACTTTGTAATGTTGCTTCACCCAATGATGGAGATGGTAATGTTGCATATCATTATTACTTATTGTTACACTTGCCAAATTGATGCAGTGCTATCAGTTATCGACAATAGGGTTACAAGATTATAAAGTTAAATGTATGCTTTGGAATCTCATTTCTGTTATTTTTAAGGTATTTTTCCTCTTGTACATCAAATAAACAATTGTTTTGAGGTTATTATATTTAAAGAAAGAAGATGACCATTTTTTTAAATTTCAAAATGTCTTAGGGAACCTAATCAGTTTCATCGGATTTTTGTTGTTCAAAACTCTCAGGTGCTATTCATTTGACATGCATTGTAGACCTTTCAAAATAAACAGTAAAACTAAAATTAAGGGCTCATTAAATAATGCTCTTGAATAACACTTACTGATATTTCCTGGACTCGATAAGTGATTTTGGAATAATGAACTAAAAATGAAATGCTTTTGCCAATGAGGTAAATACTCATTTTTTTCCTGATTACATAGTACATGTTGCTGAAAACCATTTTAGTGGCTGATACCTGAGTTACATCAGAAGCAGAGGAGGATGCTGAATTTTATTCTGATGATTAGCTGAAGTGATACAGAGCAATTCTACCCGGCTGTACATTTTCCGAGGTTTGCTTGAAAATTTTACCAAAAACCTCAGACGTCCGAGGTTTTTCCAAGGTTTTCCTAGGAAAACCTCGGACATCATCTCGTACATTAAAAATACACCTTGGAAATACCTTGGATAAACCTTGGACATGAGAACTTAGTACATTTTTAGCTCGGAAAAACCTAGGAAATAAAAACTTAGTCATTTTTTAGCTCGGAAAAACCTAGGAAAGAAGAACTTTGTCATTTATTAGCTCGGACATGACTCAAAAATGTGGACTTAGAAAATTTTCAGCTAGGACATGGATTTGGTGGTTTTTTTTTGTGCACTTAGAGAATTCTGATATTCATTCAGAACATTTGTTTACATTTTATTAAAATGAATAATATTTGTCATCCAAAACAATTACCAAGTCTACAATTTGAATTAAATAATAACTTTGAATTATTGTTGATTGATTGATTTGAGATAAACATTTCACAATCTCAGTTCAGGCAATGCCAAATAGGAACACAGATTTTGGTTTCTTATTTCATTTACATGTAGATAGTAATATCAGATAGCCAAACCAAAATGCATGCTTATGACAAGCTTGCAGCAAGTTTGACCACAAGCTAAGTGTACTTGTGCAAGCTAGTAATGGTGCTTGCACATAGGAATTTTTCAGAGTCTGCAAGCATGCAAAATCTGAAGTACTTGATGTAAGCTTGCACATGCTTGCAATAATCAGTTGTGAAATTTAAGGGCAGTTCTGCATGAGATCAGTACTTCTTGAAATGTTGAATATATGTAGTGATTAGATCATATACTCAGTATAAGAAACTACACTGTCAAATTAAAAGATGTTACTGGTAATCTAGTTTTTATTTATATCATCTTTTCAGTATTGCAAAATGCTAAGAACTTGTATTACTTGTGCTTAGCTGGTACATAAATAAAATATATTATTCCAACATTTCTCTATGTTTGAATTAACTATGAACATTATTAATACATGTCAAAAATAAATTAAATTATTTCTTGACCATTTCAAAAAATGAAATATTACTTTTTCTACAAATGTCTTTTTCTCATTTTCAAATTTTACAAATATTGTACATGTTAGAGAAAAAAAAAGCTTTTTGGCATAAAGAAAATTGATTAAGTGATGAACACTCAATTAGCTATGCAGTCATTTTGTGATGTAATGGAAGAGTGGATAAAGATTCCATTTAGTAAAATCCTGGAAAACAGTAAGAAATAGTGCTGATTGCAAAGTTAATTACAGACTAACTTGATACAGCAAGATATAAGATAACAAGTACTTGTAAATCTATTTACCAATAATGTATGCACCATCAAATATAGACTCAGTAAATCTTGTAATATTAACTTCTGGCATTAGGTTTATAAAAGAACTGTCATATAGTTGTTTCAATGACAATTGTCATTTATTTAATTACTAAATAAAATTTACAAATATATAGTTTTTGTTTTTCTTTGAGAGAGTGGTGCATCCCATTTTGCCATCATTCTATAAATAAATGAGCTTTGTGAATTTTGCTTGTTTAAAAAGAAATCAAATAAAAAGCATGCAAGGTGAATGAAGTGTGGCTTGCTGCGACAGAGACTTAATTTGGTATCTAGTCATAAAAAGCAGTTATGTCCCCTGTTTACGTTTATTTTTGTTAGTAGATTGGTTTATGGACTGCAAATATACAAGTAACATATTTAAGTCAAAATAACATAATATAACCATTGTAGCATCCTGTTTATGCAAGCGCAATTTTCAAGGTTGATCCTTAACAATTTCCCTATTTATTTTGGTAAATTTCATTGCCCGCTGAACTATTATATGTGCAGTAACTGATCCTATAATCAGAGAGATCATCTGAAATCACGGAGATACAATATCGTTGAGTAAATTCAAAATTATGTTGTACTTTGCCAGTTTGTTGTGACTTTAGTTTGGTGGTAGCGTTTTTCACTCTTATTATTTAAATATGCTAAAATATGACTTTGTAATGCTGCTTCACCCAATGACTGAGATGGCAATGCTGCAGATAATTATTATTTATTGCTACACTTGCCAAATTGATGCAGTGCGATTATTTATCGACAATAGGGTTACAAGATAATAAAGTTAAACGCACAATTAGGAATCTCATTTCCATTATTCTTAGGGTATTTTTCCTCTCGCATATCAAATCAACAATTGTTCAGAGGTTGTTATATTTAATTTCTTTCATCCTCATAGAAGATGGCCGTTATTTTGTTTCAAAATGTTTTAAGGTACATAATCAGTTTCATCAGATTTTTGTTGTTCAAACTTACAAGTGCCATTCATCTGACATGTGCCGTAGACCTTTCAAAATGAATAGTAAAAATAAAATTTTATAATCATTAACTCTTTCATCACTAAGTAACTTTGTAGGCATAGAGTCCTCAACACTAAGTAACTTTGGTGTTGTAAATAAAAATGACTTGTAGACTTTGAAACAACATAACTTTGCCAATGTTAAAGATATCTGGCTGGATTATGTGTCAAAATCAAGGTTAAAAATCATATTTTATGATAAATTCAATAAAATGTGCATATCTATTACAACTGTTAAAATGGAGGTACAAACAGGTAAGACAACAGGTAAAATACAAGTAATTATTTTATTACCTCTTAGAAAATATAGAAAGTTCTCAAAACTTGTTCAATTGACCCTTGATGTACTAGTGAATAATCACAGTAGCAGCACACATTTTTCTTTCATGGTGTACATAAGATATATAAAATTCTATAAAATGAACCAAAATAATCTCCAAGGTGAGATCTGTCCACACACCTATATTGCTCTGCCACGTTTGATCGTCGCATTGAAGTTCATTAAACGGACAATTTTTCCAAAAACTTCATCTGAATAGAATATTTGAAAATATTCTGAAGCTTTCCTGGAGCCATTTAACAATTGGGTGTGCCCAATTCTGTCAGAAAACCGAAACAAATCTCTTTGGTTTTCGGGCTTCGTCCAAACAAAACCATGTGGAACGTACAAAAATTTCTCTGGTTCAAAACCTTCAAAGTCCTCTTCATCGTAATCACTGTCACCCACATGTGCATTCCATTGTCTCTCCATACGTCTTCTCTCATTTTCATCCAAATTTACCAGGTCAAAAATATTAAAATCCTCCGATAACTGTTCTCTTAAATATCTTCAAACGCCGCCATTTTGGATACAAATTTCAGCATTCGGAAAACATGTTAAAAGTTCTTACTTTGTTCAATACTTCTAGTTGTATACAAGCTAAACTCATGAGATCATCCAAATATAACATCTACATTACAAGATGGAAGTTATTAGAGGTACATATATATATATATATATATATATATATATATATATATATATGTATATGTTTTTGTGTTTACAGATGCCTGTGCATATGTTCCAGACTTGATTTGACTTTTAAAATCATTTAATTATTTAGTGACTAGCCAGATTCTTCACATCATGTTGTATATAATGTATATAATATATTGTGGGAAACATACAGAAGGCCTCAAGGTAGAATAATTCTGTAACTAAGTTACCTTCTCTAAATAAAGTCTTTATTATTATTTTTATTATTATTATTATTATTATTATTATTATTATTATTATTATTATTACCTCAAGGTAGAATAATTCTGTAACTAAGTTACTTTCTCTAAATAAAGTCTTTATTATTATTATTATTATTATTATTATTATTATTATTATTATTATCATTATTTTTATTATTATTAATATTATTATTAACTCTCATATCTCTTGCCTTGGATGTCATATGATTACAACATCTATATAATTTTGTTTCATGTACTCTGAAATATCACACTGATTAATAAAGTCCTACTTAATTCATAATCCACTACTGCACTGGTGGCCTAGTGGTTAAAGCATCTGTCTAGGATGCGGGATAGTGTGGGTTTCATCTCCGGCTGAGTCATAGCACAGACTCACCAAAATGGTACTAACAGCTGCCTATCTTGGCGTAAAGCATTAACTCATTAACCCCTGGTGGTTTTTGTCATTTTCGCCTGAAATGCGAGTGGGAAATTGTTTTTGGAAGATATTTAAAATTAAATCCATACTATATAATCTTCCATAACATTATCTGTTAACTTAATGACTACCATATGTTAGAAACATCGATTTTCATGGGCTCTTTCGCCTGAGCATGAACAGAAGGGTAAAAAAATGGTCTTTTTTTTTTGCTTATCTAACCCATGATTTTCATGTCTAGACCACTCTTCATTCTAAATGCTTATCTTATCCTACTTTTTTGCAAAGGTTCACCTATCTGTGTGCAATTCAGACTGGTCCGTCTTAATTCTGAGGCCAAAAAGTTTAAAATCTGGACACAAAACCAGATCATGACCTTGGGCAAATTTCGACAGAAAAAAAACTCAGGTCGAAAAAGTTAGGTCTTTTTCCCCTCTTTATGTTGTAGAGCAACTAGAATATTCATATTTGGTATCATTGTAAAGCTGTATCTATCTAACGTTCTATAATATCACTCACTTTATCCTGTCGCATATGACCATAATGCTATAGAGCTCAAAAGTAGTCTGTGCAAGGGGTTAATGAGTTAAGAGGTTAGTGTTAGGACTGGTCAGGCTGGTGTCAGGATATCGTCACTGGGTGGGACATCATACTACATGTCTGCAGCATGATGCCCCAGTGCTAGACATCACTATAAACTGCCACACTACAAACACTGTAGCAATATGACCAAAAATTTGTTAAAGCTACATTAAAAAATCCAAATCACACATACATAATTCATATCCATTTTTTATTTGCAACCTTTTAAAATGTCGGAAAAATTCCTGGAACTTCAGTAAAATACTATGTAAGGATCAAAATTTTTGCAAAATCTCACCAAAGTTATAGTAAACTCTCACAAAACTAAATGTTAGATCTCAGAAAAACTTAAGTGAAAATTTTGGCTAAAATGTTTTTGAAACCTCACCAGAAATTTCGTGAAAGTTTAGGTCGGAGCTTTGTGAAATCTCAAATATTTCAGTGAAATTTTAATGAGGTATGGCCAATATGTCAATGCAAGTTTTGGTCAAAATATTTGTGAAATCTCACCAAACTGTGATAACGAAGGGAATCTAGGCTAAATAAGTGGAATAAACAAATTCCACTTAGCAGGCAGACTAAATAGATTCCCCCAGTAATAGTCAGAGTAATTTGCATATTTCTGGCCATATTCCACCTTGAATCTGCCAAAAAGTGATAATAAGGGGAATCAATGCTAAATAAGTGGAATAAACAAATTCTGTTTAGTAGGTGGACTAAACAGATTCCTCCTAAAATTAGACAAAATAATTTGCATATTTCAAGTCATATTCCACCTGGAAATGTAAAATAAGTAAAATCCATGGCTTTAGGTGAAATCTGCTTTAAAATTCCACCTGGAATCTGCTTAAAGTCAGGGTGGAAGTGTTCATATGGGAGCCAATTGGGGTTTTCTAGTTAGCCCATATTATAAACAATATATCTATTTGTAAAATTTCTTTTATGTAATGTTCAAACTAAAACAGAATGCTTGTTTCTGGGTTCAATGTGTTAATCAGATTTAGTTTGTAATATAATGCATATATCAGAATAATGGCAGAACATGCTGACTTCAAGATATGGTCAAGACAAGAATTTAAAAACAAGCAAAATGGCTCGATATTAAAAATTCTGAGTTCACCAAAAAATCTGCAGCCCTACTAAGTTAGAGTGACTTTTTATAATTTCACAAAAACTTTACTTCTTCAGGGGCCTAACTATAAAGAATGGCCAGAAACTATTTTTCATCTCCTACCTACAGAAATATATTCTGAAACAGGTTATTATGGAAACAATCAGAATATCTAGCATGCCAGTAGCACCCCAAACTAGTCTTTGCTAATCTCTAGTGGGTCTAATGTTCATTTAACAGAGGGTCATATACAGTTCTCTCCCCTATTGGGAATCCAGACACAAAAAAAGTCGTGTTACACCAATAAACTCCAGTGAAATTCACCCAAGATCTTCCTCCCATAAGGAACATGAAACTGAAAACCACAATGGAAGAAATTTTAGCTGAACTAGTTAGACAAAGCAATGATAATGAACTGTTCCTCTAATCCATCACAAAGGCTGATACTCTATCAGATGAACTTTCTGAACTGCAGGGTGGAAAAGACATGACAGCCCTAATGGGGATAACAAATTGCTAAAAGAACTTGCAAAAATGACAGCAAAAGTCAATAAACTGTCAAACAAATGTGAGTCTTAAAAGATCCAAAAAGTGTCAGCAAGGAATAAACATGAAAAACTTGAAGAACAGCCATTACATTTCAAGACTAAATTTATGAGCCTTGTCAAAAAGAAATATAACCATCAGAGGTGACCTAAGTAAGATACCAATTCTCTTGCCTTATTATAGAAGAGGACAACACAAAAATGAAAGAGAAAGTAAAACAATTAAATAGAGAAATATTCACTTCTGTCAGAAAATGCAGATTAAATATGACTATGCTTCTTCAAACAGAATGCATTCTGACATTTTAGCAGCAGGATAGGAGGACATTATAAATATGAAAACAGAAACTGTCAGTACTCTCAAAGAAAATAACAATTCCAAACCCACTCAAAATATAGAGAAAAACCCTTACAGACCATCAAGGTACAGTGGGAAACTCTCTACCACACAGTCACAAAAAACAATAACAGGTCTCCATATTTCAGACATAACAGTTTTCATTTTGTAATACAGTGGATTCCACCAAAGACTTAGAAGAAAACATCAAAGAACATGAGAATTCCAGGAAACAAATACTCTCAAATTTGCTGAGTCCATTATTAAATATATAAATGAAAGAGGTCTGAAATCTAGGTTTCAAGTCAAGTATTTCCCTGGGGAGAAACTGGCATATATTTGATGCATTGACAAAAATTAACCTTTCTCTATATAACACCATTATACTCAGTGTTGGTAACAGTGTTCATATTGACCAGATTGAAATCCATTTTCATAACATAATGAACAAAATATACCTGGAAAATCCTACATACTCAGTCTTTTAATACAGTGCATGCACAAGAACTGACACCAAAATTCTGGAGTTTAATGCTCTACCTGAATGTCTATGTCAGGAGTGGAATAAACATGGAATTGTGATTAAGTCTACATTAGTTATTGAACACTTTATGGACAATAATTCAAATAAATTTCATCTAAATAAGAAAGGTTTATAGACTTTCTCAATGCAGAAAATGAGATTTTTCCAATACTCAAGGACACCTATGACATCTCTAAAAAGATAGGAATATACATCACAAACATAATTCAGGACCATGCAAACTTCTCTAGCCATTATCAGAAATCAAGGAGATGATTCTACTCTTTTCAATGAGGGCATCATATGCAATCATTACAGAAAATACGAGTAAAATAAGCATCACAAATGTCTACAATATCTAGGGCATAAGGTAAAAGACAGCAAAATTTTCTGTTCAAATATGCAGCAATAGGAAAAATGGCAATGAATACTGATTGCACCTTAAATTATGTATATCTGAAATATAAGTATTTTTACAGGTATTTTTCCAAACAGGCTAAAACTGGCAAAATTAACTCCAGTATATAAGGAATATGAGTTTTCTCATCACTTTCACAAATATTAGGAACACCTGTTTGTAATTAATTTAGAATCAACCTAGAATCATTTAATTTACTTCATTCACAACAATCAGGCATCAGTGAAGAACATTCATGCCAGACTAAACTAACTAGAATAGTGGATGACTGTTTAACCCTTTACACACAGGTATGCTAAGAAATGCCTTTACCTTTGCCCCTCCCCAATCTACGTATAAATACGCTTTTACCTTTGCCCCCATCTACGTGTTTCTATGATCTACACAGTGCCTAATATGAATATCTAACATCTTCCAGCAAAATGATGATTCGCCAGGAGGTAACCAAATGCTGGTCAAAAATAATAAATCATCTTTACTAAAGTTCAATTTCAATTACGCATTTTTCTGACATTAAAAGATAAAAATCTAAATTTAACCAATTATATGTAGAGGGATTTTTTTGCCACGGCCGCATAAAAAATGGCATCCTAAGCTGATTTTAATACCTCAATTTAAGGTAAATAATATGGTCTTTACAATATATGTCAGATACTTATAATTGTACTTTTTCCAAATATGATGCTCAAGTTTACATTAGCAGTATAAATTAATAATATCATTATGTTATTTATGTGGAAAACCACATTCATAGAATGCAAGGCAAATTACAGCAATTCTCCTTTCATACATTGTAATGTATAATGTAGCTTTAATGTGTTTAAAACATGAAATTTGCCATAATTGTGGGCAAACAAAATAAAAAAAAATTGTGTTTTAATTTCTTCCATTTATTTCAATATAAAAAATTTCAATCAAATTGTAAAAATTGTAAAACAGATGATACCAGAAGTGACATTTTGTATTTATGAAGGGAATTTACTGATGATCAGCCAAAATGGTTTGCAGATGTGCAAATTATTGACAGATTAGTCCATTTACTCAACAGTAGGACCATCACATAATTTGCAGGAAACAGCACCAGAACTGGACTATTTCCAATTATATTTTCCAGTTGGACCTTTTAAAAAGATTTTAAGTGAAACAAATAAATTTGCAGCTAAAAAACATGTTGATCATGAAATCAGTGATGCAAAATGAGAGACCAGTGTGCAAGAGATATCTGCCTTTCTTGGCATGTTGATCTTCATAGATATAATCAAAGCTCCTGACTATAATTTTTATTGGTCAAATGACAAGTTTCTTTCAAATGAAGGAATCAAAAATGTAATAACACACAAAAGGTTTGAAAAACTTGTCCAGTACCTACAAATAAATGATGACAACACAATTTTCCTGTTGATCACCCTAACCATGACAAGCTCCACAAACTACATCCAATACTGAATGAAGTTCTGGCCAACACGGAGAAGACATACAAGCCTCACCAACATCAAACCAGTGATGAAGATTTTTATACAATTTTACATTAATTACAAATAATGTATTTCTTTCCAACCGTAAATTATACAGTGGACGTATTCTCATATATAGAGATCATAAAGAAAATACAAATACATAAATGCATGCTGATTTTATTGTATATTAATCTGACAATTTTAAAAGATAAAATTAAAGAAAAAAACAACCACATGTCCCATATGAATCAATCATGTGTACATATATACACACAAAAACATGCATTAGATATCCATTATCACACATATCCAATCTATCACATCTACATACATAAACACTGGTGTCATAAATATCTAGCATTTTTTGAATACCTATTCATAATGAAAAAAATTTAAAAAATTTCCTTTCTATTCACTGATCCTGTTTTAAGTTTTATTTAAAATTTCATTCATTACTTCATTATATGATCTTTCATGAAGATAATGCAAATTACAGGTATGATTGGATTCAAAGGGCAACACAAGGCCAATCAATACCTTCCTTCAAAGCCTATCAAGTGGGGCCAGAAAGTATGGATGTGCGGATATAGTTTGTCTGGTTTCTGTCACCAGTTTGAGTTTTATCAGGGGAAGGAAGATAAAGATGAAGTGAATGAGAGTATGAATGATTTTGGATATTGAGCTGTGCAAAAAGCTTACTATGCCATTGAGAGGAAAATTTTATCATTTATACTTTGATAACATTTTTATATCTATTAGACTAATATGAAGTTTCTTGAGATATGATATATATGCCTTTGAAACACTGAGGAAAAACAATAAAGGCTTCCTAGAAGAATTTAAATATCCACCATACATGGAACAAGGAGATCATTTAATCAGACAGGGTGGAAACCTGACAGCCACATTATGGAAGGACAAGAAACCTATCACAGTGCTATCCACAGTAGCAGATGCAACCAACATTGAGATTGCTAACAGGAAACAGAAAGATTGGACAATGTGACAAGGTCAACTGTATAAGGACAGCCACAA
Source organism: Potamilus streckersoni (assembly GCA_016746295.1). Taxonomy (NCBI): domain Eukaryota; kingdom Metazoa; phylum Mollusca; class Bivalvia; order Unionida; family Unionidae; genus Potamilus; species Potamilus streckersoni. The sequence continues at coordinate 831,189 of JAEAOA010000332.1, read as the reverse complement.
ATTACCAACAGTACTACCAAGGGGTTGACTTATGTGACCAACACAGGGCCAAATATCCAGTTGGATGATCATGAAAGAAATAGTGGTGATATATGTTTCATTTCATCATAAATATATGTATAATCAATGGTTTCATAACAATGATTGAGAGTCATCCTGAGAGTTATGAAAGAAAACAATTTAGACAGATTTTCTAATTAATTTGGCAAAGCAGCTGATTGGAAGTTTCAAGTGCAGGAAGGTTGCCATGCATCCAGATCTGTAGCCCCAATGACACAGGTCAATATTGAGACACATAGACTGCAGACACTTAAAAGGAAAAAATATCCACCTGCAAATACTGTACCAAGCATATCCTTAACCACATCACTAATGACAAATAACAAGATATCACTATAAAATATTTGTAATAGCCTTTAATAAGCCATTGTATGGAAAACAAGCCAAATGAATTAATAACTTGATAAAATAAGCTTTTGTGAAGGTCAGTAGACTTGAAAAATCTAGATTAGTAAAACATAAACAAAATAATTTAAAGCTGCAAAGATATGAGCTCAAAACTTTTATACTTAATTTCATTGCTGCTGACAAAACAGTACACAAGTTTTTCATCGATGATGAAATGAATCATTAAAGTCCATCCTTTGCATGAAATTGAGTCCTACTTCCAACTGTATCACATAATGGCCAGGAGTAAAATTGCACCACACATGCAACAATGGTGTGTCTACTTTTAGAAACAGGGATTTTCTTAATATAACCAAACATGTTGTAATTGTATTTAAAGAAATATATTGATAACTAAAGGTTGTAAAAATCATTATTGACTGGTAATATTATGTTTTATTTATTTATTTTTTATTTATTGTGTATGATTTCCTTGGCTATGTCATGTTATTAGCACAAAATGAGTGATATAAGAAAACAACCTTGTCCTTATAACCACAGATTTATCTAACATCGCAATGTGTAGTATATTTCATACTGTTATTTTTTTTAAATAGCCGAATATTAAATCATTGAATCTTTATATCATGTTTCTTAGGAATTTTATATATTCCTTATGTATGTGCCAAACGAATTATAATTACAGCCTAATTATTGAACAGATTCTACCCAGATAATAATAATAATAATAATAATAATAATAATAATAATAATAATAATAATAATAATAATAATAATAATTATTATTGTTTTAAATACTAAATTCCATTATCTAAAACGTATACATGCTCATAATATCTCTTCTTAAATACTCTAATATTTTCAGCAGATTTTACATGTAGTGAAAGCTTGTTCCACAGAACTGTACCAGAGTATTGGAAGTGCTTTTTAAATTGCTGTTTTTGGTTTTGGTGCTAGAAGGTTTCCATGTAATATTGATCTCAACTGGCATTGTGTTGAAAAAGGCCTAAATAAGTCCTGAAGATACTCTTGCACAATTCCATGTATACATTTATATAACAGAATTGCCTTGTAAAAATCTATCTTTTCATATATTGTGAACCATTTGAGTTCTGTAAACAATGCTTTTGAGGGATGATCAATAGATACATTTAAAATTATGCATGCTGCTCGTTTCTGAAGTTTGTAAATCCTATCAAGCTCAGATTTAGCACAGTTTTCCCATACATTTGAACAATAATCCATTGTTGAAAGAATATAATGCTTGCAGTATAGATTGCGTATTTCCGTCGGTAAATATTTCTTGATTCTGCTTAGTAGGACAATTTTGGACAGCGTTTTACAATGCTTATCAATAGATTCAATAATAAATTATTATCTACAGACACACCTACAAGCTTCTCATGTTTGACATTTTCTGAAAGATGATTATTTATTGAAAAAGAGGGTCCTGGGTTCCATGATTTTTGTAGCTTTTGTGATGTCCCCAAAATCATACATTTTGTTATATCTTCATCAATTACCATCCTATTTTGTTGTGCCCAGTTTTGGTCTCTAGTAAGTTTTGAGTTTGATAACGTCAGTATCAGAACAGATGTATACAAGGTTGCATCGTCAGCAAATAAATCTGTATTTTTGGATTCATTATTTAAGGGTAGATCATTGATATAGATGAGGAAGAGGAGATGACTAAAAAATGAGCCTTGAGGAACCCGGGAATGTATAATGCGAGTCTGAAAGCTAATATTGCCATGCTTACTCATTGAGACCTTTGGTTTAGATATGATCCATTTCCTTTAACCACAGAGCAATTAATTTGGTAAGTTCTGTTTAGCATGAGTGGTACTTTATAAATCGTGATTGTACTTTATGAAATAGAGAGTACATTTCAAAAAAATGTATGGACCTGAATGGCTACATGCTCATCAAATAATTTTGACAAGATGGGTAGAATTGATATTGGTCTGTAATTCCCTGGATCCTCCTTTTCTTCTTTCTTAAAGATAGGTTTAACCTTTGCACATTTCAGAGTTTCTGGAAAGTTACCACTCATTATACTTAAGTTTATGATATGCACAATAATCAACTTATCAAAAACATCAGTTTCACTAATACTAGCTGTTGAAAAATAATTATCATCAGGAATTTGAGCTTTTATAAATGATAGAAGAGCATCAAGTTCAATTGGACTGTTAGTCTGGTTCTGAGATACTTTGATGTCTACAATTATTATGTTTCTGCCTCTTGGCAGGTTCACTTGTGACTTCAAAATAATATTACAAAGAATATAACATGAGCACGGCAGTGAAAAGGTTTTGTTACATATTTTCAAAACTAATGTCACCAAGTCTGCTGATTAAATACATATTGGTATTTACAGTGATCTTTGAAGTTTCGAAGCACAAGTTGATGTATTTAAAATAAAGCATCTTGTGCATTGTTTGTTTTTATCATGAAATGATGACAAATAATAACTTACGGTCATCCGGCAATGATTAAAAAAAGCTAAATTGTGGTGGAAATGATTATATTATATTGAGATGACTCCAGGAATGCGAGAATATAATTTATTTGAAGATGACTGCCTTACAGTTTATGTGGGTATTTTTATGGGGAGCAAGAGTATGAATGTAATATGGGAGGCACAGGTAATAGGGTTAAACATTTATATGGAAGCAAAGGGTTAATTTGGTTTCAGTGAGTCCTAAAACAATGTATTATTTTCCTTGGAAGAGAACAGTAACTTAATCTGGTCTATTTTTCCCACTATACCTTGTACATTTAAGTGACCTATCTTAAAACACTTTTGTATTTAGTTTCATATCAATAATATGTATGTCATCATGCAATGGGTACTAACTGAGATTGTCTCCATAGTACTTTTATCATTCTGACATACTTTTCCATATTTAAATGTTCATATATATTAGCATCTTCAGTTACATACAGTCTTTGGAAACCTGTTAAATTTTGCAATTATAGGACATGAAAATGAGATGGATGAATGGACAGATGAACCCACACATACACACCCATGCACAAGGAAGCATGCACACCATTGTGTTTGCAAGCTGGCAGGAGATAATGAAATCAAAGCTTTCAAACTGTACCAACCGGCCCCTTTCCAAAGCGACCATCCAGCTCTAAATCTGGTACAGAGATTGATTGCCCATTTACCACCACATGTTTTGCAATTTCTGTGTTTCTTGAACGTTCCAACTCTTGAGCACTAAAGGAACAAAAACAATAATGCAAATATAGTTAGGGTGGCATTACCCAAAAATGTTTGAATTACTGACTTACATAAAAAATAAGATCAAGACACATTATAAAGTCCATCATAACCATCATTTATCTTGAGGTAATTTGAAGAAATAAACTGCCAAATGCTTATGGCAGCTGATCAAACTTAAACAGAAAATAGGAATCCTCCATAAGCTCTTACATTTCATGACATTTTAACATATTTATCAAATGCCTTAATGATTTTCTCCCAAAACATGCCATCTTTATTAAATGAATATAAAAGCATTATTGCAAAAATTGTGTGGTCACCTTGCATATTACATGAATGGACAAATGAGATATAGTAGTCCCCTCTTTTACACCCCACCCCCCGACCATTGGTACACCCACTTCTTATGGTTAGAATCCTTTGGCACAGACATGTTTGTATTCAAAAGTACCCCTCAAGAATGACAACCCCTCTAATGTGACCAATAGTACACCTCACAAGTGGGCAATTTTTATTTCAAATGAATCCAGAACCATTAATTAATTTATATCAAGACATAAAGTCAGTAATCAGATTATCTCTATGTCAATACATGTCTCCTAATGTCAAGTTTCCATTACTGACAGAAGTGCTGACTAAAGTACATGTAACACTAAGATTAATATTATTTCTAAAGTACATGTAACACTAAGATTAATATTATATCATTGTCTATAAAACCCAACATTTACAGAAATGGTCTAAATAATGTTATGATAGTTTTGAGTTTCACACATCTGTAGAGTTATTCTCTTTAATGATTAGAACATGACATAATTGTCTAGATCATAACAGGATCAGCATAGGCTAAAAATAGATTTTGTGCATTCACACACACACACTTGAAAATTAACTTGGAACAAAACAGGGTACAGACAAAGACCAAACAATAATATGACAATACATTTATCACATAAAGGGATGTATTTTTTTAGAAGTAGGTTATTATACTCAACGACATCGGTTTAGGTGGGGAGGGGGATCTGCCAAACAATTTTATGTAGAAAAGACTTGAATAAAATAATTTTATGTTGAAAAGACTCAAACAATGTTGTAACCAATAAGGTTTTTCTGCAGCAGTTGAAAAATGGAGCAAATGGAAAGAGAATTATGTATGCACCAAGATTTAAATGACGTGATTGAATGGTTTTCAATATGCATGACAATTATACCCACTCACATATCATGCTTATGCTAAGAATAAGAACTATTAATGTATATTCAGTTTAAATAAGTCTATTATTACAAGAAGAACATTTTGATAAGTAGTGTTACTTTTAAATAAAGATATTAAATGTTTTGAAGCATGTAGCTTTCATACTATATACATTACATATACTTCACCCAAAAAATTTAGTCCCCCTCTGTAAAAGCCACCTATCTTGTAAGGCAACTTTCCCAGTGCAGAAGGGGTAGCCGTATAAGATGGGGACCACTGTACTGAAATAAGTTACATACCTTGGAACATTGATACTGCCACCATCTTTTGCAAACAGGTCAAATGCTTTTGTAAATACCACCTCCTTGGAAAAGAAACAAAATAAAACTATCAGTGCCCTGATTACAAGATTTTATTTCTTATTGGGCAGTGAATTAATGGATTCTTCTGATATAAAAAATTCCTATTATTTCAAAAGAATAATAATTTTTCACAGACCATGAAAAGACTTAGACAACATTACAACCAAGAAATTCTAGTTTATTCAATGTGTATGCAGTCAAGGTCAAAATGTCATGCCTCTCATTAAAAACAGCTCTAGTTTAAATCCATCAAGGAGCTAATGACTTTTCTCTTAATGTGCTATTTTACTTTCAGTTAGGATGGATAATTATCTTACTGTTCATATTTTCCATGTGAATAATAATGAAACACAGCAGAACATAAAACAGTAAACTGTTAGACATCATGCAAGATCCAGTAATGCTACTTAAATCTGTTATACACTTCTTTCAAGCAAATATCCTCTTTTGTAGAGGTTAAATAATTAATATTGATCCATTGATACTTTTACTGCAATGATACACATATCTATACATGTGATGAAGAATCTATACAAAACTTTGATACTTATTGTATGCAAGTTATTTTAGTCTTCAGCAGTCATGAATATTTAATATTAGTCTGCCTTGTTATTCTGTAAAATTATGATTAATTTGAAACAGCATTTGCATGCATTAGGCACTCATTTTTATTAGTTAAAATGAAAAAGACATAATCTGCCCCACCCTCCATGATATTATCTTAACTGAGCGGTATGTTCAACATATATACTTTCCAAACATGTTCCACATGTATAATAAAATACATTACTCATCATTTCATAACCACTTTTATTCGAAGTTTCTACTTCAACAATTGTATTTTGTCTCCCTTAGTCAATTTGAAAGATCCACTACCGGTGTGTCACATGGTGAAATGTGTTACACTCAATTCTCATTAGTGGTTATTGCTTGTTCTGATCCAGATTGAACAATAACCACCCATATGAAATTTATCTAGCTTATTCCCTGGTGACAAACAGGAAGTAATGGAAAAGCAACTGAGAGACTTAGTGTAAAAGTCATTAATTGATATTTAAAGTACTTAAACAGAGATGTTGTCAGTGTGCAATTGTGTGAACTTAGCAAAGGTTTTTTTTTTTTAAATACTTATGTTCTTGGAGAACAGGGAAATGAGAAAACTCCCACAAATTTGCTGCAAGTCCTGCACATGAAAATGTGCCTGGCAAAGAATACACTTTTTATTTACCATTCTTGTCACATCTTTTTTTCAGGAAGCAACTGTTTAAACATCTTGTTTTTTCATGTATGATATGAATGGTTGTTAAATGAAATTTGATAGCACAACATGCCAAGGAATGAGCATTATGGCATAGTTTGACCCTTAAATGAAGGAAGCTTTACAAATGTGTGTTTAAAATACAGGCTATGTAGTACACCCAAAATGTCAGATTCCCCGTGTGGTTCATTACAAATTCATTCAGCAAATACTTGCTGATGATAGTGATGATGACAACAATTTTTAATGTTACAGAGTATATCCAATGTTTGGAACTGGGAAAGTTTTAATGGAGATACTAGTGAGTGATTTTGAGCCCAAAAATGCTGTTTTTAATATATGAGTCAGATGTATCTGTTGGAGACAAAAATAGATGGCATGACCTTTTCAGTGGCATTTCAAAATTAACATTTAGAAAGGGCAGAATACTTACAGTATGGGTTTACTAAACAATATGTGGTGTGGATATCATATTAATGATATGAACTATGATGTCCTTTCCATGTGAATAGGAAATTCCATAGTATTTGGTTTTTAGCTGCAGCCTGCACCTTTAGAAAACTATCTCATCACTACCATTAAAGTTGTTTTACTCTGGTTATGATTCACATCACTATAATGGACACATCTACCACATCAGGGTGGCTGGAAGCTAATACAGACAATATGAATTTACTAAACAGTTCTTTACATGGATTCATTGAAGACTCAACTATTATAAAACACTTCAATCTCCCTCTGGCATTCTGTGACATGGAATACATACATTTCTGGGTGCTCAGTTCAATGGTCTTGTGGGTGCACCGACTTTTAGAGTCATCCATATCATGTAGTACTGCGCTTCATATGGGTTCATTAAAAAATGTGACTGTCTTAAAACTCTTCGGTCTCCAGCTGGCATTCAGGGATATGGAATACAAACGTTTTTGGATATTGTGTGACCTCTGACTTAAGAGTTTATGCTATTTTGATAACAACTTGCACAGAAAATTGTGTTTTCTGTGTCCTAGCATACTAGGTTAATGTACATGCTGTCATGCCCTGCTGCAGCTGCACTATTCCACAATTAAGTAGTACCTTGCAGGAATTAGATTCAATTACTGGCTGGTCATAGTAACACTTTTCAGGAATAGAGAGGTTACAGAGTATACTTTGTGGGAAAACATATAGCAAGCCCAGATTTCCTATTACATACAAGATGGTGGTGCAGTTTTGAACTATGTTGCAAGAGGGAGTTCACCAGCTGTGAACTTGTTTGTGCAGTGCATGTGTTTGGTAGCATTTCTTGAATTCTTGCAATATGGTGAATTTACAGTTCAATCATTGCAGAGAAATTCTTCATGCAACTGCTAAAAGATTTGAGATGTGACATGTTCAATGGTCATGTAATGCAAGCTAGATTAGAATTCTTCCTAATCATTTTCTTTCTGCTAGGGAATATTTGTATACATACTTTTATTGTCATGTGCTTTGGACACAATTCCTTCCAAATGGATTGTTACATTCAAACTGTCATCATCATTGGGGTATCTAATTTCATATACATATTTTATACTTGAATAAGCTGACATCTTATTACAAACTACTTGTGTGCTGGCTTCTTATGCTTTAATGGTGGATAATATGCTATTCGTGGAGCCCATTTTTTTTCTGCAACAAAACAATGTGTATGTCAGACAATACTTCATATTAACAAAAGCCTATTCATTCTGCATCATGAACATGACATTTTCCATCAAGGTGTGGATATATTAATGATATGAACTATGATGTCCTTTCCATGTGAATAGGAAATTCCACAGTATTTGGTCTTTAGCTGAAGCCTACACCTTTAGAGAACTATCTCATCACTACCATTTAAGTTGTTTTACTCTGGTTATGATTCACATCACTATAATGGACACATCTACCACATCAGGGTGGCTGGTAGCTATCAGTGCTGCTAAGGCTGGAATTCAGGACCATCTGACCCAACCTTGGAGTCAATGGTCCTCTAATGTGTCCTGTAAATGTATTTAGGTACAACCCAATTGAGTTAGCTTTGTGTAATGGCAGATGCCACAGTGTGTGCCTCACTTGTCCATATTTGTGTTGATCAATGCACTATTCCACTTTACTTCATACCATTATACATTTTGGAACAATTCATAGATATTGTACATGCCAGTCATTCATGTTCATATCCTTTGCTACATTGTCATTTCAGGTCTATCCTCTAATAGATGCTATGCGAATTCCTGTCTGGTTATCAAATACATACATCTTATGTTGATACCTTTAGGCAGACACATCATGATTATCATGCAGTGTGAAACCTAGCTTATAGTTTTGTGTGCTTTGTTATGGTCACAATTACTAACTGGCTATCTAATATGCATATTTAACATTTACGCTTATGCACATCAGGTTTATCATGGTATTCCAAACATTTATATAAATCCTTACATTTAGTTTTTTTTTCCAGCAATTGGCTTGCCCGTATACCAGCAGATGCATTTCACTAAAGCACAGCATCACTGCGCATCAGTCACAGTCGTAACAAAAAAATTTGTTTATCGTATAAGTCGCTCCTGCATATAAGTCGCACACATCATTTAAAAAAAAAACTAAAAAAGTAGCAACTCTTACCCTGGAAAATATGGTAATAACCATTTTTGATGATAAAAACAAACTATGTATCAAGGTTACATTCGCCAATTTACAATTTCTTATCACGACTTTTTTCATGTTTAACACATTTTAAAATATATTTTCCTTGGGAAAAAATCGGGAGCAATGCCGGACACAGCATTATAAGCGGGTTCGTGAGTTATCCGGGGGCGAGTTGTTGAGGGAGTGGTGTATTCTGATAACACCTAGTTCAGCCACTCTTTGACAAGAAGTCAAAACTAGGTTTTCTTCCTGCTTGCTAAAGAATGCATACTAGACTGTTTTAATGTCCTATACAAACAATTTTGATTCTGAAAAATTAGCTCAGAATTGCTGAGATCTTTCTTAAGGAAGCCAACCCAAACACATTTTTCCTTAAGCATGTATTGGTAAACATTAGTAATCATTTTGATTTAAACCATTTCACAAATGACATAAAAGTAGAAGATAATCTCACACTGGCAACATTTTCCTTGAGGACCATGTATCCAGAAGAAGAATATAATAATTTTCAAGATGTCCACCATGGTTATCATATTAGCTGCTTAATAATAATAATAATAATAATAATAATAATAATAATAATAATAATAATAATAATAATAATAATAATAATAATAATACTTTTAGTTACAGGTGACTCATTTACCCAAGGACTAATCTCCCTAAAGACCCCTTAAGAAGACTATAATAAAGTGCATTCTATGAGAGATAACAGTAATTTCTGTTCATTTTATTATCTTCAGCAATAAAATATTAAATTCTATTATTAGAAACACATACATACTCAAGATATCTCATCTTACAAACAACAATATTTTCAGCAGATATTACATACAGCAGAAGCTTGTTCCACAGAACTCTACCTGAGTAATAAAAGCTTTGTTCTTTTTAAAATAATGTTCCTGGTTTTGGTGCTAAAAGGTTTACATGTGACAGCAATTTTAACTGGTATTGTGTTGCAGAAGGTCTGAAAAAATCCTGAAGATACTCTGATATAGTTTCATGTAGACATTTATAAAAAAGAACTGCTTGTTCTTTCAAATACTGTGAACATTTTTAGTTCTTTAAACAATGCTTTTGCGGGATGAATAATAGCAGCATCTAAAATAATGCATGCTGTCCATTTCTGAAGTTTATAAATCCTGTCAAACTGAGATTTGGCACAATATATCCATGTAATGATGAACAGTCATCCATTATTGGAAGAATATATGAATTGTTGTACCAATCACAAGTTTCTATAGCTCAATAGTTCTGCAGAGTGGATTGGATGATGGTGTTTGAGAAAACTTATCAATATGACCATCCCATTGTAAATTATTGTCCACAGACACACCTAAAAGCTTTTCATGTTTGACATTTTCTAAATGATTATTTCAAGAAACAGTAGGTTCCCGAACTTGTTTAGCTTCTGTGATGTCCCTAAATTCACACATTTTGTTTTACCTGCAATAATTACCATCCTATTTTGTAGTAATAAAAAACTTCATAGATCTGATAGCTATGTGCTTTTCAAATAGTTCTAATAATATAGGAAGAATGGATATTGATCGGTAATTCCCAGAATCCTACTATTCTCCTTTATTAAAGACAAGTGTAACCTTTGCACATTTCAAAGTTTCTGGAAAATTACCACTATTTATACTTAAGTTCATGATGTGCATTAATGACTTGTTACTGCTAAAGAATTCATGGTCCAATACATCAAAACCAGAGGATTTATTAATACTCAACTTATTTAGTACATGTATATCAAAAACATCAGCTTCACTAACATCAGCTACTGAAAAATATTTATCATCATCAGGAATTTTAGCTTTAACCCTTTAACTACGACTATCGCATCTGAACGTCACCTGTAAATAGCTCCTGAACCCCACTGACGCATATATGCAGTATTAATAAGCCTTGTTTAAAACCCCAGTGTCACTTATGATCGCATAGTTCTGCTGTACTCAAAACCCCAGTGTCGCATATATGCGGACATAAACTGCTATGTTAACTAAACGTTGATTGGTTGAAAGTACAGATATTTACTTATTTTTCATTATCATAACCAATGAGAAGACTGGTTACTGAACATTTTGATACCAGTTGGAAAGCTGAGAGGTTAAATTTAGACACGCGGGAAGGAAATTTCCGGCAATGTACAAAACACGTGTAGTTGAGATAAACAAAAATGGATTCCTAGTCAGATATTTGTGACTTTAAAGGGTTCAGTGCAAGCAATATCGAAGAGTTTTTGGATCATTCTTAGTAAATGGATCAGATAATGATGTTAGTTCCGTTTCAACACTAGATGTATGTGATTTTGATTCAAATGACGATAATTTATTTTGTGCGATTCAAAACAGTTTACGCAATGGGGATTTCTTGTCTGATTGTTGTAGGAGTAAATAAAATGGAAATATATGAATAACAGACACTATACAAGGTAAGCTGCTTTTTATTTCACTGAAATCCAGCAAAAACTAATGAAATAATGAATATAAACGTAACCAAGTTTTTATTGTCAGTTTCCGTAGTCAGCCATGATGATGCTTTAGTATTCAGCCTAGCAAACAGTATCAGTGGTCTCAGTGACTGATACGCTATCACTCAGCAGTAGCGAAACTGCAGAACAGCTGTAGTAATTAAAGGGTTAATATATGACATAAGAGCATCAAGCTCAATTGGGATGTTAGCTTGGTTTGGAATACAGTTACTGGAGATGCTTGTTAAGAAAGTATTGAACATTTCTGCAATGTCTTGTACAGATGTTGCTATGTCATCATTTTGTCAAGTGAAGGAGGAAAACAGTTGTTTGTGGGTGGGTTCAGCTCTTTTAGATGCTTTCATGAAGTCTCTGTTGTCTTACTTTCATCAACGGCCTGTTGACAGTATTCTTCTTTTGCCTTATCTGTCAGGTGCTTTGTTTTATTCCCCAATGTTCTTTTGTTCTTTGTTATCCTTTCTTGTGGAAATTATTTCTTAGGTGCCTAGCTTCATTGATCTCCATGGTAATCCACTTGGGTGTACCTTGGCATTTAACCCTTTTTGTTTAATTGGGGCATGCTTGCATTGTATTTCCATGTGGTGACTATTTATAGATGATTTGGGAAGACATTTAATTATACAGACTGGATAGTGGTCATTCAATGCATTAATGAGAACATTAATTTCACATGTTTTTATGTTTATTAGTATAAAAATTATAAATGATTGTAGTAATTGTATCTGTTACTCTAGTTGGGTATTAATTATTTACATAAAGTTGTTCATTTGAAGTTTCTTATCCATGTTGATGGTGGAGATTTCATGTAATCAATGTTAAAAGCACCTAATATAAAAGTTTCTAAATCTTCCTTTTGTAAGGAGTTCTGAATTTACTCCTCCAATCAGCTGTAGAACTAGGTAACCTATAAAATGATCATAGGAATATTGGCTTTGATTGGGCAATGATTACTTCCATACAGATACTTTCCACCACAATGGTCTCTAGATCAATATGTTGTTATTATTATTTATTATTATTATGACTTTATTTAAAGAGGGCATCACAATTAGCTAAGAACTAATCTACCTTGAGGCCCTCATGCAAAGGAATTTATTTATTTTAGCTGCCTTTCTGAAGCCACTGGATATAATGGGTTTGGAAAAAGGAAATAGGAGTGGGCATTTCTAATCTCAAATGGAATACTATTCCAGAGCAAAGTTCCAGAGTATTGGAAACTATTATTAATGAACTGTTTACATAGACAAAAACACCCCCCCACTGGATATCCTTTTTTTTTTCTTTCCAAGCAGAACCCCTGTAGTTAAAGAGTCAAATAATCAGTATCGTCAGAGAGTAAGGTTTCACATAGGTCCAGAATACTGACTGCGACAAGAAAATGATTTATGAACTAGTCTGATGTTTGGGTACCATAATTTCATTCTGAAAAGAACTATACATACCAAGTTCCTTCAGTGTCCTCCCTCTACTCCCAAAGGAGTGATGATAACAACTATGAATGGATAATGAAACAATAGAAAAAACAACAGAAATAGGCCAATCACACAAGTTCTTCTAGTCATCAATGATTACAGCTAAAGGCTGCTGTAACAACCTGAAAATCTACATGATCATCTACATATGGATATAAATATGCCAACAATGTTCTGTCTACAATGACTGGTTTCTATGTAGTCTAACAAACTGGTTAGACTTGACATAACCAAATCAAATTGCTTCCCTACTTACAAGATGTGGAGGAGCAATTTAGAGCATACAAACTCATGGTCAAATAAATTAACAACTGTGATGAAAAGAGACACAGAAAATTATTGTGGTTCATACAATAAAATTAATTACCTTTATACTGTGGAACTTCAGAAATTCAGTCTTGTTGTCCATTTGGTTTGATGGATCCTGAATAAAATACAATAAAAACGAGCATTCAGCAATAAAAACTAATGAGATGTTCCACGGGACAATAAGAATGTAGAAACTTCTAAATACAGAAACTACATGATTTTGGCAGAAAGTAGAATTAGCATGATGACTGCCCAACCCTCTACAATTTGATTGGTAAACCCTTCAAATACAACAAACTTATGTTGGAAAAAATAAAGTTGAAACACAATCAGTCTTCAGGGGCACATTTACATTTTCTAAATGTTTTGAAGTAGAATACTAGAAATCCAACTTGTTCATTGCCTCATGAATTTAAAGGTGAATGACAACCTTGGCTGAAATATTTTTTTCATCAGTACAGTTGTGAAATTTTATTGTAAAGTTATGATGTGGTAATGCAAAGGTGAGAGGATGGGTACTATGAACCTATTGCTCCTCCAAATAATAATGTGAAATATCTGAAATTAAACTTATTTACAATTTTGTGAACACAAACAAGACAAATTTGGCTAAAATTATGCAAAGCTTAGCAAAGTTATGTAGTGAAAACAAGTCAAAAGGATGGAAATCTGAGTTCACAACTCTGTAAATGATACTCTTTGCTAAAAATAAATTTAATTATTGCTCTCATCAAAATAAAGTTCCATGTTAAATTGATTGAAAAGTAGAAAAGTCAACTAGGCAGATACCAAACCATGAAAGGCAATCAGGAGTCTAGTAAATTTTTTTTAAATATTACTCAATTATCTAAAGCTGCATTGCATATTTGGTTGAAATCCAACCAATCTAAGTGAAATTATATTGACTTGCAGAAACCACAAGACAGGAGGATATTAAATTATTGGGCAGGGTGGGGTGGACACAGTCTTATAAATGAGATTAAAATATTGTAAGCAGTCCAAGTCTATGAGACAATGTTGCTATCAAATTACCTAAGGATATATTTGTTAACTTGTACCCATATAAACATAAGAAAATAACTGAAAACAGCAGTAACTATCCAAAATAGAGTTGATGATACAAAACTTATAAAACAAAACATCTAGATCTGTGAGAATATAAATGCCAAATTACTACAGGATATATTGAACATAAAGTTCCCAAATGTTGTTAGTTACAATGAGAAGAGGATCTGTTGTGAAATGTAATACTCATGAAAAAGGCAATGACACTATCAAAATTTGAATTTAAAAGCTTAAACCTTAAATACCTACATTTACATGTAATTAGGGAAGTCACATTCCATATGATATTGAATTGTACAGAATGTTTGCAAAGCTGTGCTCATCACAAGCAACATCCTGCCTGAAAAAAATGACAATTACTGTCATGGGTCATAAATATATCCAAAATGCATTTGATATGAAAAAGACCATAAAATTCGCATCTTGGTCTGAGACAATGTACACGTAGAGCCTACCATTAGAGACAGAGTTGTCAAAGTAGGTAGGGGGATTGGGGGAATCAACTCAATGGGGATAAGTATTTTTAGTAGCCAGGTGTAAAGTAATAAACAATAATACTAATAATAATTACTTTATTTAAAGAGGGTAACACAATTAGCTGAAGAACTAATTTACCATGAGACCCTCATGCAAAGGAATTTACTTGTTTTTAACTGTATCTCTGAAGTCACTGGATATATTGGGTGTTGAAGAAGGAGATCGAGTGGGGATTTCTAATCTCAAATGGAATACTTTTCCAGGGCAAAGTTCCAGAGTATGAGAAACTAAATTCTTTGAACAATACCTTATTTGGTTTGGGAATTTTTTACTGTTTGGTAGACAAAGATCACAGGTGGGGAGTACTACCACTTATCCTAAACTGGCATAGTGATTATAAATATTCAGGAGCACTTTTATTGGATATTCTGTACATTAATTTGGCTTTTCTCAACCAGATATGGTCTTCAATAGGTAATGTCTGTACTATATTTTAATGAACAGAATTACTCAATACTCTATTACAGTAATCAAAACAGAATTGTATGTAAATGTTATTAACTAGTTTTCTGTGCCTTTCAAGAAGAAAGTCTTATCTTATTCAGAAACCATAATCTTGAATTGACTTTTTGTTACTGATATGTTTTACATCTTCAATCCATGACAGGTTATTATCTACTAAACCACCAAGTAGTCTATCATGACAGATCAGTTGTAAATTTGTATCCTTCCATATCAGACATAGTTAATCACTATCAAGATTTGTTCATTTTTGCAGTGTTGACATAAGTAATATTTTAGTTTTACCAGTATTTATCACCATGCCATTGAATGTGCACCAGTTGTCCAGTTTGTTTAGGGCATCCTGTAAAGAAATTTCAAGTTCATGCCCTGTGTTTTGATGACTGACAATGTGGCGTCATCTGCATAGAGATCTGTAGATGAAACTAAGTCCCCAAGTGGTAGGTGATTAATAAATAGTATAAACAGTAATGGACCTAGAAATGAGCCTTGTGGTACTACTTATCTAATTGTTCCAGGTTCAGATAGAACATTATTTATATAAACATGTTTTGCTCTTTCACTTAAGTACAAGTGGCATTACATCATAGTAAACCTTTGAGATTATTGATACTACCATCAAGATATTTGACTGAGGAAGCAACATTGATATCAGTGATGAATTCTGTATGGGTGATACAGAAACATTTGCTGCTTCACTGAATTCCTTGAGGACATTATAACACTGCTCACACTGCTAAATAAAAGTTTATTCCATTTGATCCATCTCATTATCATGTTGAGCAACAACTGATGTTTACCAGACAAACAAAAGAAAATGGTATAAAAAGAATTTAATAACACTGGATCATGCCTGACAGGTGATTGCTCTTATATTGCTGAAAACTTACATTCATATGGTAGAAATCTGTATTATTTTTAAACATGAGTGTTCAATGTATGGTGGTCACTGACACCAATGGATTAACAGCAATGATAGCAAGGAATCATTCATGGGATCTTAACCCTTTCATCACGGCAAACCGCATATGCGGTCCAGGGGAAGTAGTCCGTCAACACTATGGACCGAGTTTTCGGTCTGGGGCAGTGTTCTTTGTTAACGTTATAGTACCCGACTAAATATCTTTCGGAATACCTCAAATAACTTCCATCTGGTAATGTAGATGTTATATTTGGATTATCTCGTGAGTTTAGCTTGTATACAACTAGAAATAACGAACAAAGTAGGAACTTTTAACGTGTTTTCCGAATGCTGAAATTTGTATCCAAAATGGCGGCGTTTGAAGGTTTTTTTTTTTTTAGAGGAGAGTTTTCGGAGGATTTAAATATTTTGACCTGATAAATTTGTTTGACAATGAGGGAAAACGTATGGAGAGACAATGGAATGCACTTGTGGGTGACAGTGATGACAATGAAGATGACTTTGAAGGTTTTTAATCAGAGGAATTGTACGGCTCCACGTGGTTTTTTTTTTGGACGAAGCCCGAAAACCAAAGAGATTTGTTTCAGTTTTCTGACAGAGTTGGGCACATCCGAGAGTTATATGGCTCCAGGAAGCTTCGGATTATTTTCAAATATTCTATTCAGATGAAGTTTTTGGAAAAATTGTCCGTTTAACGAACTTCAATGCGACGATCAAACGTGGCAGAGGCGATATAGGTCACTTAGGTGTGTGGACAGATCTCACCTTGGAGATCATTTTGGTTAATTTTATAGAATTTTATATATTATGGACACCTTGAAAGAAAGACTTGTGTTGCTACTATGATTATTCACTAGTACATCTAGGGTCAATTGAACAAGTTTTGAGAACATTCTAAGTTTTCTAAGAGGTAATAAAATAATTGTATTTTACCTGTTGTTACCTGTTTGTACCTGCATTTTAACAGTTGTAATAGATATGCACATTTTATTGAATTAGTCATAAAATTTGATTTTTAACCTTGACTTTGACACCTAATCCAGCCAGATATCTTTAACATTGGCAAAGTTATGTTGTTTCAAAGTCCACAAGTCATTTTGCTTTACAACTCCAAAGTTACTTAGTGTTGAGGACTCTATGCCTACAAATCACTTAGTGATGAAAGGGTTAATAGTATGGGCATAAATTGTTGTGCAAAAAAATAAGTTTGTGACCAGTCTTAGTGCCGAAAGTTATTATTGTGGTGATATTGTGGCAACATTCAGGAAATTACCAGGAAACTCTATTTGCTAAGTATCTGGATTAAAAAACATCTTCTGGGATGTAATTATTGTAGATGTGGAAACAAACTCAATACCAGGATTGATGAAGAAAACTGACCAAAACCTGCATAATTTTTATTAAGCATGATTGATCAAGGGTGTATTGCCCATAATGTTGCATATAAAACTAAACAACCCCAACAACAACATATAGCTGATGTTGAATCAACTCACATCTATAAAAAATAAAAATATAAGGGAGTCAACAGCAAACTGCTTGACAAGATCGGCAATGAGTGGTAAACTAGTGGTGGGAGTCTAGGATGGTCAACTGATATATAATTAATCTTGGAATCAATTTTTCATAGTCCAAGAAGACACAGTAAATGCACAGCGAAAATTAGCAATCTCACACAGCAGGCTTCAGGCACGATGTTGCTGCAGATTGATTGTCTCTCAAATGTAGCAAATTTATCTGCAACCACCTAAAATAATTAAATACAGATGCGTTGATGACAGTACTCCCTATGAAGCTCATCAGGCAAATAGGGTGTTACCCCAATAAAACACGGTAGTTAGGGTCCATAGAATCAGACTGTTATATATACATCAAACCATGTTATGACCAACCATATCAGTTTGCTGATCAAAGTGATGCATTTACCTATAATATATTATATAGCAGACAGAGGGAGGGGTAACAAAAGCAGACGCAAAAATAAGTGCTTTTGATTAAATGAAGACAAACTAGTTTGAAAAACACTTGTATCCTGACAACTTACACTTATGCAGTACAATAGACAATTTAGTAATGTATATAATAAATCCATGAAATATAAGTATAGATCACATGGGACAGGACACAGGTAAAAGTGAAGTTGGTTGTTAAGCTTGCCCACAGACAGATCCACTAGATGTCTTCTCCAAATGGAAAACAGGGACTGTGTTCCAGAGTGGTGAAGACATGTCGATGAGGAGAGCTCAATCTGTTCTAGACAGAATGTCCACATTCTCTGAGGCTGTCCAGAGGAAAAGGTTCCAAACCTCCATGCAGAGAGAAGGGGCACGTGTGCCTCCTAGACGCCATAGGTTAGTTATGGACATGTTGTCTGTAGAGACCATGACACATTAGCCCCTTATTAGATTGATGAACCTTTGCAATTCAAGAAATACCTATTTCATTTCTATTTTTAACCTTTACCTCATGCAAGCGCCTTTGCAAGCATATACTCCATTCACATGGAAGCGCCTTTGGAAGCCTCTACCCAATTTGCATGTGTCTTTTGATGCCTCTGCATCATTTTCATGGTAGTACATTTCAACAACTGCCATTTTTAGCAGGTTTTCGTAGTGGAGAAAAACCCTTATTAGATACCACATTCATTGGAGTAAATGACTATTACATCAGATTACGTGGTCGATGTTCATACTCTTGTCAAAATCTGCTATTTAAAGTAACTGGGTTGTATTCTCCATGCTCCAAAATGGGAGGTCATGGATTTTGTTCAGTACTCGAGTTTTCATAATTAGAATCACAATTATGAAAGCTTCAATAACTTATGTAAAGGTTCTAATATTGATGTAGGCAGCAATTAGTTTTTATAAATTATCAAATTCAGAATATTGATGTAGGCAGCAATTAGTTTTTATAAATTATCAAATTCAATTGATTTAGTGATGTAGACACAGACAAAAAAATCTTGTAAATTTTGAGTACTAGAAATAGCAGCTATGGTTGGTCACACAGATTCATTGACTTGATGGAGAATGAGTTCTCTCAAGATTTTAAAGCACATACAAAACTCATATGTGATAAATAATTATACAGCTATAATCGTATTTAAATCTTAAACCTTTGCATACATAAGATATGTGTACAAATATAAATGATTAAAATTGCTGTTAAATATAACATATACTACACTGCTTAACAGTTAACAGGCAGACGTATGCTATGGAGTCAAATAGGTAATGGGTGTTCTAATTATAGTGCACTGTAATGGATAATTTTGCTACATGTATACCAAAGGAATAAAAAGCCATACACTGAATAAAAAGCCATACACTCTATGAGGTGAAAAGATAATCACTAGTATATTTGGTGAGCATCTGTGATAGACCAGCAGACCATAAAACATTATTAGAATCTCCCAGTATCATCATATCAACATCAAAACTTTTTAGCCATGATTCAATATTTTCTCCATCAATCATGTATATGGCACTGTTGAACAATGCAATAATACCATTGCTAACAACAACCTGATCTCCAATTCCATATACTGTATGACCTGCCTTCAGAAGCTTCGATCTCAATAAATGCCTCAGCAACCAAGAAATACCTACTTCTATCCTGAACTTATAGTGCATTACATATAGATTCATCTGAGGATCATCATGGGCATGTCCATGTCAAATACAGAATCAAATACAAGCTTGAACATTTTATTCTTTTCTTTAATGTTGAAAATAAGATCAAGCCAGACCAATTCCTGCTATCAGATTTACGCCTACATTTTATTCTCAGAGAAGTTTGTTGTTTTGTCTGTGGCATGTCAACTAGTCAAACCCGGTTATCTCAATTACGTCAGGGGTGTACAAAAATCATTTAATTAACTGGGTCCTGAGATATCTGCGTTCATATAAACCATGACCATTACTCCCGTCTCTTGCTCTTGTTTAACTGGAATCCCTTCCCACTGCATGTTAAAATAAAATACACAAAATGCTTAACTGATAATAAAATGAAAGAAAAAAAAGCCTGGTGTTGTTATTATTTATTCCTTTTTAATCATCATGATCAATGTATTAAAGAAAAAATGCATCAAATTCCTATATCTCATGCATTCATATTGTAGTATGCATCACTTATGCCATATAACACACAACTCGAAGAACAAATCATGTTTGGATGTATTTGTAGGTTTGACTATGTTATCATGATTGAAAAATGGATACAAG
Organism: Potamilus streckersoni; assembly: GCA_016746295.1. Classification (NCBI taxonomy): domain Eukaryota; kingdom Metazoa; phylum Mollusca; class Bivalvia; order Unionida; family Unionidae; genus Potamilus; species Potamilus streckersoni. The sequence goes on along the minus strand of JAEAOA010000332.1, from coordinate 810,592 downwards.
AAATTCACAAATGAAAATGAGAGAGAAACAACAATACATCAATGGAATGCTTTCAGGTACCTGCCATTCATGCATAACACAGAGTTAGGTGCAAAATAACCAAGATTGTATTATATCCATGTTAATATATTACAGTATCTTGCAAATAAATTATCAATACATGTTTTTGAAAATGAATGTAAACAACAAGTGGATGTTGAGTATACTAATTACCCTGCAGACATCAATGAGTTTGTATCAATTATGAATCAAAATGACAAACATAGATCCCAAAGTGGTGAATAAACATCCCATAGCTAGCATTATACTGATTCTTTGAACTTACCAGCAGGATATCAAATACAAAGGTTATTTTATTGCAAAGCAAACCAGCCCTGGAAACTGACTTTGGATTTTATTAAGTATGCCAATTCTTTTATTCTTTATTTAGGTCTATTTTTTCCAGCCAATTGTGGTTCCCATTTACAGGTATTCACAGGAATTTTGAAAACAAATTAAAACAATGGAAGCCAATTTTTCTGCTAGACCATAAGAATGTTACTAATAAATAACAAAACAAAATTAAGAGCTCAATCCTGAAAACTAAATTATGGGGTCTAGACTGCCATTGTATAGAAGCCAAGTAACTGAGGTTATCCATTCCCATATATATATATATATATATATATATATATATATATATATATATATATATATATATATATATATATATATGGGAATGGATAACCTCAGTTATATATATATATATATATATATATATATATATATATATAAAAGAGCATATGTAGAGGGCAATAATCTTCCTAATAAATTTCTGGTATATTTTCTGTTGACAAGTACATGTATATGCTATCTCATAAAATGGCTAAATGCATTAATAAAATGTGTCACAGGTGCTGAGCATTCACATATATATATATATATATATATATATATATATATATATATATATATATATATATATATATATATATATATAAAACATAAGTGCTTTTGAATCATTCTTTAAAAATCTGCATTTGACTAAACAAAAGCAGATTGATATTACTTCATATTTACTCAATTCCTAGATATTTCAAAAGTATTGCTGACATGTTTGGCTATTTTGTCATAAAAGGCTATACAATAAATAGTCATGATATTATGTGCATATGGAACAATTGCATCAAAACGTGCAAAACAGAGAATGTGATTTATCTCATCACATGTAAGATCTGTGGCCTTCAGTACGTGGGAGAAACTGAAAAGCTACACATAAGGATAAACCTTCATAGATCTGATTGGATGACAAAAAAGCTGTACAGAAGCCCGGTCGCAGAACACTTCTCCTCCCCTGGCCACACTTTCAGTGATATAATACTTATCGCTATTGCTAACAACCACAGCTGGAGTTCCGAAACCAGGAAGGAAAAGGAATCATATTGGATACGCCGCCTTAGAACATTGAAACCAAGCGGTCTAAACCAAGAAGACTAGAAAATGAAAACTATGCACTAGTAGAATTTAACATTTTCTAAATCTTCTTATTATCCTTCAATTTTTACTATAAGAATAACCGGTATAGAATCAAATATCCGGGATATAATCTGCGTTACATATGTACACAAAGTAAAAATAGATGTCGCTTTGACTTGTAGGCTTTTAGGGAATTATACGTTTTCAGTTTCCGCAACTAGTCTATACAAGCAGGTTGTATTTATAGTTTTAGCACATGTGAAGATAGAAATGTAGAGGTTTACAAACACAACGTTTTTGTGTTTATTTGTTTGTCGTAACTATGTTTTGTATTTGCCTTTGAAAAAGACTCATTAAGAGTCGAAAGCGCTTAGGCTAGTTAGTTACTAGTTTCGTACTGTTCGTTGTCAGTTTATTGCATCTATATATATATATATATATATATATATATATATATATATATATATATATATATATACATATACACACACACAACCAATGTGAACAAAATATGAGGTATTGAATTCAATATCTAGTCAAGATACCATATAGACATTATTATTATTATTATTATTATTATTATTATTATTATTATTATTATTATTATTATTACTTTATTTAAAGAGGGTAACTCAATTAGCTAAGAACTAATCTACCTTGAGGCCCTCATTCAAAGGAATTTATTTTTGCTTCATCTCTGAAGCCATTGTATATACAGTAGACTCTCGATTATCTGCAGTAATGGTGGGGAGAGCTAGGGCAAATAATCTAAATCAGCGGATAAACCAAAGTGCATATATACAATCCAGATATAGTGACATAAAATTAACTTTGTTAATTTTTTCGCCGTAATATCCTACTTATGTTTACCTTTTGTGATGCAGGCCAATGTTCTTCTTCATTAATATCCTAATGTCGTAACACGAAAATAAATAATTAAATTTAATACAATTATATTGAACATTAAAATAAAGGAAGATGAATAAATGAACAAACAAAAACAACGAATGTTTAGGAAAAGTAGTCTTTTATTGATTTCTGTTTTAATGACATAGCTTCTTTCTTCTTTAAAGTTGCTCTCAATCTGCTTAATACCAATTTATCTGAGAGCAGAGAATCACTTTGTTGCTCCAGATACTCTAGCAAACCTTCAGTCCATTGAAGAGCAGATGAATTGTTTATCCTTGTTTCAGGAATAAGTTCCATGTCTTCCTCTTCACTCTCATCAGAATCTGTTGTCTGCCATTGTGCACTTTTAATGATTTCACTGTCAGACAAAACCTCACACCCTAGATTGTCACAATCAATATTAAACCATTCTAAAATATTTCCACTATCAACTTCCTTACCACCCTCTATACTCTGTAAGAGTATGGCGGATAATTCAAAAGTCGAAATCTCTTCTTCATCAAAACTATTGCAGTCGACTGTTCCAACTTCAGGAAATATTTTTTCCCCCATGATTTACTAAATGTGGTTGGCTTTATGGAATCCCAGGCATGTGTAACTTTGTAGACAACATCCAGCAATGATACTGTTTTTGAGAAAGTTTTAAAATCATTGCCTTCTTCCACTAATTTCTGCAGAAGTCATCCTCTATATAGCCTCTTCATAGCAGAAATCACCCCTTGATCCATTGGCTGGATTAGCATGGTTACATTAGGTGGCAAATAATGTGTTATTATTTTATCGTCAACAGACTGCAAAACCACTTCATATGGATGGCTTGGAGCATTGTCTAATATAAGAATGGCTTTAGTGGCAAACCTTTCGATCTCAGATACTCGCAAACTTGTGGTACAAAGTTTTCATGGAACCACGTTTTAAAAATTGTGGTATCCATCCAGGCTTTCTTCTGATTAAAATGTCACAGGCATATTGTTTTTTTCAGTTCCCTTGAAATAATGCGGCTTTTGGCTTTTCCGATTACAGCTAGTTTCACTTTATGAGAACCAGTAGCATTTGCGCAACATAAAGCAATGATTCTTTCTTTGCTGGACTTATGCCCCAGTGCTCGACTTAGATTTATGTGGTAATGTTTTTGTGGGAAGACATTTCCAATTTAGGCCAGTTTCATCAGCATTATAAATTTGTTCAGGAGTCACCTGTTGCTCTTCTATGAACTTTTAATAATCATTTTCGAACTCATTTGCAACTGTTTCATTGTTGCTTAATTTTTCCCCCATGTATAGAAATCTCACATATTCCATGCCGCTGTTTGAATCACGTCAGCCATCCCGAGGATGCATTGAAATCACCTTCCATTCCTAATGCATCAAAGTATAGTTTTGCCTGTTTTGCGCAGATTATTCCTGAAACAGGAATGTTTTGTGCCCTTTGTTGGTTAAACCATTGCTTTATCAAGCTCATCATACGCTGACAGTTTCATTGCTTTTCTGCTTGATAAGCCACTTGATGAATCAGAATTACTGGTGTAGTTAATCAATTTATTTTTATTATTCCGAGATCACGAACTGTTGTCTCACCTATACCATATTGTAAAGCTAAGTTTTTGGTAAACCTGTCTTGCTCAAGTTTCTTAATTATGTCAAGTTTTTGATTAATTGTTAAAAGTATGCGCTTCCTTTTCCTCTCCATTATCCTCTTTCCAACACAAAAACTTAAATACAGTATTTTTGGAGACAATTGAAGTAGCCTACTGTAATGATAACAACTGAAAAATCATACTGTTTTTTTTAACAGAACTCCTTTCCATACTACCAAAAAGAAGGCCTTTAACATCCGAAATTTCCTTGGGACAGGAAATAAAGCCCTATTATAAAATTATCTAACAACTCTCGCCGGGAACAGGAAATAAAGCCCTATTATAAAATTATATAACAACTCTCGCCGGGAACCAGTCGTAAGCCCAAGTCGTTGTTAAACAGGTCGGTCGACTTCCTGTATAAAATTTTCGATTTTGAAAGCGTGGCATAACTCCCCATCTTTTTAAGATATGGAGAAAAAATTCTTTAAAAATACATTGCTGCGGTTAAGCCGCAAAGCGGTTAAACCGCGCGCAGATAATCGAGAGTCTACTATACTGTGTGTGGAAAGAGGAAATAGAGTGGGCATTTCTAATCTCAACTGGAATACTATTCCATAGCAGTTCCAGAGTATTGGAAACTTTTTTAAAATAATTCCTTATATGGTTTGGGAATTTTGTAATGTTTGGTAGACATTGATCGCAGGTGGGGAATATTTCCAGGTAGCCTATACTTGAATAGTGATTGTAAATATTCAGGAGCACTATTATTGGCTATCCTGTACATTAATTTGGCTTTTCTTAAATAGATGCGGTCTTTAATAAGTAGTATATTTTCAACTTACCAACTAAATTTTTCTTGCTTTCTTTCTGGATTGATATTAACTCAAAAGCTCTTTTATGAAGATGTGCCAGCTTTGCTAAGTTTTTATCATTTGAATTACCCCCTACTGTATTACAGTAGTCTAAATAGGGTTTATATAATTAACTGTTATAAAATAGTTTTCTGTGCTTTTCCTGGAGAAAGTGTCTTATTCTACTGAGAAGGCATAAACTTGAATTGACTTTTTTTACTGGTATGTTTGATATGTTCAGTCCATGATAGGTTATTATCTACCAAAACACCAAGTAGACTATCCTGACAGACCATTTGCAACCTTTTATCCTTCCATGTCAGACAAGTTTTGTTCTTTTTTCCATGTTGAGATAAGTAATATTTTAGTTTTACCAGTATTAACCACCATGTCAAAAGCTTCCCTGAAATCTATAAATACAGAACCTATTATTCTACCTTAATCAAGTGCTTGAAGCCATTTATCAGTTAGGGAGATCAAGGCATTCTCACATGAGTGTTTCTGTCTAAAGCCTGATTGATTAGGGTATAACAGAAAATGTTTGGTTAAATATGATATGAATGATCATGGACATGCTTTTCAATCAATTTTGACAAGTTTGGTAGTATTGAGATTGGCCAGTATTTATCAGCATCATCCTTAGGACCAGATTTGTAAATAGGAGTTACTTTTGCAGTTTTCCATATTTTGGGAACACATGAGGATGCAATACTTAAATTGATTATGAATGTTATGCTATCAACAATAGAAGAGGCAGAAGATTTAATGACTTGTGGACCAATCTGATCAAGTCCTGTAGCTTTCTTAGTATCAAGTTCACTGAAATATTTCTTAACAAAGTTTTTTGAGACTGGTGGGTTTGAGAAACATACCTCCTTAGAGATTTTGCTGCTGCAGAATTTTTTCAGTTCAATAAAGTTGTTTTCAATCACTGGTTCTTTTAACTTTGTGGTAATGTTGGTGAAAAAACATTGAAAACATTTGCAACGTCATTGTCATCAGTGACTATGGTGTCATTTACCAGAAGTGAGTGGATTTTATTTATCTGATCTTTGTGTGTTCCTCCAGTGAGTTCATTGAAGACTTTCCAAATGCAGTTTTTGTTGCTCTTTTTGTTTTCAAGCAATGATTGATAATAATTTTGTTTAGCTTTTTTGATCATATTTATTTTGTTTTTCCGTACTTTATATTGTGCATGGTTTCCCATAGCCTTAAATAGGTCTCTTGTTTTCAGAGCATCAAGGATTTCAGTTGTAAGCCAATTAAGTTGGATTTCATTCTTTATGCGATGTACTTTCAGTGGGGCATGCTTAGAGACTACATCCATAAATAAGTCAGTCCACACCCTCAGAGCTTCATCTATGTCATCAAAATTTTGGATCATCTTCCATGGAGCTTTATATAGGTCTTTGAGAAATTGTTCTTCATTAAAAATTTTGAATGATCTGTAAGTGATAGTTTTGTGTGTATTTTTCTTATTTCTCTTGCATTTAACCTTCCTTGTCAAAAAAGTAGGATAGTGCTCACTAAGACCAACTTTTGGTATGTTAACACAAGTTACATTGTCTGGTAGGTTGGTATAAATGTGATCAATAAGAGTGCTTGATGTTTCTGTTACCCTAGTGGGGTCATTTACCATCTGTACTAGGCTTAATGATTCAATAAATTCTGTCCAGTCCTTCCTTATTTGAGTATTGAGTAGGTCCTTATTTATATCACCAAGTATATATGTTTCTTTCTCCTGTGCAAGAACATTTTCAATTTCTTTCAAAAAGTTATCATTCTAAATTGCTTTGGAGGAAGGTGGCCTATAAACTAGAAACAATTTTGCATTATTTTAATAAATTTCCACCCAAATACTCTTAATTTCTTGTCACTCCAAGTCAAGTCTCCTTTCTGCATTTACCTCTTCCCTAATGTATACAACAAGACTTCCCCCTGCTGTCTCTCAGTCACTAGGTAATGGTTTATTGTAGCCTTGACAATGAAATAGATCATCATTGTGGTTAGCATTTAGTTTGGTTTCAGTGAGTCCTAAAACAGCTATATTATTTTCCTTGGAAGATAACATTAACTTAATTTGGTCTATTTTTCCCACTATACCTGTACATTTAAGTGACCTACGTTAAAACCTTTTGCATTTAGTTTCATATCAATTATATGTATGTCATGCAATGGGTTACCCCCGCAGATTGTCTCCATACTACTTTTATCATTCTTACATTCTATTTCCATACTTAAATGTTCATATATATTAGCATCTTTAAAGTCACATACAGACCCTGAAAATCCATTGACATTTACATTTACAACAGTGTCCATTGGATATTTAGAGTCAAGAGTCTCTCTAGGTAAATTTTGATTTGTTATGGATGAAGCATTGGCATTCTCCTCTTTGCCAACTTTCTAGTATGTATAATACATTGATTGACAGTCTTTGTTTGTGTCCAAATTTATGACCTCTGAAGCACTCAATCTGTTTGCCATGATGGCATACCTATGTCATTTGGCTAGTTTCCCCACAGTAGATACAGTACTCTTCATTATAGTGTCTGAAAATAGGGGCATATATGTTGATATTTCTCAGTAGTTGAGAGGTTCCTTTTCTGCTTAAATGAATTTTGTCTCTGTGGTATAGACTTAGGTTGATATCCTGTTTCTGAAGAAAGAAAGATGTGTATTGAGGAATGTACTGTAGGTTGATGTCTTCGAATAGGTCAATTATCAGATCATTGTTCCTATGGTATCAATCTAAACTGAAGAAAAACAGCATTTAATAGCATGCTGTTGTTATTTCTTGCATAAAATAACTGCCAGTACCCAGATATAAAATGATTTTGATAGTAACTGTATCTGACCTCTTCAGTTATACACAAAGTAACCCCAAGTCCCTAGAGGAACTGAAAACAGAGGGAAAAAGTTACCATATAAATATTTTGGAATACAAACAAATGGATAACCTAATGCCATTCTATATAATTATTGATGAGGCAGTTAGTAAATACTGCAACAGGCAAATTATCTCTGGTGTTTGGAAAACATCTGATCACATCAACATCCTTGAAAAAGCTGCACTAGCAGTACTTGCTTTGCACATAACATAGATTGGGCAAACAAGCTGCATGAGGAATTGCATCATACTGACATTTTGTCCCTTTACTGGAGGATGTATGCTGATCAAATGGACAGTACATTTTTTTCTCAGCATGCAAAAGAAACCAAAACAACAGCCATGGGTGAACTATTCCTTATATTAAAATTACAAGCAATGCATTATGCACCTATGACCCCATCTGCTGATTTTTGGGTGCAAACATATTCGGGTTTTACATGTTTATCTCTACAACCATATCCAAACATAGCAATATCATGTATTTTGTTTTATTCCTGGATATCTGCACTACCTTCCAATGTAAATTCATCTATTATATAAGTTTCTAATTTGGTCTGTGGTTGACAAATTTGCTGAGTTGGTGGTTGAGCAGGTTGAAGACAATTAGCAATATCAGCAGGTAATGTCTAAAGAGCTTTTCTATTTCCTCCGTTGCCGTAACAATTTTTTTACAACTGGTTTAAATAAATGCTTTGTACCCACTCTAGATTTCACTCAACCTTCCTGATGTTGTGCTGTTTGATAGACTCACCAACCAGAGATATTTCTTAACTGCCTGTAGTCAAGCTAGCTTAGCTGAACAAGATTCAATAGCAAGCACATAATCATTTGTTATCATTGATATAACAGCAATTTAATTAAACATCACTCATCAACACAATGATCATATAATAAAATGTATTACATCAAACTGTCAAATATTTGTAAACCTAGCAACATGTCAGAGCAACTACTATGTTTTTTAAGGGATAGTCATTACTGATTACTACTTTGTTTCAAACTATATTCAATTTTTTGTGCCTCAATTCTAAGTCAATTATTTTCTAACAAATAATAGGGATGGGTGAGGGTGGAGGCTTGCCCCATCAGTCCATGGATGTCACCCTAATATATCTGAAGTGGATACAAGGCTTGGAATGGCATTTTTAATATAAGATCTCAACACTGTTTTAACCCTTTCATCACTACAGACCAAAAAATCGGTCAGGAGGAAGTAAGTCTGCAAACACTATGGACCGAGTTCTCAGTCAAGGGCAGTGTTCTTCTTTAACGTTATAGTACCAGACTAAATAACTTTCAGGGTACCTCTAATAACTTCCTTCTTGTAATGTAGATGTTATATCTGGATGATCTCCTGAGTTTAGCTTGTATACAACTAGAAATATCAAACAAAGTAGGAAATTTTAACATGTTTTCCGAATGCTGAAATTTGTATCCAAAATGGCGGAGTTTGAACAAATTTCAGAGGAGGTTATCGGAGGATTTTAATAATTTCGACCTTTTTTAATTTGGATGAAAATGAGAGAAGATGTCTGGAGAGACAATGGATTGCTCTTGTGGGTGACAGTGATGACGATGAAGAAAACTTTGAAGGTTTTGAACCAGAGGAATTGTACGCACGTGGGTTTTTTATTGGACGAAGCTGGAAAACCAAAGAGATTTGTTTCAGTTTTCTGACAGAATTAGGAACACCTGAGTGTTAGATGGCTCCAGGAATGTTTCGGAATATTTTCACATATTCTATTCAGATGAAGTTTTTTGGAAAAGGTGTCCGTTTAATGAACTTCAATGTGACGATCAAACGTGGCAGAGCAATATAGGTGTGTGGACAGATCTCACCTTGGAGATTATTTTGGTTCATTTTATAGAATTTTATATATTATGGACACCATGATAGAAAGACTTGTGTTACTACTGTGATTATTCACTAGTACATCTAGGGTTAATTGAACAATTTTTGAGAACTTTCTAAGTTTTCTAAAAGGTAATAAAAAAATTTCTTGCATTTTACCTGTTGCCTTACCTGTTTGTACCTGCATTTTAACAGTTGTAATAGATATGCACATTTTAATGAATTAGTCATAAAATTTGATTTTTAACCTTGATTTTGACACCTAATCCAGCCAGATATCTTTAACATTGGCAAAGTTATGTTGTTTCAAAGTCCACAAGTCATTTTGCTTTACAACTCCAAAGTTACTTAGTGTTGAGGACTCTATGCCTACAAAGTTACACCACTCCCTCGATAACTCGCACCCGGACAACTCGCAAACCCGCTTATAACGCCATGTCCGGCATGGTTCCTGATTTTTTTTTTCCAAGGAAAATATATTTTAAAATGTGTAACATGAAAAAAATCGTGATAAGAAATTGTAAATTGGCAAATTTCACCTTGATACATAATTCGTTTTTATCATCGAAAATAGTGATTACCATATATTCCGGGGTATAAGTCGCTACTTTTTTTTTAGTTTTTTTTTTGTTTCTTAAAAATGATGTGTGCGACTTATATGCAGAAGTGACTTATACAATATTTTTTTTAACGATTGTGACTGAAGCGCACTGATGCTGTGCTTTAGTGAAATACATCTGCCAGTATACAGGCAAGCCAATTGCTGGAAAGTTACATACGGTACACATAAGTATTAGACTATAAGATTATCATATTAAATAGGCAAATAATATTTAGTTATATATGTGTTAAAATTTGTTGTTATTAATAAATAAAAAAATATTGAAATAACGATTGCCATTGTATTTCTTTATTATTCCGCTTGTACATCTTAGAATCTTTTTGTCTCTAAATTCAGTAGTTGTAAACTTCAGCACATTTTTCCACCCAAGCTGCTAGTCCAAGTCCTTTGAACTTGCCGCCCAGCTATTGTGTCACGTTCTTTTGATGTACTCAAATAAATACTGAATGCAGAACTGGGATTATTTTGTTATTTTAAACAACGAATTATGTTACTGTAAAGCATTTCCGAGACCTCTGTTAGGGCTTCATAATTTACTTTAATAGTAGTTTATAAAAACATAATCATTTTATCGATTGTTTTTGAAATGGCTTGTTATAAAAAATAACATAGCATGAATATTTCCTCTGATGATTGCTCTAGTTTTAAACTCTGGATTAAGCCAAGACAGGCTTCATGGAGTAATTAATAAAAAAAACAAACTGGAAGGCTGGTGAACAGTTTCAAATGTTAGGTGAATTAGCAGGTATTAAAATCACTGTAGCATATAAAGTGCCTTTAAAGTTCGATTGGGTTGTGGAAATGACCAATATATAAATACATACCGTTCATACCATGGAGCATTAATAAAATATAATTTCACAAGAACTTTGTTGTTGTTGTTGTTGTTGTTGAGCTTAACGCCATTTTTCAGCACACGATAGGCTATTCATGGCGGCCAGTATTAATGGTGGAGGAAGAAACCGGGAAATCACCGGAAAGAACCACCGACCCACGAGAAGCTACTGGCAAGCTTTCTCACATATCCACATTGTATGATTTAAAATTGTTTTATTAGCGTAAGTCAATAAGTTTTGTTTTAAATTAAATTCATTCCATTTATCATGGCACCAACAACTAGAAAAAAATATGCAAAATTTAAGTTAAACGTCGTAGCATTTGCGAAAGAAAACGGAAATCGTGCAGCAGAAAGAAAATTCAACGTAAGCGAGAAGATTGTGTGTGACTGATGTAAAAAAGAAGACGAGTTAAGGTCAACAAAATAAAACCAAGAAGGGAAATCGTAGTGGCAAAGAAAGTTGGCCAGTTCTCGAGAAGAATCTACGAAAATGGATTGTGAAACAGCGTGCTGCAGGTTATGGACTTTAAACAATTCAAATACGACTCAAGGCAAAGTCAAAGTCTATTGTAATACTGACCTTTATATAACTCTTAAACAATTGTATAATATTTCTTACACGAAGTTGGAAATTACCAAGTCGCATACAATGGCCGGTGGTATCAAAGACGTGATTATGGTAAGTGCGGAGGAGCAACTTATACGCAGGAGCGACTTATAGGGCGGAAAATATGGTATAGCCTGGAAAGATAGAATCCATATTGTGAAATTTGCATTTTTTTTCAAAATGTGAAGGGATATTTCTCAAACGTGTCACAAACCGCAAGTGTTATCGTGTTCTAATTTATGTCGTTTTAAATTTTTAGACCCATTTAATTCATGTTGGTAATGGTTAAACCTTGTGAAATTTTTTCCTTCTATTTTACTTCTACCGCAATAAAAAATCTACACATCGTTCGATCAACATTAATTTTTCAAAATGTGTTGATTTTTTGTATTTGAAAAAAAAAGTCCACTTTGGATCAAACAATAAAATTTGAATGTATACCATTCACCACAAAAATAAGTGATGTAATACACAACGTGTGAAGTACATGTGCTAAGCAAACGGAAACCAGGAGTAAATAATGTTTAGATGATTTCCTCAATATACTGTAAGTTATCCTGAAATTAATGTTACTATGTGAGGAAAAACTAAACAAAGTACACCAATATGAAAAGATATTTATCCGCTGTTAATCTTAGCGCGATTATTAATTGAGTATTCAACATGCCAAGCCACCAACCACCCCCTTTCCCTATGCGTCGATCCCATTGTTATAGGTCCCTCGATAACTCGCGCCCTCGCTTATATCGCGGTCGATGTTTTTGGACCCCAATGTCCGCGAGTTATCGAGGGAGTGGTGTACTTAGTGATGAAAGGGTTAAGGCCTCAATTTTAAATTTTATCAAATCAAAAGCCAGAAAAGATTAGACTCTAATAATTGGCTCCTCAATATTGAAAAGTATAATACCAAGCATACTTCTTAAAACAGCTATACAGACTCTAAGAGGTGCAAAAATCGACAACATCATGGACAGAAAAATGAATACAGACCTAACCAAATACAACCAAATTATTATTTTAGTCGGTGAAAATGTCAAAATCATCCTGGTTCAATTCCTTCTCATATTTAGCACACTTGCAGCTACTGTTAAGCTTTTTATGGCACAAAAAGCAAATTGAATGTCCAGGTACACAGTTTTCATATGGATTGACTAGTTACATTCCCATCAACTTTTTATTGAAGCTATTCTCATTGCTGCACATTTTTCATATGGTTATTCAACTTGTATCCAGCTTGAAAATTTGAATCACCATGTTTAGCAAGCAAGCTAATTCTCATCTGCTTTTGTTACACGATAATTCATTGGGCAAGTACACGATAATTCATTGGGCAAGTACAAACTTTTGACCAATCAAAAAGCTCTTAATAGCAATCACCTGTTAAATAATAAACAGAACAAATACTAATTAGAAAGATCATTGAGTAATGCGAGTGGCTATAATTAAAAAAGTTTCGGAGACAATATTTAAAAAAGGGTCCATTTAGAGAAAAATCAGATTTAGGTCAGGAAAAATGCAAAATTATGCTTTAAAACAAAAATCAAGAAAACAATCTTTCTTGAGAGAGAATTTTCATCCAACTGTAGTTAAACAAAAATATACTTCTTTGGGTTATGAAAGAGCCCAATCAGCATAAAACAACAAAAGCTATTTTGACTCTCATCCCAAGGCATGTTTAGCTTTGGTATTAAAAGATGAGGTGGATTAGTGTCTATACTATGTATGATCAAAAGTTTTTTGGACTGGATTAAATATGTCAAATCATTATGGTTGGAGGTTTCAAGAGCTAAGTGGCATAACACTGGGTCATGGATGTTTACAATCTGTTGAGAGGACTAAGTGTGCCAATGTCAAATAAGCAAAATCCAAGAAAACGAAATATCACAAAAAGTGGAATTTCAGTGGTTAAAAATCACACTGAAAGGGAATCCTATAAAGTAAATTTTAAGGTCTTTTATGGTGGCAACAATGATACTTGCATGGACTGTCACAGGTTTTGAGCCCAAGTCTAATGTCATATTTCCACAGTGGAGAGGAACATTAACAAAGCCCCAATCTAGCCCATGATTAAAAACACTTTCATTAGAAGAAAACTTCTCAAAAATGGTTAAGCATCTGATAATAAGACTCAAAGAAGCTCCCATGTCCCTTAAAATTTTAACAGAAAGGCATGTCTGCATCACCAATGAGTGATAGAGAACCCTTTGACATAGTTCCCAAAATTCCATAATAAAATCAGACTGTGGTTTGTTTAACCCAACAAATGTACAGCTTTCAATACAGGACTGTGCTCATGACCTCTTAGAATTAAGAGGATTTGGTACATGTATGTCTTGATTCTGTTGCTTATTTTTCAATTTGTAGAAATCAAAGATGTTTTCCTTTCTTCTGGCAACTGGTACACATCAGAAGAGATAAGGACTTTGATCCATCTTATCAAAAACATGATTTCTAAAACTTGTTTAAAGTTTGGAAGTGCATGTATTAAACTGAATGGTTTTTTTTCCACCAGAGGTTGCAAAGTGGAAGACTTGCTGACAAAAGATACTTTATGAGCAAAGAAATACTTGTCAGATCTATGAGCAACATCTACTAAAGTTTCAACCTCATGCTTATCAAGACAAGTCTTAAGATAATATTGAATGCAACTCTTGGACTCTTCAACTAATATGAGTTGTGCAAGATGTTCATAATATTGACAACTTTTTTGGCTAAGCACCAACCATCAAATATCTGCTCTTTTTTTCTTTCAAACTGAACACGAGTTTGTTCAGTTTCTTTTTTTTTATTTTATAGTTTTTTTTTAAAACTTATATCAATAACCCTCAGTTATCAAACCCAAACCTTTCAAGATGTATTCCTTAACCAGATCATAATCAGCACTCTGCTGTACTAAAAGGGAAGTGTAGGTGTTATGAGCTTTGCAAAAAGTGCACTTTATAATAACAGAATCTTATGCTCCCTTGGCAATATCATACTTTTAGTTAGCTAATTTGTTTTTCAAAATGACGAAATATTTATCTAGTTCTTTATCTTTAAAAGCGAGTACGAGTGTAATATTCATCATAACTTCAATACTTGAATTTGCATGTAAAGTGGGAATGTGTTTTTCCCTTGCAAGCTCTAATTCTTTTAATCTAAATCAAGATTCTTTCTGCCTTTTCTCTTTCTCGCTCTCACTTTCTGCAATTGCATTTCTTTACCTTCTTTCTCTATCAAAATGTCTCTCTCTCTCTCTCTCTACAAATGCATTTGCATTTCTCTCTTGCCTAATTCTGCAATTGCATTTTCCTCTCTTTCCTCTTCATCAAACTGCATTTGTTTCTCCACTTTCTCTTTCTGTATCTGCATTGTCTTTCTTGAAACTGGAGCTTTCTTGACTCAGTTTTTTTTAACTTGTGAGAGTCAGATTAAGCCCAAAGAACATTTATCCAAAATACTCATTTCTATCAAATATTGGACCAAAATATTTTTTTTTTTGCTTTATTAAAGATGCCTTTGCCACTGAAAGATCATATTTCAGCAATTCATCTTTTTGTAAGGAGTCTTAACTATTCCTGGGCAGGATTTGATAAGATCCCCACTTTAGGTAACAAATAAAAGCTTGCTAGTTTCACTCAAGATTTCTAAAATACCTGGGGCTTGTACCAAAATAAGGTGATTTTAAATTTCAAGAAGAAAGTTCTCTGAAATATTTTGCAGAAAATTTGTATCCCAAGGACAAGCCCCCAATTTTTAGTTATGAGTCTATGCTCTTAGAAAAGAGTGAAAAGCAACAAACTTTGTGAACATCTACAAATAGTTTCTCCAGAATATAAAGCAAATATGAAAAATTAAAGAACTTATGGTATTGCAAATTAAACACCAAAATAATCCTAGAATTACTGACACAAGTTCTAATAATAAAAGTTCCGAATCAACTTTAGTCAAAACCCAAACTAAGTCCATGCTGAAAATGTTGATGTGCCTGTGGCAGCCTGTATCATGCTGTACCAACAGTATTTTTATGAAACACATTAACAAAATTCCAGGTTTGACTTCACTATAAATCCCAATGAGTGTCTCTGTCCAAGAATGTTACCTATATAAGCACTCTTACTACAGGTTTTAAAAAAATTAAATAACTTGAAGAAATAAATTCCAATCCAAATAAACTTCTGGACATAAAACTAACACAAAATTGATCCTGCTAGATTTTAAAAGACAAATGAATAATCATTCTTGAGTAACAAGATTAAACAGTCTTACACGTGACTAATAATAATCATTTTTCTAAGGTGAAAAAATTATTACCAAATAGAAAATAACTTTCAAGAAAGTTTTTATTATTTAAAAACTAAAACATTAGTTACATTTGAAAAGTCTGTTACTAAAACTGTAATATTTAACTTGGACTATGTAAGGTATGGTATATACAGATACATTGTTGGGAAATTCCAGTACCCTAGACCCATATTTATACCTAAACCTACACCCAAATAAACATGTCCACTTCTATTAATAATGATCCTGATATTAAAAATATATATATATATATATATATATATATATATATATATATATATATATATATATATATATATATATATATATATATATATATATATCTATATCTATAAAGAGTATCTCAGCTATGTTTTAATTTTTTGTGGAATAAAATAAAAGAATCAATAATTCTGTTCAAGTAAATAAACTTGATTCTGAACAAGGCTATGTCCAACAATGTAAAATTACAATAGCATATAATAAAATTTTAAAAACATTTTAAAAAAAAAATAAGCAAACAATGCAAATTAAATATACACAACACATTTAAGATAATCAGGAGCATAACATTGTAAGGATTGAACCATTTAGAAACATAGTTCTCTGACAAAATGAAAGCCACTTTATGGTTTTAAAAAGATTTATTATGGCACATCAAGAATAACCCTATCTGCTCTTTTCTAAAATTTCAGTAATCCTTCTTGATTTTCTGTACCATTATTACCATCGATAGAACTGGATTTATGATTTACTTTTAGTTCAAAATGTCATAAAATAAAGGATCACTGGACTCCTTGTATTTATTAACAAAGTAATCATAAAGTTGCAATTAGAAAAGCACAGCCTTGGTCAATGCTAAAAAAGGAAAGTATATTTGCATTTGAATAAAAATAAAGCCCAACTGATATTATGACCACACAAGTCCTTTTTTCACCCAAAAGAACATAAAAGAAGTTCCAGTATATATCAGCACTTGTTTTAAAAATGTACACCAATTTCTTTTTTAGCATTTTTAAGATTACAGCATGATATAAAGTACTTTGCTGAATGGTGCTTATCAATATTATCAGGCCATGACAAGGTCTGAATTTTATTTGTTAAGATCCAACATGAGACTTCATCTGTTCTATTTACAAAAACTTTGACTCTTTTTCTTATAACCCAGGCACTACATGACTGCTACTCATTTTGTAGAAACAGATCAAATAAAAGACATGTTTGTCAAACAATTGGTGCCTTGAGGACTCAGCTATCAGAATTTTCATGCATACAAACTTAAAAATAGGATGGGTGTAAGTAATCAGATTATGGTAAATCAGAGAGCCCTGAAAAATAATTGCATTAAATTTTCAGTATTAGTGACATTTCCATTAAGAAATCACCAGAGTCTTTCACTGAATGTTTTATAATAACTTACAGTACATAAAGGACACTTATCAATAGAAATAAATGATTAATCAATATCAATGCATTAATACTTTTTACATATTGATCATCATCTTGATACCGGAGATGAAGAAATCAGTTCAAAATGATACTTACCCTACACAAGTTATTTTAATCTTCAATTGTCATGAAAAAGAATATTTTGTTTGCCTTTTTGTACTCTAAGTTGAGAATTCAACACAGCCAGCTGTTGCAGCCTGTACACTCATTTCTGTCAGATTTTTACAAAATGCTATTGACAACACCCACTTAACTTCTACAAATTAATACAAGGTGACAAAATAAAAGGGTTTAAAATCTATAGACTGTTACAATTATTAAATCTTAAAACAAGTAACAGAAAGTAAACCAACAATTCAAGTAAAAATCAAAAAGTAATTTATTGTTCCATATGGAAGAGATATGGACTGAAAAACTTATGGAATCAGACAATTTATTCCATATCAATTCCATAAGTACTTCACAGCAAGTGAAAATTCCATAAGGAATAAAGTTGCAACTTTAATTTGTAATTTATTTGATTAAATATTGTGAATAATACACAGTGCATCTTTCTCTAACCCTTTTTGGACCCCTCTGTCTAGGGTTTCTCTACCTGACCTGATGTCATTGTAGTCAGTATTATATTAATAAGCTAGTAACTAAATTTAGATATGTTGTCACGTTGAACCAATCAGATGACTGAGTTTAGAACATGTGATCAAGCATTGTCAGTTATTTGAGTCATTCATATAGCTGCTGGATGCGTGTAGAGATGTGTGCTTTTCAGTGAACTGTCAATAGTGACATCTAACTTAAAACATTTATCAGCAGAAAGAACAAAACAGCCCTTCCTCCATTTGAGGATACAAGATGTTACATTTGTCTTTCTTGGGGATCATACATTTTATCCTGCCCACAGTGGCTTCTCGTAGTTCAAGACGAAATGTTAATCATTTGACTAGTGTTCGCAATATAGAGCATAATAATGATGACATCACGGCGACAAATTCAACCTGGGTGGACATTCCAAATTGGACTGCATCAAAATTGGGTAAAAAGTTAGCCAAAAAGAACATCAAGGTCTCTGTTTCTATCAGAAAGAAACTTCTTCAACTGTGCAGAGATAATGTGTCTTCATGAGCATCACCACATAACCAGATGGGTGCTGCATATGTCAACAG
The DNA here is from genome assembly GCA_016746295.1 of Potamilus streckersoni. Lineage (NCBI taxonomy): Eukaryota > Metazoa > Mollusca > Bivalvia > Unionida > Unionidae > Potamilus > Potamilus streckersoni. Next base: position 792,111 of record JAEAOA010000332.1, on the reverse strand, counting down.
CATCGTCACATGACCTGGAAACAGCTGATACACCACATGATCTCAACATGTCATCCGAAGCAACTATCAAACAACAGTTAGCCAAATTACAAGTATCTGTTGCCGCATTGACACAATCTTCCACAACTACAACCATATCACTGTGAGCTTCACAATCTTCATGGAGTCAGCTGTTGAGGATACATGTCAATTGCATAGAGTCTTTAACCTTTAATCTGCTCTCGCTAGGCAGAACAATGACAACATCAGATTCTCCCAAACAACACATTATGCTGTGCCTGTTGACATTATGCTGTGCCTGTTGACAGATTCTCCCAAACATTATGCTGTGCCTGTTGACAGATTCTCCCAAACAACACATTATGCTGTGCCTGTAGCCTGGAAATTGTGCCCGGCTATATTCACAAGGTCATAATAAATGGTTGCATGATTCTAGCAGCTGGCACCCACAGCAGAGGAACAACCATGCGAGTGCCCTCCTACTGCTCATCTAGAGCCTACCATAAATTATTTGGGAAATCTTCTTTGGCCACAGACAACAGGTCTGCTTATTCTACAGGCTTCAGAACCTTCAAGTCTTTCTTGCTAATGGTAGGATTGTGGATTCCAGGATCTAGTTTGCCCCCCTTTGTGAATGAGGACACCTTGATTTACTTGTTGCGCACCTGACATATCACACTATAAAACTTAGCCAGTATTCAGCATTCATACTTGCATCTTGGTATCCATACTCCATTAACTCATATTAGTTACTTGCTTCAACTACAGAATATATTGAAAAGTGTCAGAAAGGTGAAATGTGGCTACGGACAGAACGACTTCTAGCACGTCTGATATATATGGCAGTGCTTGAAATACTAAGGACTAAGTCAGTACACTAAACTCTTGCTTCAAACTGCTTCTGCAGTGGGGTTAATTGCTTTTTGTGGTGTTGAAATTTTGCTATTCGTGGAACCCATTTTTCTGCAGCAAACAATTTGTGCATGTCCTGATATAATGTTTCATACAGATAAGCACCTATTCATTCTGCATCAAGGGATAGATATCCGTATTTATTTTATGCACTGTGACATCTTTGTATGCCCATACCAGGTGATGAAGAAATTCCATCATAATCAGATGTTAGCTGGAGCTTGCCCTTGTGATTCTCTGTTTCTCATGGACAATGGTCACGCTTTAAGTAGAACTTTGTTTATCACTACCATTAACCCTTTCATCACGGCAGACCACATATGCGGTCAAGGGGAAGTAAACACTATGGATTGAGTTTTCGGTCTAGGGCAGTGTTCTTCTTTAACGTTATAGTACCAGACTAAATATCTTTCGGGGTACCTCTAATAACTTCCATCTGGTAATGTTGATGTTATATTTGGATTATCTCGTGAGTTTAGCTTGTATACAACTAGAAAGAACGAACAAAGTAGGAACTTTAACGAGTTTTCCGAATGCTGAAATTTGTATCCAAAATGGTGGCGTTTGAAGGATTTTTAGAGGAGAGTTTTTGGAGGATTTAAATAATTTTGACCTGATAAATTTGTTTGACAATGAGAGAAGACGTATGGAGAGACAATGGAATGCACTTGTGGGTGACAGTGATGACGATGAAGATGACTTTGAAGGTTTTGAACCAGAGGAATTGTACGCTCCACGTGTTGTTTTTTTTTTGGACAAAGCCCAAAAACCAAAGAGATTTGTTTCAGTTTTCTGACAAGAGTTGGGCACACCCGAGAGTTATATGGCTCCAGGAAAGCTTCGGATTATTTTCAAATATTCTATTCAGATGAAGTTTTTGGAAAAATTGTCCGTTTAATGAACTTCAATGCGACGATCAAATGTGGCAGAGGCAATATAGGTCACTTAGGTGTGTGGACAGATCTCACCTTGGAGATCATTTTGGTTCATTTTATAGAATTTTATATATTTTGGGCACCATGAAAAAAAGACTTGTGCTGCTACTGTGATTATTCACTAGTACATCTAGGGTTAATTGAACAAGTTTTCAGAACTTTCTAAGTTTTCTAAGAGGTAATAAAATAATTGTATTTTACCTGTTGTTACCTGTTTGTACCTGCATTTTAACAGTTGTAATAGATATGCACATTTTATTGAATTAGTCATAAAATTTGATTTTTAACCTTGATTTTGACACCTAATCCAGCCAGATAACTTTAACATTGGCAAAGTTATGTTGTTTCAAAGTCCACAAGTCATTTTGCTTTACAACTCCAAAGTTACTTAGTGTTGAGGACTCTATGCCTACAAAGTTACTTAGTGATAAAAGGGTTAAGAAACATGTGGACTATTGCCAAATTCCATATGGTATATTTCCAAATTCCATATGGATTATTCCCAAATTCCATATGGATTATTGACAAATTCCATATGGAATTTTAATTTTATTCTATATGAACAACCTACAGATTTTACGGACTAATTTGCATATTCCACGAGATTTTTCATATGGAGTATGTAAGGAATCCATAACATTTCCATATGGACTATTCACAACTTCCATATGGACTATTGCCAAATTCCATATGGACAACCTACAAATCTCATGGACTAATATACATATTCCATGAGATTTTCCATATGGAGTACATAAGGAGTCCATAACATTTCCATATGGATATTTCTGTAAAAGTATGTATGGATTCCTAATCCAGTCCATATGGAAAATCTTATACATGTTATAATTTAAGAAATACTTAAATACTGGTTAATCTAATTAGTACTATACCAAGTCCCAAAAAAGAGTATAGAATTAACCTTGTGAATTCTACACTGATGTAATCAAGAGTGTTAGTCCTGAATGACTTGATGTACCTCAATAATGTAATTCAGTTAGTCCTGAATGTCCTGATGTACCTCAATTATGTAATCCAGAGTATTTTAAATGAGTCTTTAAACAGACCAATTAGTATTGTGTATAATCTAAGCCCTGAATGAACATTATATAATACAAAGGAATATTTAAACATCTCTCACAAGCACTTCAAATAAATGATTTATATGATTCCCCTTGACTAATAAATTATCACAATAACAAATGATTCATGAGACTGCTAATAAAACAGGAATGAAACATGAATATTTGTTTAGAAAACCTCTATTGATAAAGACATAGTACAATGTTCTGTAATTCCCTAGCTGTAAATCATTTATTATTGTAAACTTCCATCAACATTTTCCTTGCAACTCACAATCCCAGGCAAAAGTTAATTGTGTAAACATGTTATCCACAAATGAACATTAGCTCAAAGTTCAATTATAGACAAAAATAAAGAACACAATATAGATATATGTAACACCACCCACCGACACCTGCCAATTCCATGCTAATTATTTTAACCGCTAGGATGTTCAGCAACTGATCAAATATATCAACATAATGTTGACATTCCAGACTTCTTCATTTATGAATTAATACATAAGTAACCATTTAATAACCACATTTCCACAAAGTTTCTCTGCTGCTTTGTATCTTATTTACTTAAACTGAATTTGAAGCTACACTTCCAATGTGGCATACAAAATTAAATGTTACATTCAATTCTGATGGAGTTATAGTTTGTTCAAGTCCAGGGTAAAACAATAATCACCAATCAGAAGCACTGCAGCAAAACTCAATAGAGACAAAGCAAGATACATTTTGCACAAAATTGGCTATTATTTATTAAGAACTTAATTGAGTCATATAAGGAGAACAAGTTGGAATGTCTCCTTTTACAATGATACATGTAATCAATGACTAACTGTGCCAATAAAACAAAAGTATTCGGCACAGACCTGGTGAGGAGCAGATTCCAAATATCATGGATTATAGTCACATTTTTGTTAATTGGTAGAAGAGTAATGGGTGCTGTCAAAAATTTTCTCTGTACATCAATGGATCTGAGTGCATGAGGCTGCAGCTTCATGAACAGATTTATGTAGTGCAAAACAAAAGGTCTGGTGACCAAGAAGAGTTCTGCATAAGTGGACAAGATCAAGTAACCCAAAATGACCTATACGGTTAATTAAAATCAACTAGTATTGAGTGTTAGGAAGTACATTTTTGTTATTTTGTCAAGGATGAGAATGACAATAACAGATGACAGGTCTATGTCTTTCTGTTTAATCGGCATGCTGGAAATTCAACCACAATACTGTCACATAAAATGGCATCACCCTGCAACTGACAGAAATACAACTGATAAAAAGACCATCAAGTTGATATGTGTATGGATAATGTTTTATATTCCTGCCAGTGTATGTGTATCATATTGTTACATGATGCAAGAGTACTGTTTCAACCCTACTTAATAATACAAGTTAACATTACTCAAATATTTTTGATTTTTGACTTGGTACTTACATGAATTGATGTGTTGTCAACAAGATAAACACTGCATCTTTCACACTTCAACAGGTCCTGAGACTCCAACATAATCTTCTGCACAAGCTTTTCCAGGTTTGATTGCTCCTCAAATACACCCTTTGCTAACTGAAGCAGTAACTGGAAAAATACAATTTACTTTTTCACTAAAACATACCTGATTGGTCCACTTAAGCAGGCTTGCATATCCATTTGCAAAGTCATGACTTGTCAAATAAAAAATAGTCATTTTGAGCTAGTTAACCTGTGTTTGAAAAACTGAATTCATTGAAATGTAATCATAAATCTACTCTCAAGATAAGTACATGGTAACTCGTTTAAGTCTTTCTAATAATAATAATAATAATAATAATGACTTTATTTAAAGAGGTAACACAATTAGATAAGAACTAATCTACCTTGTGATTTACTGATGACAGATGCTTTTCTCAGTCACCTAGGAAAGACAAACCTTTCCTTCCATATCAATGTTCAACAAATACTCCAGATCTCTAATGATGAAATCAGACAAGTCTAAGATCAAGAATATGTTTAGTAGGAGACTTAATTACCCAAACAAAAATGCATGCTTATGACAAGCTTGCAGCAAGCTTGCTGCAAGCATACAAGCCAGGTGAGCTTGTGCAAGCTAGTAATGGTGTTTACACAAGCTTGCAAGAGGAATATTTCAAAGTCTGCAAGCTTGCAAAAGGAATTTTTTTTCAAAGTCTGCAAGCTTGTAAAATCTGAAGTACTTGTTGTAAGTTTGCACATGCTTGCAATAATCAGTTGTGACTAGATCAAATATTCAGTATAGTAAACTACACTATCAAATTAAAAGATGTTACCAGCAATCTAGTTTTTATTTATATCATCTTTTCAGTACTGCAGAATGTTAAAGAACTTGTATTACTTGTGCTTAGCTGGTACATAAATAAAATATATTATTCCAACATTTCTCGATATTTAAATTAACTATGAACAGTATTAATATATGTCAAAATAAACTGAATGAGCATGGCTAAATATGAAATATTACTTTTTCTACAAATGTCTTTTTCTCATTTTCAATTTTTACAAATATTATGTTTTAGAGAAAAAAATGAGCTTTTTGGCATAAAGGAAATTTTTTAAGAGATTGAACACGCAATTAGCTTTGCAGTAATTTTGTGATGTAATGGAGAATTGGGTAAAGATTTCATTTAGTAAAATCCTGGAAAACAGTAAGATATAGTGCTGATTGCAAAGTTAATTACAGACTAACTTGATACAGCAAGATATTTGATAACAAGTACTTGTAAATCTATTTACCAATAATGTATGCACCATCAAATATAGTCTCAGTAAATCTTCTAATATTAATTTCTGGCATTAAGTTTATAAGTTTATGAAAGAACTGTCATATATTTGTTTCAATGACAATCTGCTGCCAAAAGAAAAGAAAAAATTGTCAGTTATTTAATTACCAAATAAAATTTACAAACATATAGGTTTTGTTTTTCTTAGAGAGGGAGAGGTGCATCCCATTCTGCCAGCATTCTTATAAATGAGCTTTGTGAATTTTGTTGTTTAAAAAGAAATCAAAAAAAAGCATGCAAGGGTGTGGCTTTCTGCAACAGACTTAATTTGATATCAAGTCATAAAAAGCAGTGACATCCCCTGTTTACAAATTTTTTTTTGTAAGTAGGCTGGTTTACAAACTGTAAATATACATGTAGCATCCTGTTTATGCAGGTGCAATTCTCAAGTTGCCTCATTAATTTGGTAAATTTCATTGCCTGCTGAACTATTATATGTGCATTAACAGATCATATAATCAGAGAGATAATCTGAAATCAAAGAGTTACACTATTGGTAGGTAAATTCAAAATTATGTCATATTTTCCCAGTTTTTTGTGACTTTAGTTCAGCGGTAGTGTTTTTCACTTTTATGATTTAAATATGTTAAAATAGAACTTTGTAATGTTGCTCAACCAATGATTGAGATGGCAATGCTGCAGATAATTATTTATTGCTACACTTGCCAAATCGATGCAGTGATATCAGTTATTGCCAATAGGGTTACGAAATTATAAAGTTAAACGCACACTTGGGAATCTCATTTTCGTTATTCTTAGGGTATTTTTCCTCTCACATATCAAATCAACAATTGTTCAGATGTTGTTATATTTAATTCTTTTCATCCTCAAAGAAGATGGTCATTATTTTATTTCAAAATATCTTAAGGAATCAGTTTCATCAGATTTTTGTTGTTCAAAACTCACAAGTGCCATTCATCGGACATGTGCTGAAATGAATAGTAATACTAAAATTTTATGCTCATTAAAAGATGATCTTGAATAACACTGCCGATTCCTGGACTTGATAAGTGATTTTGGATTAATGATCTAAAATTGAAATGCTTTTTCCAACGAGGTAAATACTTGTTTCTTTTTTCCTGATTACATAGTACATGTTCCTGTAATCCATTTCAGTGGACGATACCGAAGTCACACAAGAAGCAGAGGAGGATGCAGAATTTTATTCTGAGGATTTTGTTTAGCAGAAGTGATTCAGAGTATTTCTAATGGCATTCTTGTTTTCACCTAATAGTTTATCATCGTGACAGATGAGAGGGAGTCTATTTGACACCATCCTCCCCCAAATGAATTTCTACATGGCAGTAAATTAGTGTAACATTTCCAAAGCTATACATAACAAATGTATAAGGAGTCTGCACACATAGATCCCATTCATATGCTTTTATTTTCATCTGATTACAGCTTATTAAATGATTTGATGACTTCAATGTTTTTTATTGTGACAGTAGGACAGGGTTCCTGCAGACTTAACAAAAACATATTCCATGACTTTTCCAAAACTTTTCCAGGGCCATTTCATAAAACTAAAAGACAGCGCCATCTTGCATTGTCAAGTAAATGAATATAAAGAATGACATCTTTCAATTTAAAATAAAAAATAAGTTAACAACAAATATTTTTAATATGTACATTTTAAATTTACCTGGGCTAGCACACTTTGACTTTATGTAGTAATTCATGTCATAATCCAATGACCAATATTTTGCAGCAAAAATAAGTAAATTTCTTTGAATGAGGACCTCAATGTAGATTAGTTAAGTCATAATAACTGTAATTTGTATTCAAAAGAAAAAAGGAAACAATTCTATGTAGTCTTTGTATGTGTTCCTATTTACAATATTAAGAAAACACATTACTTTCCAGTTGCTTTCTTTCATTTAGTGAACTACACCAGAAATCACTTGATACTTCCATTAGGGGAACTTACTCTTGTTATATGAATTGAAACCATTTATTGATTGTAATTTTATAATTTTATTTAATCGGTTCTCGGTGCGCTATGAAATTTGAAGTAAGCAATTTCTTTAACTCCATTGTCACAAATTCCAAGACTTTTCCAAAACTTTGCAAGGTTTTGATAAATACCATAACTTTTCAAAGCCCTTAAAATTTATTTTTTAAATTCCAAAAATTTTCCAGGATTCCATGACCATCAGGAACCCTGGTAGGATGTCATTCTAATTGATGTTCATCACATATTAACATTTTCATTTTAATATTTGATATTACAAATTTTTTCGTACATCAAGAGCTAGAAAAATGGAGGTATGTGACCTTGTATAAAATAATTAAATGAATCTCTGGCATCAGTGTGCAGGAAAGAATTATTATTATTATTATTATTATTATTATTATTATTATTATTATTATTCAAAGAGGGTAGCACAATTAGCCAAGAACATATTTGAGACCCTCATTCAAAGGAATTTATTTATTTTAGTTGCATCTCTGAAGTCACTTAATATACTGGGTTTGGAAAAAGGAGATAGAGTGGGCATTTCTAATCTCAACTGGAATACTATTCCAGTGCAAAGTTCCAGAGTATTGGAAACTTTTTAAAATAATTCCTTATTTGGTTTGGATGTGATGTGATGTGATTTTTAACAGAGCTTTAACATTTTTTCAGTGATATCGCTATGATGTCTGCAGTGTGGCAGTTTATAGTAATGTCTAGCAGTGGGGCATCATGCCACAGACATGTAGCATCATGTCCCACACAGTTACATTATCCTGACACCATGCCGACCAATCCTAACACTAACCTCTCAATGCTGATCGTCAAGCAAGGCAGCTGTTAGTATTATTTGGTTTGGGAATTTTGTAATGTTTGGTAGACATGGAACACAGGTGGGGAGTATTTCCAGGTAGCTTATACTGGAATAGATATTGCAAATATTCCGGAGAACTATTATTGGATATCCTGTACATTAATATGGCTTTTCTTAAACAGATTTGGTCTTTAATAGGTAATATTTTTAACTTCCCAGCTAAATTTTCCTTGCTTTCTTTCTGAATTGATATTAACTCAAATGCTCTTTTTTGGAGATGTGCCAGCTTTGCTAAGGTTTTATCATTTGAATTTCCCCATACTGTATTACAGTAATCTAAAAAGGGTTGTATGTAACAGTTATAAAATAGATTTTTGTGCCTTTCCGAGAGAAAGTGTCTTATCCTACTGAGAAGCCATAAACTTGAATTGACTTTTTTTACTGATATGTTTGATATATTCAGTACATGATAGGTTATAATAAGGTTCTGGGTTATGTATTGGAATTCCAGTCAGAAACTTGTCACAATTTAACAACCATTTGCATGACAAAATTTTAATCCCAATGTAATCTAACTGAAAGAATATCCAATGTGGGTAACCAATTTTCTAGTAGCATAAAGCTGAAAGGCCTAGAATTAAGTATTGCCAGGGGAACTAGCTTGATTGCTGTTTGGAGTCAATATGAGAAACAAATAGTGGCAAGTAAAGTAATACTATTGTTCTCAAGAGAAACATAAATTGTCCATTAATTTTTGTTTCTTGTGTTTTGTTACCTTTATTGCTCAGGAAATGGGAGCTAAGTGCTTTGTGTGGAATTTCATTCCAAACTGAATTAAATTTTGAGGAGTCAAATCTGACATCTCCTGCAGTGACAAGCCAGTGTCTTCCAACAGTCACACGTCTCTTAGTAAGACACGTCTGAAAACAATGACTATCAACCAGCTGCTGAAATACTCAATAAAAACAAATGCCCAACAATTTTAAGCAAGCCATTATTGCTCGATCCCTCACATAAAGGCTCTTGGCAAGGAACCTGGGCCAAAGAAAAGAGCCTGAATGAAATTAAAGGATCTCCTTGACTACCATATTTGCTGGCCTATAAGATGATGTGGAGCACAAGTTAAATGAGCAAATTTGCTAAATTTTCTATCCTTAATTCATATACAAGTCAAAACTAAGTATAAAACAAGGCCAGATCAATACCATGGCTTCAATTTTTTTCTCACTTTCTTCCAGACAGATTCACAAATTATATCCTAGCTGTAACTAATGTTCCTTTCAGGTCAGAAGCATCGAGTGTAACTAGAACCACCTAATTTGTTTTATAAGAAGCATTTTCGATGTACATGTAATATGTATTTTTAGCTACATATAATGATGCTGAAAAGAAATTTATCAAGTTAGAGATAGGATACAATTTGTGATGCTTGTGGGATTTTCTGGTTCCATACATATTAAAATAATCACTGTAAAATCACATCATTAAGGCTAATATGCTTTTTTCAGGATCTTTTTTGTAAGAGATGTTCAAAGATAGAGGCATATCATATTTTTCTACTTGCAAACTGGGATCAAAATAAAATAAGGTCTCATGAGAGAGAGAGAGAGAGAGAGAGAGAGAGAGAGAGAGAGAGAGAGAGAGAGAGAGAGAGAGAGAGAGAGAGAGAGAGAGAGAGAGAGAGATTACACTCTTCATGATTTTTATATCATACAGTCCCTGTTTAGCTGAAGTTTTTGTCAATGAAAAAAAAAACATTAATAAATGAAACAGTAAATGCAGACTTTGAAGATCCATATCATACTCCTTCAGAGTTTCAATATTCACAATAGTCAGATCCATATAGACTCCATTAGGTTAAATCCCAGAAATGATGCAGTCTAATTTTTGTTGCAAGTATAACAGATTCTCTATTCCAAACAAATAAGAATATTATCTTTTTTTTTCAAGTGCATGTACTCTTCTGGTACATGGGCAGCAATTGCTTTTGATCTTTGTTCATGCTAGATATTACTTTAAATCACCAATAGTTCTATCAACAAACTCAAAAGGTGTCACTGGTTGCAAAATTTACACAAGTAACCACCTGGCATTTCCTTTCATTATACAGCACGGTATTCATCATACCCTATGGGTATCCTACTTTCACTATAGGTACCCTCTCTCAAATTTCATAGGCTCTGCCAAATTTTGACCTCAAAGAGGTGTTAGCATGAAAAACATGACAGTTGTAGCATATTTAGCATGTAAATATCACTACAAAGCCTTGTGATTCTTCAAAAATGGAAGTGGTAACTAAACTAGAAGAATTTGCTTACCCAGTGATATTAATACTATATTACTGGTGAATGCTACTTTAGCGCAATTACATCTGATGTACATTAATTTTTAATACTAACGACTGATAAATCCTTTTTAATATGGGGTCCTATATTTCTTTATATACAATTTCTCCCAACCCTTAATTTTTTTTACACATTATCTTTTGCATTTATTTGAGAAGTTTTCCATAAGAAAAAAACATGTGATGTACAATAAAGCAATTTGGTTGACACAATCCATATACAAACTGATTCGGAGTACAAGACAAAAATAAGATTTTCTGGTCAAAAAGTGTCATTTTACAGGCCAGCAAATACAACCGACCAACATTAAGAATTTTCTGTTACACAAAAGATTGAGTTGTGATAGGAAGATTGGAATGTGTAGGTAAGCTTCTTAGAGGTCTCTGGAGCCAACCCAGTCATCTGCCCTTGTTATATTCATGACTGAGACAATGTCTCCATCCTGAAGAGATACCAATAAAAACTTGTCTAATGCATAAAGATTGTTAAGAAGAAGTGTTCATCATTTCTTTAAAGTCAAAATTCTGGAATAAAATAACAGACTTTGAACATTTATTACTAAACGAATTAGATCTTACATGAAAATCTCATGTGCAGATGGGTAGGCAGTTTTGATGAGGGTACCTATACTTTCATATCTTTTTCTCTTACAACTTCTAATAACAGAATCTATTTTAGTGCTACTCTTCTTCATCTTTTTTCCCCTTTTTTCTCTGCAGACACTTTCAGTTCAAAAGTAAGCTTGTAGTGCTGTCAAGAGCTCAAGTAAGCAGCTAAAACATTAGCCAAGGATTAACCATTTTGTACAACAAACATACTTTAAGCTTTATATTCTCCAAGGTCAAACTCATCTTGCAACAACTTCAGAGTTTGTTTCATTGTACTTCTTTAATCCAAATAATAGTACATGTCACTTAACAAATTACCAAAATCTACTTCTAATTTATTAGCAGCCTTTCTCGCAACAAGGTCAATCAAATGACAGAGACAAACTATTATGTACGCCGATGGAGACAAAACATAGGATGCAACTTATTTGTGAAGTGCTATCACATATGCATTATCAGCTCAAAACCCCATGCACCCATACAAAATATTTAGGCAGATTCTGTCTGGAGTTTAGGTGGATTCAAAGTGGACTGGAAATATGGCTAAGATGACAGATTGAATCTGTCTAATAGTTAAGTGTACTATTTCTTATAATCCTCCTAAAAGATTACTGTTAAATGAAAAGTTCTGCTTGTCCAGTTCATTTTCCTACTTTAAGATGGATTTTCGACTCAGAATGATTTTGGCAGAAATATTAGGTGTATATTTAACTTTATCAAAAGAACTACATTAGCATAGAATCTTTGGACTTAGAAAATTTGGTGCAAGGTGGATTTTAGACTTGATCCGATGTTTACTCTGAAAAATAAGTTTCTTTTAATTCCTATTAAAATATGCTCTACAACAGTCACCTAAGTGAACATGTAAAATTTCAGCAAAATCAGAGTGAACTTTGTTGACATTCACTCAAATGTCCCTTTTTACACTAAAATTATTATATTTTCAGAGATTTTACCAAGATTTACCAAAATTTCTGAAAATGTCAATGAAATTTTGTTATTGAAATTTCACTGACTGTAAACATATTTACAAAAAAATATCAGTGAGGATTTGTAATTGAAATTCCACTGACACTGCCAAAAATTCTGAAAATATAGTGATATTTTGTAACTGTAATGTCACTTACATTTCAATAAAAAATGTCACTAAGATATAATAAAATTTGTTTTGTTAATTGAACAATTTGAATGATTTTCAGCAACATTTATATTTCATGTTTCTGACAGCTGTAATTTTATTGTTTATTTTGGGAAAAAAAATCTTTCCAAATCTTTCCTTGTTTTTTAAAAAAATTGTTGTTTATTTGTTAACTTCAGTTGGATGAAAATTCCCTCAAAAAAACTTGTTTTCTTGATTTTTGTTTGAACTCCCTAACTCCTGAGCCAAATAGCTAGACAGTCCCCTGCAGCATACTTGCAGAGATCACCTAGACCAGTGGTAGTCCTACCAGTGCCTGTATCCCTGAGACTTGCTGACAGCACTTGGCTTACATATTTTTCCAGAGGGTTTACTTGCAGTAAATATTATTTTATTTATATTCATTTAATTAGGCTGAAATGTGGCACAATAGTTCTCAAAACAATTATGTACATCATGGTAAAAATTTCATGCTTCATGTAGAAAAAAAACTTGTGCATAAAGGTGAAATAAATGACATACTTATCACTTTCTTTCTCTTGCCATGAATAATCCATAAAATCCATTAGGAATACACACTCAATAATTAACATATAAAATAATTATATTTTATGTACACAGAAATTCTACTTGTCATCTCTTTTGTAAACTTAACCTTCTATGAATACCGTTCAAAGACGCACATATTTTCCTTGCTCTTGAATTAGTTTTCCTCCTTAGAATTCTCACTGAAAATTTAAAACCTAATAAAACACATAATAAAATTTGAACTCTTTCTCATCACATTTGCTATTATCGTCAATGGCTATTTCAATGTCACTATCAATCTTATCTGATAAAAATCCTGAAAATTCTACATCAGTGTTTGCCATGTAAAAGTTTGCTCCAACTGGCTGATTCCTGTCAATTTGCATTATTTTTAGATCAAAATATCATCACTATTTCTGCCGCTATGGAAATCAAATTTTTTTCCCTGTCTCCAGTAGTGTTCACTATATATAAGCTAAAATTTTATTGGTTCAACTGCCTGCATAATTAGGAAATGGCTTGAAATCAGCCAATGGTTTACAAAGACTTAACTTGTGTGGAAAAAAAGCCATGCTAAATACTGCCACTCACACTCAGTGCCCAGGATACAAGCTAAGTAAACTCTGCCAGCTATCAGGAGATGAGGGAGAAAAAGTGCATTGAGTTAATGGGGCACCAGGGGTTAATGAAATAACGCAGAATTTCATGTTTCTCCTGATGTGAATCTAATTTTCCTCTATATGACCCCTTTTTAAATATTGTCTCCAAAACTGTTTTTTTTAAAAATTATATAATGCTCTAGCCGGTCGATTTACTCAATGATCTTTCTAATTAGTATTTGTTCTGTTTATTATTTAACAGGTGATTGCTATTAAGAGCTTTTTGATTGGTCAAAAGTTTGTACTTGCCCAATGAATTATCGTGTACTTGCCCAATGAATTATCGTGTAACAGAAGCAGATGAGAATAAGCTTGCTTGCTAAACATGGTGATTCAAATTTTCAAGCTGGATACAAGTTGAATAACCATTTGAAAAATGTGCAGCAATGACAATAGCTTCAATATAAAGTTGATGGGAATGTAACTGGTCAATCCATATGAAAACTGAACACCAGGACATACAATTTGCTTTTTGTGCCATAAAGAGCTTAACAGTAGCTGCAAGTGTGCTAAATATGAGAAGGAATTGAACCAGGATGATTTTGACATTTTCACCGACTAAAATAATAATTTGGTTGTATTTGGTTAGGTCTGTATTTATTATTCTGGCTTTTGATTTGATGAAATTTAAAATTGAGGCCTTAAAACAATGTTGAGATCTTATATTAAAAATGCCATTCCAAACCTTATATCCACTTCAGATGTATTAGGGCGACGTCCATGGACTGATGGGGCAAGCCTCCACCCTCACCCAACCCTGTTGTTTGTTAGAAAATAATCGACTTAGAATTGAGGCACAAAAAAATTGAATTGTAGTTTGAACCAAAGTAATAATCAGTAATGACTATCCCCCCCCAAAGCAGTTGCTCTGGCATGTTGCTAGGTTTACTAATATTTGACAGTTTGATGTACATTTCAGTAAATAATGATTGTGTTGATGAGTGATATTTAATTAAATCGTAGTTATATCAATGATAACAAATGATTCTGTGGTTGCTATTGAATCTTGTTCAGCTAAGCCAGCTTGACTACAGGCAATTAAGAAATATCTTCCGGTCCGTAAGTCTATCAAACAGCACAATATCAGGAAGCAGAGCAGTTATTTCAATTAAGCTCTACAATAATCATATCCAAGTGAAAATGTGACTGAAATTTCAGAAAAATTAGAGTGAATTTTTTTTTCATTTACTCAAGTGTCCTTTTTTCACTAAAATTATAATTTAGGAGATTTTATCCAAATTTCTGAAAATGTCAGTGAACTTTTGTTATGAAATTTTACTGAGACTTTGCCAAAAATTCTGAAAAAATAGTGATATTCTGTGATTGTAATATCACTAACATTTGCATAAAAAATATCACTAAGATATAACATTTATTTTTTGTTAATTAACAATCTGAATGATTTTCAGCAACATTTATATTTACTGTTTTTGATAGCTGTAATTTTATTGTTTACTTTGTGAATAAAATCTTCCCAAATATTTCCTTGCATTTTTTAAACACTGCTGTTGTTGAATTTTTGTTTAAACTTCAACTGGATTGAAATTATTTACAAAAAGACTGTTTTCTTGTTTTTGGTTTTAAAGCAGAATTTCGTGATTCTCCTGACCTGAATCTGATTGTCCACTATATGGCCCCTTTTTTAAATATTGTCTCCGAAACTGGTTTTTTTTTAATGATGATCTCTAGCTGGTTGCATTCCGCAATGAACTTTCTATCAAGTATTTGTTCTGTATATTATTTAACAGATGATTGCTATAAAGAGCTTTTTGATTGGTCAAAGTTTTTACTTACCCAATGAATCGTCATATAACAGAAGCTGTCACAGGAATAAGCATGCTTGCTAAACATGGCAATTCGAATTTTCAAGCTGGATACAAGTTGAATGACCAACTGAAAAATGTGCAGCAATGAGAATAGCTTGAATGCAAAGTTGATTGGAATGTACCTAGTCAATCCATATGAAAACTGAATGCCAGGACTAGCAATTTGCTCTTTGTACCATATGCGGTCCAGGGGAAGTAGTCCGTCAACACTATGGACCGAGTTTTCGGTCAGGGGCAGTGTTCTTTGTTAACGTTATAGTACCCGACTAAATATCTTTTGGAATACCTCAAATAACTTCCATCTGGTAATGTAGATGTTATATTTGGATTATCTCGTGAGTTTAGCTTGTATACAACTAGAAATAACGAACAGAGGAGGAACTTTTAACATGTTTTCCAAATGCTGAAATTTGTATCCAAAATGGCGGCGTTTGAAGGATTATTTTTAGAGGCGAGTTTTGGAGGATTTAAATAATTTTGACCTGATAAATTTGTTTGACAATGAGGGAAGACGTATGGAGAGACAATGGAATGCACTTGTGGGTGACAGTGATGACAATGAAGATGACTTTGAAGGTTTTGAACCAGAGGAATTGTACGTTCCACATGGTTTTTTTTTTGGACGAAGCCCGAAAACCAAAGAGATTTGTTTCAGTTTTCTGACAGAGTTGGGCACACCCGAGAGTTATGTGGCTCCAGAAAGCTTCGGATTATTTTCAAATATTCTATTCAGATGAAGTTTTTGGAAAAATTGTCCGTTTAACGAACTTCAATGCGACGATCAAACGTGGCAGAGGCGATATAGGTCACTTAGGTGTGTGGACAGATCTCACCTTGGAGATCATTTTGGTTAATTTTATAGAATTTTATATATTATGGACACCATGAAAGAAAGACTTGTGTTGCTACTATGATTATTCACTAGTACATCTAGGGTCAATTGAACAAGTTTTGAGAACATTATAAGTTTTCTAAGAGGTAATAAAATAATTGTATTTTACCTGTTGTTACCTGTTTGTACCTGCATTTTAACAGTTGTAATAGATATGCACATTTTATTGAATTAGTCATAAAATTTGATTTTTAACCTTGATTTTGACACATAATCCAGCCAGATATCTTTAACATTGGCAAAGTTATGTTGTTTCAAAGTCCACAAGTCATTTTGCTTTACAACTCCAAAGTTACTTAGTGTTGAGGACTCTATGCCTACAAATCACTTAGTGATGAAAGGGTTAACAGTAGTGGCTAGCATGCTAAATATGACAAGGAATTGAACCAGGATGATTTCAAAGTTTTATGACTCCAAACTGATTAACTTCCAGAATTTAATGAGGGATAAAGCATATATCACTGGTGGGAATTGTTTATATCCTAGAGGCATTTCCTTAAGCCACAAACAGAATCATCCTTCAAATTGTTTATGTTATCAAAATATTGTAGTTGTGTTAGAATTGAGTGTAAAAAAAGAGTAGTTATATCATGATAAACATTGGTCACCTGACTGCTTATGAAACAATGATTAAATCAAGAGAACACAACAACATCATAGATATTAATTAAAAAAATCAAGTCTGCAGTGACATAAGGCAGGCTCCTAGTATTTTCTTTCTTAATGTCTCAAATGGATGTGATTCTGTCATTATACATCATTTTCAAAGCTGAAATTTATATTTCATATATGTTTATGTGTTCATAGACGCCAGTGCATATGTTCCAGGATTAATAATTTGATATTTCATATCTATTAAGTATTTAGTTTCTAGCCATATACTTCACATCATGTTGTACATACTGTATATAATATATTGTGCATATTAGAGAGAAGGCATCAAGATAAATTAAGTCTGTAACTAAGTGAGTTACCTTCTCTAATTAAAGTCTTTATTATTATTATTATTATTATTAGTAGTAGTAGTAGTAGTAGTAGTAGTAGTAGTAGCAGCAGCAGTAATATTATTATCAACTTCCATTCTCTTGACTTCAATTATAATTATAACATCTGTATAATTTTGTTTTATGTACACTGATTAGTAAAGTCCTGTTTAATTCATATCCAGTACCACTCTGGTGGCCTAGTGATTAGAGCATCTGCCTTGGATGCGGGACATCGTGGTTTGATCCCCGGCTGAGTCATACCAAAGACTTACCAAAATGGTACTAACAGCTGCCCTGCTTGGTGCAAAGCATTAAGAGGTTAGTGTTAGGACTGGTCAGCCTTTTGTCGGATAATGTGATTGGATGGGACATCATTGTATATGTCTGTGACATAATGCCCCACTATAAACTTTCACACTACAGACAGCATATGACCAAAAATTTGTTAAAGCTACATTAAAATTCCAAATCACACACACTCACAATTAATATCCATCATTTATTGGAAACCTACTGAAATGTCTGAAAAATTCCTGGAACTTCAGTAAAATACTATGTAATGATCAACATTTTTGTGAAATCTCAACAAAGTTATAGTAAACTCTCACAATCACATGTCAATGGGTCAGGTACAGGCGCAAACTGAAAAAACTCCCCAATTACAATAATTTGTATACCTCCAAAATATAAATCTGAATGTTTAAGCATTCTACATACATGTTCAATTTCTTTAAAAAGTTTCAATGAAAGCATAGAAATTTATTCAATTATTAAATAGTATGCTTGCAAATTATTTTGTTTATTTGAATCAAAACGTTTATCAGTTAGAAATTTTCTACATACTTCATCACTGTCATAACTACCATCACCAATCCCAGACCAGGAATGCACTGTGCAAAATGCACTGTGCATCCTATCACATTCAGTGCTGCAATGCATGTTGTGCCAGTTACAGATATTTTTACTTGCTGCAGACAATTTTTTTGTATTTCCTTAACCACAAGACTTTTGCATGTCCCACTTTGGTCTAACAGAATGATATTGTGGCCCACTACAACCTTTCCAATAGCAAATTATTATGTGTTATTCATATTACTTTTGAATCACAACATACAGTACTTACACAAATAAAGTTTACCAAAATAAAATAGCTTTCATTTACAAAGAGTAAGTTGTTACATAATCAAATCCAATCACCTACCTCACATAGTTGGTTAATTGAAGTTACTTATACAGGTGATAGCATGTATACATTATGAATAAAATGCTGTTTATGGATATGTAAACTAGTGACATATAATTACACAAATTACACAAGAATTAATGAAGTTAATCCTTTTTTTTTTTACTTGAAAGTGTAAATCCTATACAAGATTCAATTTTGTGTTTGGGTATGCAAATTAGTGACAAATAACTACACAAACAATAAGTTAATCATGAGTTATCTTGGCAGTGTAAATCCTTTTTGAGATTCATTTTTGTGCCTTAGGTAAGCAAAGTAATGACAAACAATTGTACAAAAATTAACAAAATTATTCCTTTTGTTTTCTTGACAGTGTAAATCCTACATGAGATTCAACTTTGTATTTTGGGCAAGCAAAGTAGAAACAAACAATTGCCCAAGAATTAACAAAGTCAATCCTTTTGTTTTTCCTGACTGTAAATCCAAGATGAGATTCAGCTTTGTGTTTGGGTAAGAAAAGTAGTGAATGAAAATTATTAAATAAATATGGTTGTTATAGCAATATAATTATTTTTCACAAAATAATTTTGTATGTGCTTTAAAATCTTGAGAGAACTCATTCACTATTAAACCAGTGAAACGTGATCAACCGTAGCAGCAATTTCACATGCTTGACAATTACAATTTTTTTGTCTGTGTCTACATCACTAAATCATCTGAATATGATAATTTATAAATACTAATGGCTTCCTATATCAGTATCAGAGCCTTTACCTAAGCTATTGAAGCTTTCATAGTTGTGATTCTACTCAGGCAAGTACTGAATGATATCAGAGAGCGCCATTTTAAGAATATGACACAGATACGACCTACTTATTTTAAATAGATTTCAACCAGACCATAAATAGTGACCATGTGATTTGAATAGTGACAATGTGATTTGACGTAATGGTAATTCTCACCAATGAATATATAATTTAAGTAGGGGTGTGTGTGTCGGGAAGGAGGCGCTACAAAAACCCATTCAAAATGGCTGCTGTTTACACAGTTGCCAAAAGGCGCTTGTATGGGAATCGAGTAAAGTGCCAAAAGGCGCCTGTATTCGACTTCAGCAGAGTGCCAAAAAGCACTTGTATGAGGTAAAGGGTTCAAATAATTAGCATCGAATACCATGGATTGGGGGTGGGTAATTTAACTGTGTCCTTTGTAGATGGCAAGTGAATGTTACTATGTCATTTTCATTTAACTAAGACAAACAAGTTTCTGCACCACCAGCAGTTGTCTCAGATGAATTCTCAATTTAATGTTACCCCTATGAATATTTTTATTAAAGTAAATTGTATTTGATCTATAGTATTATTTAATATAAATTATTGAGACTGTTGGTTATGATTATATGTACATTCTGATATATTAATTGATTTACTGACTAGGATGAAAATATGTAAATTGAATTATATTGATTTCTTTATTGATATTTTAAGACTAAAATAAATCCTAGATTTTTCTCCTTCAGATTTTATGCTGTTTATACACTTAGATAAATAATTTCCTCACATACAAGTAGCTAGTATAAAAAGACATTATTTTGCTATAAGGATTTATCAGACGACTTTCTTTATGCTACCAGAAAATTATAGTACTGCAACCATTTCAAGGTCTCAATTTAAGGATTGCCAAAGTTTCCAAACAGAAAGTAATTTTAAAAATATAAGTAAGCTTGGGCTGGGAAATTAAACTGGGGAAAGCATGTTACAGTATTTATAAAAATAGATTAAATGGAGTCCATCACGTTCAAATTTACAATGGAAAATGACAAGGTTTTTATATTTTATGTTTGTATAACTATAATGAAAGAATAAGACTAATTTAACAATGGTCTGTGGTCTTCACTTTAGCATGTACTAAGATGTAATTTTGTTGGTTAACCCTTTACCTAATAAAAGCGCCTTTTAGCAATTTACCCGATGTCACGCTAAGCGCCTTTTGCCAACGCCATAAACAACAGCTATTTTGAGCAGGTTTTCATAGCACCACCTTCAGGCCCCCACCCCCCGGGTTAGATACTACATTCATTGCTCTGGTTGCAATCTGCTATTTAAAGTATGTCATAACTGGGTCGTATTCTCCATTCAACAAAATGGCGGTCTCTGATATCGTTCAGTACTTGAACCAGTAAAATCACAATTATGAAAGTTTCAATAACTTGGGGAAAGGCTCTGAGACTGCGGCAGAAAGCCTTTAGTTTTTAAAAATTATAAATTTAAATTATTTTGTGATGTAGACGCAGACAAAGAACTTGTAAATTTTGAGTATGGAAATTTGCCACTGCTGTTAATCACGCGGTTTCACAGATTTGATACTAAACGAGTTCTCTCAAGATTTTAAAGTACATACAAAATTCTTTTGTTAAAAATAATCATACAGCTATAATGACCTTATTTTACTCTTAAATCTTTCCATACATAATATACATATGTGTACCAAAAACGTAAAATGGTTAAAATTGCTGTTAAATGTAACATATACTTCACTGCTTAACAGGCCTATGTGTAGCGGATTGCAGTTTGTAACTTTGCTACATGCGTATCGAAGGGCTAAAAAGCAATACACTCTATGAGGGAAAGGGTTAAGAAAACATTTAAGAACTTAAAAACTCATTTTAAATCCACGTGTTTTGTTATTGTGATGGGCTTAATAAGGACAACTAAATCACGATAATATTTAAAGGTATGATCTGTAAAGTTGCTTGTCCATTTCTTAATAAACACAAATATATATTACTGACAATAAGAGAGCTTACGCACATGGGTGCCTTCACGATTTTTGCAAGGGGGGAGGAAATCAGTCAGTCATGGCCGGGAGAATTAATATAGTAAGCAGTCTGTAACTAGACCTAATATTTATGAAACATTTTGAACAGAATCTTGTGACATATTTTCAGCTTCATTCAAATGATTGAAATATATATATAGAAATTCTATGTCCAATAATTTAATGGATATTTTGAAAACTAAAAAGTGATATGTATGAAGATTTATGATACATTTAATAATTATTATTTTAATAACTGGATTGTTTAAGAAAAATGAAAGGGTAAAAAAAATACATGAAATATGGTATGTCTGCAAGAAACTCTTATCAACAAAGAATCGTGTCCAAACAGAATCAATGTCATTATTCATTGTATATATAAAGAAACTGTTTTAAAAACCCACATGGGATAATTTAAGCATTTTAATCAATAACCTACCTTATAGCCATGCTTATTTCTTATTTCTGTGTGGAATTTTCTAGGTTTGCAATATAAGACTGGAATTTCAAATATGATTTTTAATTAACCTGAATGTAAGAAAATTAGATCCTTAGCCAGTTGGTTTATTTCATAAAGGACCATGACCATTTTCAATTTCTTGAAGCATGGATGTAGTCTTTGTTAGAACATTCACAAACACACAATGTACTTCCACTTTGAATACATACATCACAGTTTTCAGCATAAGAGAATGTATGAAGAACTTGTGCTAAATGACAGACAATGGTCAATAGACCATTATGACCAGTAAAGCCAAATCTTTAAAAGAAGAAAATTCACAACTAAATTCAAGTTGTTATCCTCCACATCCATATATGTCACTTTAGGGATACATCAATGCAAAATCTAAACCATATCCAGAACATACACATGTACCCCTGTTTACTTAAATTTATGAAAATACTTGAAATTCTATTATGTCATAATAATTAACCCTTTACATACCAGGTACTTTTCTATGCCTTTACCTTTGCCCACCCCCATCTACACCTAACTATGGTTTTACCTTTGCTGCTATCCATTTACACATTTATATGCTTTACAGTGTCTACTATGAATATATTTCATCTTCAAGTCAAATGTTGATTTCCTGTGAGGCAAACAAATGCTGCTCAAAAATAATAAATCATCTTTACTAACATTTGATTTCAATGATGTATTTCTTAACAATAGAACAAATAAATCTAAATATAAGCAATCAATTATACATAAGGGGTTTTTCCATGGCTGCATACAAATTGACAGTGTTAGCCGATTGTAATACTTCATTCCCTTATAAATATTATGGTCATTGCAACATACACAACTTATAATTTTTCCAAATACACCACTCCCTCGATAACTCGCGCACAACGGGATCCAAAAACACCAACCGCTTTATAAGCAAGGGCGCGAGTTATCAAGGGACCTATAACAAACAACAAAACAAACAAACAGATCAACGTACACAGGCAAAATGGGTGGGTGGGTTGGCATGTTAGTGTTGAATACTCAATAATCATGCTATGATTAACTATGATTAAATATTTCTTCATAGCAGTGTACTTTGTTTACTTTTGTCATCACAGAGTAAAATTAATTTCAGGATAACTTACAGGATATTGAGGAGATCATCAAAACAATAATCCACATGTTTTCCATTGGCTTAACACATGTATGATTTCACACGTTGTGTACTACGTCACAAATGATTGTGTTAAATTGGATAATTCTTGTTTGATCCAAAGTAGATTTTTTTATACACAAGATCGACACCCATTTAAAAAAAACCCACAATGTCGATCTAACAACAGGTTGATTTGATTGCAGTAGAAGTAAAATGTTTTTTTTTACAAAGGTTAGCCATTACCGATATCAATTTAATGGGTCTACAAATTTAAAATAACGTAAATTAGAACACGATAATACTTGCAGTTTGTGACACGTTTGACAAATATCACTTCACATTTTCAAAATATCTGCTCATTTTTATTTTACACTTTGATTTCTTTGCCGCCTATGTATATTTGTTCACAGGTGATTTACTCTCTGAGCTGGTTTGGATAATTACATGCTGCTTCCTGATTCGCCAGACAATGAATTTTGTTTCATTCTATGTCGGCGCTGGGATCTCCAAAAGTGATAAAAATATTTTAAATATATCACATAAAAATGTGAAACCATTTTCAACTGGTTAAATAAAATGAATTTTGAAAACGGTAATGACCTCAAGAACTTATGCTGCTATCGGCATGCTGCCTTTGATTTTTTTTATTGTACTTCCCTTGCTTGATTTGATACAAAAGACATATTCAAAGTGATAAAACAACACAGGTGTCTTTTAATTGATTTTTGTTTAATGCAACAAACATTTCCCAGAGTTGTTGATCAAAATAAAGCCGGCATTTATTTAGGTTCCCACAGAAGTACTCACAGGTTTCGATGTGACGGACGATTGACTATTTTCATGTTTTCATAGAAGAGAATATGTTGCACTTCTACTGTTTACACTGAAGCGAAATTAAAGATTAGAATGTGAATTTCACCTAGCAAGACATTTAAGTGGTGTTTATTTTATTATCTGTTGCCATCTCTTAGCATAATATTTCGTTGATCCTGTTTCGCCAGACTGATTATTTACAGAGTATTAACAACTTTTTCTCTCAAAAATCCCCAAACATAATTTGAGACATCTAATTAAAACTTGAAAATTTCATGATATAGATTTTCTTTACGGCAATAATCACCATTTCCGATGATATAATGAGCTACCATATTTCATGTATTTTTCGTACCTTTTAATTTTTCGTACATAATCCAGTTATCAAAATAATAAATATTTAAATGTATCATAATTATTTGTGTAGAGGTCTTTGTATTTGAAAAATTGGTTAAGTTATCGGACATAAAATTTCCACTAAGATTTATGTTTGCAAAAAAGATCAAAAATACCATATTCCCATTTTGTTTTTACAAAAATTATTGATTTATAATTATCTTTTGTGTACGAAAATTTACATAATATACAGTATGTAACAAGGTTCAATATACTAATTCTTATTGCAATTTGTTTTTCCCGTTTCACACATTTTAAAATATATTTCTTTTGAAAAAAAATCGGGAGCCATGCCGGACACCGCGTTTTAAGCGGGTTCACAAGTTATCCGGGTGCGAGTTATCAAGGGAGTGGTGTATGATACCTAAGTTTGGATTAATAGTATAAATTAATAATGTCATTATGTTCTTTATGTGGAGAATCACATTCTTAGAATAGGTGGCAAATTAAGGCAAGTCTTCTCCCATACATTGTAATAAATATTGCTGCTTCAATGTCTTTAAAACATGAAATTTGCCATAATTGCAGGATTTATGAAATGCAAAAAGAAAATTAAGAATGTTTGTGTTGTTAATTTATTATGTTCATTTCAATACGCAAAGTTTCAATCAAATTGTATATCAGACAATACCGAAAGTGAAATTTTTTCTTTATGAAAGGAATTCCTTGATTTTGTCATGGCAATGTTGTTTTTTTCTGTTCCCAAACCAGAATGCATGCTTATGACAAGCCTGCAGCAAACTTGTTGCAAGCTTACAACAATCTAGTTGAGATTGTGCAAGCTAGTAAGGGTACTTGCACAAACAGGAGAAAGCTTACAAATGGAATTTTTCCAAGTCAGCAACCTTGCAACATGCTAGATGAGGTTGAGCAAGCTAGTAAGGGTGCTTGCAAAAGATTGCAAAAGCTTCAAAAGAAATTTTTGATGATTGCAAGCATGCAAACTATATAGTTCAAGCTTGAGCATACTTGCAAAAGGAATTTTTCCAAGTCTGCAAGCTTATAACCTTGGAAAATCTAAAGTTCAAGCTTCCAAAAGCAATTTCTCCAAGTCTACAAGCTTGCAAAATCTTAAATACTTGATCTAAGCTTGCTTAACCCTTTACACACCAGGTATGCTATTATACACCTTTACCTTTGCATAAGGTCTACACATTACTTATCATGCTTTTACCATTCCCCCATCTATGCATTTCTACACCTTATACAGTACCTACTGTAAAAATGTTACATACTCCAGTTAAATGTTGATTCACCGGGAGGTAACCAAATGCTGGTCAAAAATAATAAATCATCATTACTCACATTCACTTCCAATGATGTATTTCCTAACATTAGAAGATAAAAATCTAAATAGAGGGGTTTTCCATGGCCACTTCCAAAATGGCATCATTTGCCCATTGTAATACCAATATTTAATGTAAATATTATGGCCAATTCAACACATGTTAGTTACATATAATTGCAATTTTTCCAAATATAATGCTGAAGTTTACATTAATAGCATAAATTAATAATGTTATGTTATTTATGAGAAATTCACATTCTTAGAATATGCTGCAAATTACAGTGATTCTCCAGCCATACATTGTAATGTATAATGTAGCTTCAACATGTTTAATTTGCCATAATTGCAGGGAATATTGAATAAAAAAAGAAAATTAAGAATGTTTCTGTTGTTAATTTCTTCTATTCATTTCAATATGCAAAGTTTCAATCAAATCATATAACAGACGATATCGTAAGTGACATCTTGTATCTATAAAGGAAATTCCCTGATTTCATCATGGTGAAATTGTTTATGTCTGTTGATTTTAGTGATTTGTTTTAAGTGAAAGTGATGAAATACCAGATTTTATAAATAATGGTGCCTTTCACCCTTTCATCACTAAGTAACTTTGTAGGCATATAGTACTCAACACTAAGTAACTTTGGAGTTGTAAAGCAAAATGACTTGTGGACTTTGAAACAACATAACTTTGCCAATGTTAAAAGATATCTGGCTGGATTAGGTGTCAAAATCAAGGTTAAAAATCAAATTTTATGACTAATTCAATAAAATATGCATATCTATTACAACTGTTAAAATGCAGGTACAAACAGGTAACACAAAATGTAAAATACAAGTAATTATTTTATTAAGTCTTAGAAAACTTAAAGTTCTCAAAACTTGTTCAATTGACCCTAGGTGTACTAGTAAATAATCACAGTAGCAACACAAGTCTTTCTTTCATGGTGTCCATAATATATAAGATTCTATAAAATGAACCAAAATGATCTCCAAGGTGAGATCTGTCGACACACCTATATCGTCTCTGCCATTATTGATTGTCGCATTGAAGTTTGTTAAACGGACAATTTTTCCAAAAACTTAATCTGAATATTTGAAAATAATCTGAAGCTTTCCTGGAGCCATCTAAAACTTGGGTGTGCCCGACTGTCAGAAAACTGAAACAAATCTCTTTGGTTTTCCAGCTACGTCCAAAAAACAAAAACCACGTGGAGCATACAATTCGATTCAAAACCTTCAAAGTCATCTTCATCATCATCACTGTCACCCACAAGTACATTCCATTGTTTCTCCATACATCTCATCTCATTTTGATCCAAATTTACCAAGTCAAAATTATTTAAATTCTCCGAAAACTCTCCTCTAAAATTCCTTCAAATGCCATCATTTTGGATACAAATTTCAGCATTCAGAAAACATGCTAAAAGTTCCTACTTTGTTTGATATTTCTAGTTGCTAAACTCACGAGATCATCCAAATATAACATCTACATTTTCAGACGGAAGTTATTAGAGGTACCCCAAAAGATTAATCGGGTACTATAAAGTTAAAAAAAACACTGCCCCAAACCAAAAAGTCGGTCCATAGTGTTACTTCCTCCTGACCGGTTTTGCGATCTACAGTGATGAAAGGGTTAAGGACAAAGGATCTAAAATTCTGTCATCAGATATCAGAATTGAAATGTCATCAGACTCAAGAAATACTGATGATGAAATATTCTTTCACGTATTGTTAAAATCATTTTATTACTCATTGCATCCTGGAAATTGTCTATACATTGATCTAGAATTAAATGGCAAGTCTTCTTTTGGAGTCTTAAAAGAGTTATATAAAAGATGACCCTATACTGAAGTGGATTGTATGTTTTGATTTTTCTCTGTAGCCAAAGATAAGAACTAAGATTGATATCTATGAATACACCAAGCATTTAATCCTAAGAAGTTTTCCTTGCACCATACATGAAGTCTGTAGAGAGCATATGGTAAGTTATTTTTAAAGTACCGTTTTCATTTTACACATCTCAGACAGTTAGTATCGTTTATATAGTTCAGTGGAAGAAACTGAAATTCTAATCTTAAGAGGTATGTCGTTCATAAAAAGAAGAATGAATAACATTGGTCCAAAGATAGAGCCTTGTGGTACTCTACAATTAATATTACTTTCAAAAAGTTGTCCATTTTAAGATACTTTTTGCACTCTATCAGTTAAGTGAGAAATAAACTTGTTTAGGGAGTTTTCAGTGCATTGATAAAGTTTAGTTTTTCAAGTAAATTTTATATGTCTAAAAGATCAAAAGCTTTACGAACATCAACCATAATAGTGCCAACCATTTCTCCTTGTTATAATGCTTTCAGCCATTTATCAATCAAAAATACAAGTGCAGTTTCATAGGAGTGATTCTGTTGAAATCCAGACTGATTATCATGAATAAGATCATAATTGTCCAAACAGTTAAGAATAGAATCATGTACATGTTTTTTTTTCTAGTAATATGGAGAGACAAGTATTGATAAACATGGGTTTGTAGTTATTTACATCATTTTCTCTTTCTGCTTTTGCAATGGTGTATCCTTAGCAGTTTTGCATGTTTGTGGAAATTTAGACCTAATACTTTCATTGCAAATGAAAGCTATACTCTCTACAATTGCAGGTGCAGCTTACTTTAGTAGCCTTGGTCCAATTATATCAGCCTTGTGGCTTTACAATCATCCATATTTTTAAATATATTTCAACATAAATTCTGGACTCATTTCAGGAATTTCAAAACTTTATTAGGTTTGGCCCTTTTTTAGCACAAAAATGTTCAAGTTCCAGATGATCAGATGAAGTTCTGGGTTTTTCAAGTTTTTCAGCAATTTGAACGAAAAAGTCATTAAAAATGTGCAGAAATGAGAATGAATTGAATTCTAAGTCAATGGGAAAGTAGTTCATCAATCCATAAGAAAAATATACACAGACTATTTTGTGATTTTTGCCATAAAGATATGAACTACTATCAGAAACCCAACAGTAGCAGCTAATGGGTTAAATGAGAACGAGTGTGATTTTTATTTTTAACATAGCTTTAGCCATCTTTCTTTCTTACTGCTACAATGCCTGCAGTGTGGCAGTTTACACTGAAAAGATATGAACTACTATCAGAAACCCAACAGTAGCAGCTAATGGGTTAAATGAGAACGAGTGTGATTTTTATTTTTAACGTAGCTTTAGCCATCTTTCTTTCTTACTGCTACAATGCCTGCAGTGTGGCAGTTTACACTGATGTCTAACACTCGGGTATCATCCTGCAGACATAGTATGATGTTCCACCCAGTCACATTATCATAATACCATGCCAACCAGTCCTAACACTAACCTCTTAATGCTGAGTGCCAAGAGAGACAGCTGCTAGTATGAATTTTATAAGTCGACTTGGCCAGGTTTCGAACCAATGACATCCCAATTCCAAGGCAGACTAATTAATAGGCCACTGGAGTACTCTTAAATGAGAAGGAATTGGATCAGGATTGACTTTGAAGTTCTATAATTCCAAACTGATCCACTTTCAGAATTTATGGAGGACCAAGGTATAACTTCCTGGTGGGAAAGAGATATTCTTACCAGATACCCTTGTCCATCAAAGATAGTCTTTTCTTAATATGTTTTCACAGCCCACAACTAAAATCATATTTCAATATCAAGAATAATATTATTGCTTATATTTGCAAATTATTCTAGTTGTTTTGGAGTTCTGAGGCTAAAGGGCCCATTCAAGCAATCAAGACAACATCAGTTTGTACATGTACTAGTCATGTTTGCAGTAGAACACACACACACACACACACATATAAGGCATTAATAAAGTTCTGAATTATAATTCATATATATTATTTGATTTGAAACCTTCTGAAATGCCTTTCTAAAATTATTGAAACTTTTATAAAATTATATTGAGATTTCAGTGAATGTTTTGGTAAAAATATTAGTGAAATCTCAACCAAATCTTAGTAACATCTCATCAAAATTTCAGGGAAAAGTTTGTGAGATATCATCAAACTTTCAGTGGAAGTTCTGGTCAAAATTTATGAAATCTCACCAAAATTTTAGTTAAATCTCGAAAATAATTCTCTGATATTTTTGTGACATCTTGCCAGTTATGTCTGTGAAATCTCACCAAGATTTTGACCAAAACCTTCAGTAAAATTTTCCTGAAATACTATTTTCACTTGGGTTAAGGACTGTAAACATGTTCTATTTGTCAACTGCTCAATATTGAAAATAGCATTAAAAACTATCATTTCATAAACAGATTACCTTATTTCTTTTATACTCTTGGACTGACATTTCAAATAACTGTGCGTTAGTTAATCCAATACCACAGAACATTAGGTACTGCTTGAAAACCTGAAAACAATAATAATAATGAATTTATTTAGAGATGGTAATGGAAATTCTTAAAACAATCAACAATGAAAGCTTCTGTCATATATAATACCTGCAGCATACACAGCACAACATCAGATCAATTAGGCTAACACTAAAGAAAGGATTTATTTTGAAAATCTGTTTCAAGCTTGCAGCATACATGCAAAAGCATAAACTGAGCACATAAATATGAAATAAAATATATTCTACTAAAAATTCACCTGTGAAAAAGCAGAGAATAGTGGAGGTATATTTATTACTAACAATAGTTGAAAATGTGAATTAAATATCATTGACATTTCTCAATGTTTTTTTGCCAAAATTTCTGAAATTTCAATGAATTTCACTGAAAATAATAAGAATTATAAACAGTACTTTAATGATATATAATAAAACACTTTATTCCATTTTAACATAGCTTTTTTTTGTTTCTAGTATATTTTGAACTTTTTTCTGTAAAATTTAATGAATCCTGTTTCTGGTGGCTCCAATGTTATTGTTCTTTCCACATTTCCTCTTTTTCTAACTTGAATTGGATTTAACTACCCTCCAAATACAAAACTTTTCCATTTTAAAGCTGAATTCCACTTTTCCCTGCCCTCAGTCCAATTTTTCACAATATGGACTATTTATATCGTCTCTCATCACGTTTTCAAATAATGGTCTGTCCTGTCCATATTGCAATGATCATTATAATAGTATTATACCCAAATATTATTTAACTGATGGTCACTGTAAAGACCTTTCTATGTGGTCAAAGTTTGCCAAGTTGATGTGAATAAGCATGATTGTCAATCATGGAATTTCAAATTTTGAAGTGGGACACAGAATAATGTGTGGAAATGAGAATGGTATGATGCAGATTTGATAAGAAATTATAGTCAATTTGTAAGAAAAATGAATTCCTGAAAGATGAAGAGCAGGACTATCATTTTGTGACTTTTCCCATTAAGATTTAGCTACTATTACGAACTTGATACGAAAATGGGAAGCAATTAGACTAAAATAATAAGAAAGTTATACAATTCAAAACTCATTCCCCTCTTTCTAGAAGGAGAAAGAATGCATAAATCACTGGCGGGGGGAGTGATTATATGTTTGCTAGATGTCTATAAAAGATGGTCATATCTTTGCAAAGTTGTTTTCATGTCCCACAAAATGAATCATTCTTCAAGATACAAATAGTATAGTTATATTCTAGTTGTGTTAGGATTCTCATTACAACCAGAATGATTATGATAAATGTTTTTCATGGCTGCTTATGAATCGAGAGCTCATTCAAGCAATTACAACAGCATCAGTTTGCATATTCAATATACAATCTACAGCACAACTCCCATATCTAGCACTATAATTTTTTTAATTTATATTAAAATATTACAGTGACTAATAAAGTCCCGTCTAATTCACTTTACACTAGGATGGAGAGTGGCCAATTGGTCTAAAGGGCTGTCCGTTACAGATCACTGCCATCTCACCTCTGTCTGTGTGGTTCGAGTCTTGGATTCGGCAAATGTGGATATGTGAGAAAGCATGCCAGTAGCTTCTCCTCAAGGATCAGTGGTTCTTTCTGGGGATTTCCCAGTTTTTTCCTCCACCTTAATACTGGCTGCCATGTATAGCCTATTATGTGCTGAAAAATGGCATTAAGCCCCACAACAACAACAACACTATGATGGATCTGTTGCCTGAGGCCAAAATGACACATCGAACTCTTACTTTGTCAATGCACCTCAACTACATCAGAGATACTATATACATTTCTAGGTTGCTGATAATAAGGCCAAATTACCCAGAGTCCAATGACCATGAAGTGATGTGTTCTCCAACTCTAAATGACCACCCCAACCAGAATCTAATGCATCTGCAAACAGATAGGAGTGGGCCCGATATATACACAGTGCATGATTGAGCACCTCAGAAATATATTTTATTCATCAAGCAGTACAAAGGGATGAAAGTCTGCACTTAGATAATTCAAGATCTGATTAAAATGATTCATCAATATATTGATGCATGGATACTTTTGCTGTACCAATATACATATTGACACAAGTGGCTGAACATCTGTGCAAAATTATATTTAACATCTGCACATAAACATCAGCCATTATGTCAGATCATGTGGTCTCTGTTTAAGATCTGATCAAAATCTATTTAAAGTAACTGGGTTGTATTATCCAAGGTTCAAAATGGAGGCCATGAATTTCAATCACTACTTACTCGACTTTTCATGATTAGAATCACATACTATGAGAGCTTTAATAACTTGGTTAACATCAAGAACTGCCATTAAGTCAATAATTGTAACTTTTTCTTAAAAAGTATTAATAATCTGGTTACACAAAGACATGTTCAAGATTTGTAGTGATTTATTCTTATCTTGCTAATAATTGTAAATTACTGTAAATTTAATCATGCATGCACAACTTTTGCAGTGTACATCAAATGCCAATAATTAAGGAAGGTGTAGTGTTGAGGAATTTTTCAGTCTTTGTCTGGTACCTTGTTTTTGTTCAAGGTTACAATCTCTGTTAATCCATGAAATCTATATTTAGCTTATGCTGACAATGTTATGATCTTGACAACTACATCAGGAATTAATCAAAGAATAAAGGTCAACTACTGTATCAAGCAAACTCTATCACAACACTGCAGACCCCATTTCATGTAAACACAGGCATTAATGACACAATATAAACCTTAGTGGTTCATTAACATAAACCTGACATCAGGACCAAGACATTAGTAAAGATAATCAGATTACCATACAAATTAAATATTGGTTCTGGACATGTATTAAAATAAAATGTAGCTGCTTATAAAGGGTACATTTTACAGTTTTGTGCCAATATCCTAGACTGCTAGTCACATTCAAGGGGTGACCTTTATCTAAGTGGTACTTTTGAACATAAACTTGTCAGACATAAGATTTGACTTTCACTGGAGGGGGACCACTGTATACAGAACAATGATGCATGTCAGACCCAAAATATACTGTGATTCTGGTTGGCTGACTCCCCAGTTCTCATTTCCAACCACTTTTTCTCCATCCAGTTGTAAAAAGATAAAAAAAAAAAAAAAAACGACAAAACATTGCTGGGATTGATTTGTGAATCTAACTGAACCAGTTTTGCCCAGTATTTAGAATTTCTTTGTAAATTATGTTAAAATGTATATAACATTTCTTTTTTAAAAAAAACCTTCCTAATTTTAAAACCAGTGCAATGAGAAACACATGATATTTTGGTCTCATTTGAGGTTTTCCACTTTATGTAAGTCATGTTTTTGCATACAAATACATACAGCATAGACTAAAATCTATATAAAAAACAACTGTTCTATCAAGTACCAAGGCAGATACAATTTTGAAATAAATATTTAAACCTTTTGCAGGAATAGTTTTAACTGAAAGCATACCCAGATCTTTCATTCATTAACATCATGATATTTTAACTTTCTAGCTGGTCAAGGAAAACTTTATTTTGAGAGAGTAAAACTTTTAGTACTCACCTGACTGGGTGGTTTTTGCTCATTTTACAACTCAAATACATGTTTCCTATATATCTGATCAATATAATAATACTTCATCACTAATCACTAAAGGTACCTGTTCATCCTGTGCAGTAAACTCATGAGTTCCACTGGTTTTGTTGATTATCTGTGCCACACCAACCACATCATTCTCATGGTTCACAATTGGCATGCACAGAATACTGTGTGTTCTATACCCAGTCCTCTTGTCTACTTCTTGGTTAAACCTTGAATCCTGAAAATGATTGGATAAAAGCGCTGTAGTGAAAAAAAGGCCTCCTTTTGTCAACTAGAAATGGCAAAAATGAAAACTAAAAAAAAAAAAAAAAGATTTTGAGGTTTCTATAATCTGTCATGTGGATGATCATACATGCCAAGTCTCCTGATTTGTCAGGGAGTCTTTTGATTTTTGACCCCATCTTTTGATCTACTGATTTGCTGACAAGATATCCCAGAAATAAAAAAATCCCTACCAAGCATAGGTATTTCCAGTTAAAACAACAATTCAAGATATAAACATTGAATGTAATTTGTCCACATTGAGCATTATATTCTAAATTACTTTTATTCACATGGAGCAATATGACAATGGAAGGAGGCACATCACAATCAGAATATCATTGGCCTTTGCTGTTGAGTGACTGGTTACAGCAAATGACAGTGTCAACTTGAAGATGAGTTCAGGGACTTCTAGCACACACACCCCACTGGCCTCAGACCTGCCCAGTTCCACTCAGGGAGAAACACCATTGGATGTCCTCTGGGTAGACGTGAGCAGAGTTTCCACACCCTTGAAGAAACCCAGTTTCCCAAATCTAGTGAAACTCTATGGCAGCACTCGACTTGCCACACAGTAATGCAGACCCTAAGCTCTGGTTTCAATATGCTGAGAAAGATTCAGACAGACCACCATGGAAATTTATGTGGAAAAACTGTGTTATCACTAATATCATGTACGATAAATGCAAAGTGTGACTGTTTTGAGCTCAGACCTTCAAATGAGAAACAACCAACAAATGTTGAAGAAAAACAAAGTTTGTTTGAGTGTTTGAGGTTCCAGTGTGTCATTATTTTGTAAACAACAGTGATTCTTGTGAAGATTTCTAAAAAAAAATTGTGAGTAACACATAACAAAATTAATAAAGTTCAGTAACTATTATTCATTAATGTTACTTTACTTAGTTGTGGTACAATCTGCGCTTAAATGTATGAGAAAAATAGTCATTATGCTAATCTCCCTGATTTGGACCCAATCTCCCTGACTTTGAACACAAATTTCCCTGATTTGTGTCCAAAAAACTTGGCATGTATGGATGATATATGGAAGGATTGACAAACACATGGCCACCAAAGGGATCACCAATGTGGACTCAACAAATATTATGTTATTAAAAAAAGATTCCTCAATAAAGATTCTTGGATAATTTTTGAAATAATATAGAGTATTTAATCTGTCCAATTAATCTGTCCTTAAACAAAACTTTAGAAAGTTCTGTTTATCAAATTAGTTATGGTACAATACAGACTCGTACATTTGCCAACAACATCCAAATACTTTTATGCCTTAAAATGAAAACAACACAACTTGGGATAATTATAATACATGCAATTCTTGAAATAATTATTTGAATTCTCCTGCTTATACAGGGCAGTTATTTGAAAATTTTCTGGCCCATCTCAAAATTCCCTACTGCACAGCTAAATGTGACAGATTTGCTGAAATAACAGTACGCTCAATTTTTCTTATTAAGAATGAGTTATTTTACAAATGATAGTTCCACCTGGACATCAAAGTGGGGTGGGTAAAAAGCATTCAAGAAAAGCAACAAGTATGGCGTAACTAAAATTAGTTTTACCCACTCTCAAGAAAACTACATTTTAATAGCAGCAATATCCATTATAACTGTGCAGCTGAATTTATCAGTTACATGGGTAGGCTGATTTTCTGATTAACAACAGAAAATGGGCTGAACTAACATTTGAGGGAGAGGTCCATGTTATAGAATATTGATGTCTCTCTGGGATACATCTTGTTGCCACAATCATAGAACTCAGAGAAAAAAAAATATGCTTGATTTGTGTTGTGCACCACATCCATAATAGAAAGCAGCAAAATATTGCTCACAGCACATGTGCATCACCTATCTCTTAGGAGGTAGCAACATGCTACACTGAAATGAGGAGTGACAAATATCTCCTGCGGGGGGAATGATGGACTCCTAAAATGTTCAGTCTGTCTGGACGAGCTTAACAGGCCACCAAAGATGCCAACAAGTGCAGATTACTGGAACAGATGGCAGTATGTGAACACTAAAAATGCTACCATAAGGAACTTCTCAAAAAAAAAAAAAAAAAAAAAAATAATAATAATAATAATAATAATAATAATAATAAATACATTATTATTATTATTATTATTATTATTAAAGGTTTTATTTTCAGAGGTTGACTTGATTACAAATGAGAAACTAATTTACCTACAAGCCTTCTATTATGTACATTATAGGATACTAGCTAATATGTTCATACAAATATGCATACATGAACAAACACAGTACAGAAGAGAACTATTTACATAAATACTTCAATATTGCAGAAGTGAAATGAAGCATAGGAAGAGGGTCATGTAACACATACTTCCGTAAAATAAACATTACCTCAGTTTAATTACTACGCATCATTTCCAAGATGAGGTATGCTTTATGTATAGTAAAATGTATAATGTTCTTATCTAAGACATATCTTTCAGTGTTTTAGCAAGTGAATTTTGTTACCTGCATTGTGTATTGGAAAGCACTGACTAATGTGATAAATAGGTCTGGTATCTATGGTAACCTTATATGATTATGATGTATAAATGCATGTTGTTACATGCTACTGCATTAAAAAATTAAACACAGAGGAAAGCAACTTATGAAATCCAATAAATGTTATGACAAAGCACTAATATATCTATTCGATCCACCAGGAAGTAGACAGTTTTAGCATAATGGAACCTTGACTAGAGAAGATGAGCAGCTTGAACAATTTCTGTTTGCTCATCAAGAATTATTTTACATACCCTTTCCTGTAGTCTAGAAAAAAATTTGCTTCATATTTCTAGAACTTGTGTTCACTCAATTTCTATTCCAAAAGTCAAGATTCAGTTAATTGCAACTTTTGTAAAAAGTAACTCAATAATAATGTAATGGAATGAACAATTTATTTTCTCTGAATTACAATTTATATAACATGACCACTGCAAGTTATTATCTATAAATATTTTAAAAATTCTATCCAAACTCGTCATTTTCTGGTAAGTGTCATCACAGAGAACATGTAGCATATCAGTCCGCAATCCTGCTCTTTTCTGCCATCTAGTTATCAGCAAGACTGCATATCAATACAAAAATTCAAATTTATGGCTTCAGGTTAAGACAGTTTCTCCCTAAAAGGCACAGAAAACTAATTTATAACAGTTACATCCAACTCTATTTAGATTGCTGTAATACAGGATCGGGTAAATCAAACAATAAAATGTACCAAAGCTTGTACTTCAAAAAAGAACATTTGGGACAATCCAAAAAGAAAGCAAGGAAAATTTAGCTGGCAAGTGAAAAATATTACCTAATCTGGTTGAAAAAAGCCAAATTAATGTACAGGATATCCAATAATACTCCTTCTGAATATATACAATCACTATTCCAGTAACATCATTATCATCAATCCCTTAACCCAAGAGGTTGTTGGTGCACCAAAGTTGACTTTACAACCAATTCATTCCATTTTTCCCCTTTCTCTACTGACCTTTGGGAATCTCCAAATCTCATGCCTATACACTCCTTAATGTTCTTTTCCCACCTCTTATGTCAGATTCTTCCTCTGCTCCCTCGCATGGTGCCTTGCAAGATTGTTTTGCCAGTCCAAATGACCTTGAGACATGATTGTACTACTTCAGTTTGTGCTTTTCTAGGGACAAGAGGTCTTCATAGGATCTGATGACTCGTTGGATTCTGTTGCAGACTTCTTTGTTGGTTACCTGGTCAATGGATGAGATGCCCAAGATTTTAAAGGCCTGAATCCTTCTTTGTAGATCTGATGTGAGCTTTGATGAATCACATGCATATAGAAAGATCAATAAGAGAATCAAGCACATCAGCCTTTTTTTGGAACCTAAAACAATGTTGGCATCTTTCTGTATTGGTCTCAACCTTGTCATTGCTGCTTTTGTCTGGGCAATCCTGCAAAGTAGTTTTGGTTTGGAGCCCTCATTTGTGATAATTTATCCCAAGTACTTGAAGCTTGCAACTCTTTCCAACTTCTCTCCACTGACCTTTATTTCTGCAACAATGCCATTGGTGTTGAATGTAATCAGTTTGATTTTTTCAGTGCAAATCTCCAAACTGTACGCTGTGGAGGTTTTCTCGAGGAGCTCAACCAAGTCAGCCAGTTCTTTTTCATCTCCTGCTAAACTATCAATATCATCAGTGAAGTGAAGGTGGGTAATTGTTCTTCCTCTGATGCTGACAGTGACCTTGTGGTTATGCAAGGCATCCTCCATGATGCTTTCCAGGAAAATGTTAAAGCTCGTAGGTAACAGTATATATTACTGTCTCACTCCAACTGTTCTTCAAAACCAATCTTTTCTGCTGCCATTGATGAGGAGAGTACTGGTGGCTTTGTCATACAGGTGCTCAACAACCACCACCAGGTTTGAGCAGATGATGTAATTCCTCATAATTGCCCATAAGGCTAAAAGCCTTACCATATCAAAGACCTTTTTGAAATCTATAATGATGTGGTATAGATTCTGCTACTGCAGAAGATTTTTCTCACAAAGGCGAAGTATGACTTTGCTCAAGTGACTGATCAAACTGATGGTTCTGTAATTTTGGCATAAAGGTTTCTTTCTTGGGGAGCACAATGACCAAGGACTGAGTCCATATCATGGGCTGTTCTTCTGTCTGCCATATCTTGCTGCAGATTGTTGTTAGGACTGTGACCATCTCTTCTCCTCCTGCTTGAATGAGCTTTGCTGGTATGTTGTAAATAATGGTTCACTTTCCTTTCTTCATTGACTAAACAGCAATTTCTACTTCTTCATGAAGAATGTGGTTATCATCAATTTATTTTGCCTGAAAGCAATTTAGTACTGCTGGCTCTTTTTGGGTCTTATGATTGTACAATTCTGGCAGCATTGT
The DNA here is from genome assembly GCA_016746295.1 of Potamilus streckersoni. NCBI lineage: Eukaryota > Metazoa > Mollusca > Bivalvia > Unionida > Unionidae > Potamilus > Potamilus streckersoni. The sequence goes on along the minus strand of JAEAOA010000332.1, from coordinate 753,421 downwards.
GTTCATTGCTTGAGGATCTCTTGATCTTATGTGAGACATTTTCCTGATTTGTCTTGGATGGTGGTAGTTTTCACTTGTTTACGGGTTGCAAGATCTTTAACCCGTTGATATGTCATTTTGCAGTCATTTCTCTACAGACTGTTTTGGATTTTGCAGCATTGTCTTTCTCTCCAAGATCCCTTTGCCTTTTTCATGCTTTTCCTGATATGTTTATATCTCTATTTTCTAGTATTACAAATCTCTGCTTGTTCAAAGAAACAAAGAAAATAGTTTGTAAATTTTAACAAACAATTTATTTCCCTACAAATCACAGTAAAAATATGAATAAAGGACTAACAGTTTGTGAATATAATCAAAAATTAATCCCAGAATTAAAATACACAAATTCTATCACTAAAATGTCCCAAATAAATCCAAGTTCTAATCCTGGTGAAGTTCAAATATGGCAGACGATGACATCAGACGAATTGATGTCAAGTATTGATGTCAAAAGTTCCACATTGAATTTTATGAATCAGAAAAGAATTGTAAAAAGATCTGCATTAAATATTATGAAAAAAATTGTCAAAGTTCCACATACTGAATTTTATAAATCAAAAGAATATTCCAGCTTTAGTACAAATAATTTGCACTGAATATCTCTGTCCAAAGCTCAACTATTTTATAACATTTACATACAACCATATTTAGACTACTGTAATACAGTATGGGGTAATTCAAATGATAATAGAAACTTGGCAAAGCTGGCACATCTCCAAAAAAGAGCATTTGAGTTATTATCAATCTAGAAAGAAAGCAAGGAGAATTTAGCTGGTAATTTTAAATATGTTACCTTTTAAAGACCAAATCTGTTTTAGAAAAGCCAAATTAATGTATGGGATATCCAAAAATAGTGCTTCTGAATATTTAAAATCACTATTCCTGTATAGGCTACTTGGCAATACTCCCCACCTGCGATTCATGTCTACCAAACATTATAAAATTCCCAAAAACAAAGGAATTATTTTTAAAAAAGTTTCCAATACTCTTGAACTCTGCTCAGGAATAGTATTCCAGTTGAGATTAGAAATGCCCATTCTCTTCCTTTTTTCCAAACCCAGTATATCCAGTGGCATCAGAGATGCAGCTAAAATAAATACATTCCTTTGTATGAGGTCTGCCAGGTAGAATAGTTCTTAGCTAATTTTAGAGGGGCCCCCCGAGTGGCCGAGTGGTCTAAGGTCTAAATCGCTGTCCGTTACGGATCACTGCCATCTCACCTCTATCTGCATGGGTTCGAGTCTAGGATTCGGCGAATGTGGATATGTGAGAAAGCTTGCTAGTAGCTTCTCGTGGGTCGGTGGTTCTTTCAGGTGATTTCCCAGTTTCTTCCTCCACCATTATTACTGGCCGCCATGAATAGCCTATCGTGTGCTGAAAAATGGTGTTAAGCTCAACAACAACATCTTAGCTAATTGAGAAAACCTCTTTAAATAATAATAATAATAATAATAATAATAATAATAATAATAATAATAATAATACCCTAGCCTTTTGCCCTATCATGGCATTAAATGGAACAACCAGCATTATTTCTATATACATCTAGTGTTTGGATCAAGGTCTTCACCAAAGATTTTCACCATAATGTCAGAAGCTGTCAGTTGGATTGCAGTGAATAATTATGGCATTGACAATTTGTTTTACTTGTATGACTTTCTTACAACTGATCACTCTCACCAGATAGAACCATGGCTATTATGACAATTCTTTTTGCTTGTTTGGGAATACAACTTGCTTCTCATAAAACTTTTGGTCCTACCTCATGTTTGGAATATCTAGAGTGCTTCTGGATACCTCCACCATGCAAGCAAAAATTACCAGAGGAAAAAAAACAGAATTAGAAGCCTCCTGACTAAATTTCTTAAAACAAAATCAGTAACTAAATATGAACTCTTAGGTCTCGTGGGACACTTGAATTTTACCTGTTGTGTAAATGATCCAAGCAGGACATTTGTCTCCTATTTATTGCAAGTATCGATGTATGTTAGGGAGCTACATCATCACCTACATATTTCCAGAGAATGCAACAAAGATTTACAAATGTGGAACTTTACACTGACGCTTCAAGGTCTGTTGGTTTTGGAGGTTATTTTAGAGGTCACTGGTTTGCAAATTAATGGCCAGAGGAGCTACATCCTTTAGTGGCCTATAAACTGTCTACAGCTTTCTGTGAATTGTATCCCATATTGGTAGCAGCCATGTTGTGGGGTTACATGGCAGCAAAAAAAGAACTCTTCCATTGTGACAATGAGACAACAGTTGCAATAATAAGAAAAGGCAAATCTAAGAGTCCTTACATTATGAAACTAATGCACAGCCTGACTTTGACAGCTGCTACTAATTTCTTTGCCATATATACTGAATACATACCTAGGAAAGAAAAATGCTATAGCTGATGCATTAAACTCCTTTACTGATTGCATGATTCCAGCAAGCTGCACCCACAGGAACCACCATGCTAGTGACCTCCTCCAGTAATACTACTGTTCACTAAGAGCCTATCGTAAATTTCTTGTGGGACTCTTCTTTGACCACAGGCACCATATCTGCTTATTCAACAAGCTTCCAAACCTTCAAGTCTTTCTTGATAATGGTAGGATTGTGGATTCCAGGAGCTAGTTTGCCCCCCATTTTGAATGAGGACACCTTGATTTACTTTGTTGCACATTGTACACAGAAGCTGTAGCTGACATATCACACTAAAAAACTTTAGCTAGTCAGTATTAGACATTCATATCTACATCTTGGTATCCACACTCCATTAACTAGTATTAGCACTTTACTCTGTATATAGAATATATTGAAATGTGTCAGAAAGGTGCAATGTGACTCCGGACAGAAATTACTTCCTATTACATATGATATATTATGTGACATATGGCAACACTATGGACTGAGCAAATACACTAAACCCTAACTAAAAACTGCTTGTACTCACCTATAATGTTTTACACTTTGGCTAATATTTGTATGAATTCTGTATGTACTCATACTTGAAGCCTTATACATATTTTTTTGTAGCAAATTGTCTAGTTTTAACATCATTTGTTGCCTAAAGACACCTCACCTTGAAAACACTGTGCATTATATATATATATATATATATATATATATATATATATATATATATATATATATATATATATATATATATTTGCCACTGTATCCTCCAATCAGCTGATTTTAGTCATGACTGATCATTTTGTCTAATATTACGCTAAATTAGAAGAATTGAAGCACAGAGTTGTGTGTGTATTACTATCGAGAAGTCATGTTCCGACAGCATGGTCAATTTGGATTGGACGATCGATTGCAATACGCACCAATCCATGCTTTGTTTACCAGAATGTTCACACATTCTAGACTTGTATATAAACAGAGTCTTCGATCAGAACAGAGATAGACAGGGAGAATAGGAGAAGGGTGCAGACGAGAATAAAGTAAAAGAAAGAAACTAATTCAGATTGAACTTTATATTTTTGAAAGGGATAAAGAAATGAGAGGTAATTTTTGGAAATAGAAAATGTCATGTATGAAATTTTGAAGAACAATTTGAAACCTTGACTTTCAACAATACAAATTCTAATAAGCAGACGAATTTTCTATACCAGAATCTCGGAAGCCAAATTTAGATGCCAAAATTCATAACTTCTGATTTCAAGCAACATAATTTGCCCACATTGGATTTTTAACAATCAGACTTACTTTTTTAGTAAATTATGAACTTGTATTAGATAACAGAGATATTTCCACTATGGTTCCATCTATTGGTACAATTCTGAATCTGTAAACTGGTAAATGGGTGTAGTTCTTTTTCACAGATGAGAAATTAATGAATAAATCTGTCCTGAATTTCTAAAATATTTTATTGTTGTTTTTCTTTATTGCTAGAGTCAGATGAACCTTTGTAGCTTCAAGATCTGAAAGAGAAAGCCAAGTAATTTTCCAGACCCTTGAGGTTACAATATATATATATATATATATATATATATATATATATATATATATATATATATATATATATATATAGATGCAATAAACTGACGTCGAACAGTACAAAACTAGTAACTAACTAGCCTAAGCGCTTTCGACTCTTAATGAGTCTTTTTCAAAGGCGAATACAAAACATATATACGATAAACAAATAAACACAAAAACGTTGTGTTTGTAAACCTCTACATGGCTGTCTTCACATGTGCTAAAACTATAAATACATCCAGCTTGTATAGACTAGTTTCCGCATCTAGTCTATACAAGCTGGTTGTATTTATAGTTTTAGCACATGTGAAGACAGCCAGGTAGAGGTTTACAAACATAACGTTTTTGTGTTTATTTGTTTATCGTATATATGTTTTGTATTTGCCTTTGAAAAAGACTCATTAAGAGTCAAAAGCGCTTAGGCTAATTAGTTATTAGTTTCATACTGTTCGTCGTCAGTTTATTGCATCTATTTTAATTAATCCCTGACACATGTGATCCCTTGGTGGATCCAGTATGCTTGAAAGGTTTGTTATTCGCCATATGATTTGTATTCTTTAGATATATATATATATATATATATATATATATATATATATATATATATATATATCATCTTCATCAACTAGCATACCCTATTGTTTGGGCATAAGTGCACTGTGGTGGCCAGACTCCCTGCTGTGTGCATAATGGGTCAGTAGAAGTGGGGTTCACAGCCCCAGATTCATCACTCAGATGTGTGCAGTGCTGGTAATTTCTTTCTGTGAAGGGCAACAAGCTACACTTAAAAATGGTGGAAGCAGTGCCCCAGATCTCATGTGGAATGGAGAAACATACTTCCCTAGACAAAAGATGTGAGGTGCATCACCACCCTAGCATGAGGGTGCAATATGCTGTGGCAGTGGGTATGACATATGCAGTGCACCACCTCCTAATGGGAGGGAGCAACAGGCTTGTGCAGTGCTTAACGTTCCTATCAAAAGAGAACAACACACTTAGCTGCATGATAGATGCCAAGTCCAGAGTACAAAAATAATGACTGCTTATGACAAATATACTGATTTTTAGGAACAGATACTGATTTTAAAACTTTAATGCATATGTAACTATTTACAACAACCATTATTAAAATAGAAAAGTAACAGTTATTCAATGTCAAAAATATATGTGTTGCACTCTTGCAGCTTCTGAAAGCACACCCTGCTCCATTTGGGTGACCATTCAGAAGGTGCAGGAGTGCAACACATTTCCCCTCAGACATAGGCTGTTTATAGGAGCCTTTTCCACACTGTTTTTTTCAGTAATTATCAATTCCAATGTACCATCTTTCTCTGACAATCTGAATTCTGTGCAATATGTTTTACCTTTGCAATTTTTGCTGTCTGTGAAATGTGTGAGAAATAAATAACTAGCAATTGAAAGAGGAGGTTCATTTCTAAAAGAAATTTAGTAAAACAAACTTCTGATTGAATGACATCAACATTCTCTCTATTATTTATAAACATTCCTAAGTTCAGGCTGTGTTTTTGATGATTATGCAGCAAGCTGATGTTTATTAGTTTTTTTTTCATGCAGCTTTATGTCACCTCCATGCCCAATAGCAACATCACAATTAAACAATTTGCAAAATGGAAAGTTTTTTCCTTTACTAGATGGTTTCACAAATCTAAACATGGCATTTTAATTGTCCTTCCAGTTCTGTTTTCTTTTCTTTAATGGAGAAAATTCTGAATCTTCAACTTTCATATTTGACACTACTAGAAGCTGAATATTACAAAGAGCAAATGCAGTGATAGCTGCAACTGCTTTTGCGCAATACAATATGGTGGTTTAAAACTGGCATAGCAGCCTCAATTTTAAATAAACCAATCAATTTTAGAACCCTTTACACCTATATGCATATGATATAAATACCCTCTGAATAGAACCAGTTGCCCATTCTAAACAGAAAAGTGCAAGGAAATATTTTTTTAATTTTAAAAAAAAAAAATGGATTTTTAACAAGAAAGATGTACACCCATATTCAGGTCCAAACTACAAGAGTAATATGGGAACAAAAGGATATTTGGCAGCTGACTCCATCTCCTTATCAAGAGGAGCAACACACTTCTGCATCTTGCTCCACTCCCCTATCTGAAGCATGCAGTTATTTCAAGAAGCACAAGGCGAGTGTTGCACCAACTCCTTTTCAGGAGTGAGCAACATGGTGTCCTGAACACAAGGATTGTTCAACATGTACTCCTTTTTGGGAGCAGGCTATTAACACTTTTGATATTTGGTCACTCCTTTGGGGGATCCTTATATGCTGCCAAAGTTAGTGCCATAAAGGGCTGGGACCCTTGGATCTTGGACTGCTCTTCTAGCTGATGAGCTATTAGCCTTCTCACATCCATATCATACACCCACCCCCTGATAATATTTCCTCTGCTGCCCATAGATATGGCTATTATCAGTTGATTCCAAAATTCAAAAACCGGTAATTTGCAATGTGCACAAAATTTTTTTCCATGCTGTACTTCAAGCAATAGGTGCAGTCTGGGTGAATGTCCCAAGGGCCCTTTTTGTGGCCACTCTGAGCTACAGACTGTCCTGACATTATACTGATTTTAAAATACCCCGAAATAATGACAATATAAGACAAAGTATTGAATGAAACAATGACAATGACAAGATTTTTTTTTTGAAAGAAAGAAGAATACACAAAACACTCCCTGATCTTCTATGTCTTGCAGTTTGTGCTGTTCATCTTTAACACAAGAATTTACCAGTACCTTAGTCTTTTTAAAATTAAGATCATGTACTCAAATTCTTAGTGGTGGAGATAGTAGTTTTATATGTCCCTTAAAGATCTGATTTCCAAAATGTAAGAAAATGTCATCAGCATATAATGTAGTGAAAAAGCATAATTAAGCTGCACAATAGCCACGGGTAATGTACTGCTGCTATTAAGACAGAGTTCTTTTCTGATGCATTACAATGTTCCATTGACATGACAAAATATAAAACTGGCAATTACTTCTATGATATCCTTTAATAAAATCAAATGATCCTTTTCTTTTACTCATTTGTAAACAATATAACAAGAGAAAATATCTTAGGTACTGTTTTCACAAGTAGAAAAATTCTTGGATTGCACAAATATATTGTATTGTTTCTTACTTTTTAACAAACATACATTACCTCATAAGCCTCCTTAATATTCACAGTTCCTTTTGTTTGTGCAACATATCCCACTATCCCTCTCCCAAATGGCACTTTAATTTCATTTGCAGCTGTGTGGAGAGATTCTTCAAGTGTTGATGTATTTGTCACATCAAACAACTTTGAAACAAGAATTTTGTTCTCCTTGGTTCCTCTTACAAGAAAAAGACTGCCCCTATCACTCCCTGTAAGTATATTAACATTCTGTAAAATTTTATGGCACAAAACACCAACATCTAATTCACTTGCAATGTCCCTGATCAACTCCATTAATAACTCATTATCTGACATATCGAGTAATTTATTTCTGTTCTTGTCAACAACTTTCCGCTTTCTTTCCCCATCTAAATAGCTTTTGAAATAGCTTGATGAGATAGGATTCATAGTATCCTGAGGAATTTTAGAGGTTTCATCTGCCTCAGTGCTAGGTGGCATTGCCCAATTGATGATGTCTTTCCTCATATTTTCAGATGCCTGGTTCTTCAGCCATTTTTGTAAAAAGTGATGATTGCCCTGCAGGAATTGGGCAACAGCCTCTTCTGTCACTGACCCCATGGTTGCAAATTCTGCTCAAACTATTCAGCAACAACATTCATTCCTGAAATAAAGCAACAGGTTATAACTGAACAGCCAAAAATGACTCAGCAATATGTAAATTTTAATTGAGATAGCAAGAAGTTTTTGCAAATCACACCCAAGTAGCAAGAATCCCAACATGTACAATATTTAATGCCTTCAATCCAATTTCATCAATAATTAGATCCTGTTGAATTTGAGAATGGTTTTAAACGTCTTTTTATTTACAGCATTTCAGCATCATACAAAATCTCCAGTTTGACTTGTAAATGTAGACCAATGAAATTATAAATATGTTTAGAGAACAGTTTTTCATCTTTCATCAATGAAAAATAAATATAATGAAACACATAATCAAAGGTAGTGAGTATCAGTCTGATTGAATTCTTGTAAATACATGTAAAATGTTTCCAAACCAGTCATTAGGTACCTAACACTGTCAGTTTCCTCCACTGTCAATCGGTAAAGCTTAATTTATTAATTGTTTGGTCTCAACCTGTCTGATTTACCTACCAATAACAAGATTTAAAATCATGAAAACTGTCTTCAAGAACTAACATTTAAAGTACAAAAGTTACAAGGACAACCTTCAAAATAAAATGTAGTCCTTCCATGAGCAGTGTTCCACAATGTCCCAGCACACAAATTAGTGTGATAGACACGTTCTAGAAGCAGCAAAGTTGCAGCCCACTTTTGGCACAAACTCTTATTGCAAGAGGTTTGCTAGATAAAACTGTTTACCACAAGTATCATATATTTATATGCAAAATGTAGTCCTTCCATGAGCAGTGTTCCACAATGTCCCAGCACACAAATTAGTGTGATAGACACGTTCTAGAAGCAGCAAAGTTGCAGCCCACTTTTGGCACAAACTCTTATTGCAAGAGGTTTGCTAGATAAAACTGTTTACCACAAGTATCCCTGAAAATATACTCCGGTCACTTACACCACTTCTCATATAAACATGTACTGAAAATTCACAACTCACTTATAATTTGTAGGCCAGAGCGATTCTCATTTTTTCTTGTATAAAAAAAGCAAAATATATAGGCACCCATTTTCTCAACATCCAAAACTCATCAAAAAGCTCTGTCATTTATTTATGAAATTAAGAACAGTGATTAGTGCACAGAATTACAAGTGAAATTCACAATTTTTTAAGAAGAAATTATATTTTGTATGATTTGGTTCAAAAATATATTTTTTCTCACAAATATCACATCTGATGAAAAATTGATATATGAAAATGCCTCATGGTTGCAACACTAAGAAATAAATACCAATTAAAACAGTGTCACCATGTAAAATTCATTTTTTAAATTTTATTTATTATTGTTTTTATGTAATCATTATGTCAAAAAAGTCAACTGTAATGGCATTACCTAAATACATTAATGCAATCGTAATTTATCCATTTCATATGAAATTAGATTCCAGTAGTACCTGAACTTTTCATTCAGGACAATTCAGATCACTCATTACATTCCATCAACCATTTTGTGGACTTGGTTTTTTTAGCTATTTAGTACATCATTATTTTATGTGTATACCTTTATGTGTGTTCCGATGAAATGAAGGAAATGAAAGCAGAAGGTCCTCAATTGCTACATCTTGCATTGATACCATGAGTAAAGAAGAAAAAAACTGGTGAAAATTGAAATCAAAACCCCAAGTTTTAACTTGTGGAGATCAAAATGGCATACAGCAATGAAGAGGCAAGTAATGGTAGTGATGTGTAGGGATGAAACAATATACCTATGCCATTTATCAATATGATTTATGATACACATTCTGCAATATGATACATACCAATATACATATGCACTTGAGAGTCTTTCTATCTTTGGAAGGTAGGTGGTGCCCCTTTATGTATGTTGACATACTGGTTGTACTTCCAGTATGCATATTATTTACCGAGATATAGTTACAGTATCATATATTTATATGCAAATCTCATCGACAACAAGAAAACAAAACACTTTTCAATATATGTGAGTTTTATTCAAAGTTTTAGGCTCCACTTAACTCACTTTAGCCACCAAACCCTTTGCACTGCATGAATGCTTTTAAAACACCTTATTACCAATTTCATGTCTACTTGGAAGACATTAAGATGTTATCTTCAAAATATAAGAAATAAAGCAATTTCCTCATGCCAAGAAAATCTAATCTAAAACAAATCTGGTCATGGGAATGAGGACAAATACTAACAAAATCTATCACACTGTACTTCCTGCAGATGCAAAAGACTTGTTTCTGTTAGTGAAGAAGGAAAACTACTGACAGCACCCAGTCATATTCTACATTTTTGTTGTAATTTTACACAAGGTAATGATTTTGAGCAGTTTATAATCTGCCCCCTTACTAATTTTGTGCTAATTTTATTTATTCTGTCAGCACCTGTATTCACTGGTTAAATATCTCTGCAAAACAAATTAGAAATTCCAAATTTGTTCCCCCATGTATAATTTAAGAAGAAATGCAGCCAGGATTTTATCTCAAGGGGGACTTCAACTTGGTCATTGAAAGAAGAGGAGAGTAGAAAAGGAGGAAGAGGAGGAAACAATTCTAGTTCAATAATTACCTAGTACTTCAATATCTATCTCGTCCATCCTGCTCCACTATTTTTGAGCTCTAGTGAAATCAAAATCTGTAGAACAAGTATTAATCTAAATTTTTTCTGAGCATATTCTTTTCCTTATCTGTGTTTGAATATTTTTCTGCACTTCCTTCTGAAGGGCATATGCATAGCTAGCTTTGTTAACTTAAAGATGGGGAATCTAACCTTTGTGGCTGATATTATCTTTTGGATACATCTGCTTCAAAATAGGGTATTCCACATACATAAACTTATCTTCTTGAATCAGTAGTTTACTGAGTAACATGCAGATTTCTTATCTATTCCATAATGGTGTATTGCAATTTACAATCAATCAGTGCTATAGTCTGCTTGTGCAGAAAGAGGTATTCATATATCTTTATTTCTTAAGTGCATTTTTTCTCATCCTTATTTATTCAGTTTATCTTAACCCCGATATGGATATGTTTTGTAGCATATGATCTGCAGGGTTAAACTGACTGATTAAAAAAAATTGCCTTCTACTTTTAAATTGTTTATGTTTTAAATATGCTCAATATTCTGCCCTTTCTACATTTAATTTCCACATGAAAGGGAGATGGACCATCAAGCTGTTTTTGTCTATCGAATATGTACAGCTGACTTGTATTTAGTACCATTTTCAGGTTCAAAATCATTGGCATCTTCATTAACGATTTCCAAGCCTCAAAAATCCAATTTACTTCATAACTGTTGGCATCATCACTATCACCAGCCAGTATTTGCCAAACAAAAACATAATATATCACTCCTCCAGGAATCAGGCATTTTGGTTTACTAGGTAGCCCTTATTCTAAATCTTCATTTGTAAAACATCCTTCATGGAAGGTTCAAACTATGCCATAATGCTTATTCTTGGGAACAACATGCTGATCATATTTAACTTAACAAGTCACATCATGCTTGAAGAACCCAGATGTGTAAACAGTATAATACCTGAAAAACAGATGTCACAACAAGATCAGCTAAATAAAATTTGTATACTTTGCCAAGAATATTTTCATATGTAGGACATTACTTGAATTTGTCAGAGTTATCATGCAGCACTGTTATCCAAGTCAGCAAATTCTTACAAATTTTGCATGATTCACTCAATCGCACACCCTGACAGCATCTTTAAGAATTCATAAAAATGACTTTTGTACAAAATTTGTTGCTTTGTTAGTACAGGTATTTTCTATTTGTCATACAGAGAATAGGCTACACTAATTCCTGATTGATAGTTATTATTTAACCTGGACCAGAACAAGCAACCACCACCAATGAGACTTGACTGTAATATATTTCACCATGTGACACACAGGTAGTATAGCTTTCAAATCAAGCAAAGTAGACCAGATGCTAAAAGATGTTATTAAATGTCAAGTGCTTCATTATACATGTGGAACACACTTAGATTGTAAACTATATGCTGAACATGCTGCTGGATTAAGATAATTATCATGGAATGGCAGGAAGTGGGTCAGATTATGACATGTGTTGCAGAGTTAATTTGCAGATGACAAGCAACTATCCTAAATAGTCTTTTTGGTTTTTACTAATAAAAATAAGTGAATAGGACTGCAAATGCTGTTTTAGATGAATTCTATATGTAAAGAATAACAAGGCAAACTAATAATAATTATTCATGCTGTTGAATACAAAAATAACTTACGGTAAGTATTGATCCTCCTTGTTTCAATATGTATATCATTACAGCAAAAGTATCAATGCATCGATATATTGATGAATCATTTCACCCCTAGTAATGTACATGCTGAATATCATTACAATCTTATTTGGTAAATTGACATTTCAGGCACTGGGTATAATGTTACCTTCACTTCACCAAAATATATTGATAAATGTTATGTAGAAATTTGATTTGAAAACTTAATTCTCATGTGGAGATCAAAATAACAGTAATGAAAAAGCAAATTATAGCAGTGATGTGGATGCCCATTTTGATGAAAACAAAAATAATTTTGTGGGAGAAATTGACATTTCAGTTAAAAGGGTCTGCAAGGACTTAAGCAAATGATCACTTGGTATTCTTTTACTTGTATATTGACAATGATGAATAGTTGCACAAAACAGTCATCTTTTTGATAGACCATAAGTTGAGTGGGAGGACACTCTGCATTAGAAATGGGTATCACATAATTAATTAGTTTTAACCCCTCCCACTAAATACATTTTAATAGCAGCAACATCTTGCCAGTCACTACTATATGAAATAGTGGATGCTTTCAGTATGTGCAGCTTGCCAACCTTTATCATGGAATTTGCATTAATTTTCTGGGCTTGAAGACATACAGGATTCATGCAGGTTTGTGGGAAAAAATTAATGGACATTAAGTACAAAATGCCCATTCTCAAGGAGTAACATAATATCAGGATATAAGCCACAATGTATCTGAAATAGGTCAAGTAAAAGGAATAATGCAAAGCAACTGTACCTGAATGCTAGTTGTCTTTGTCATTAATTCATTGATACCATAAGTCATAAAAATATTTAACTGTAATCGAAACTGACATGGAGTATTATACCTGCACTACAGAAACAAAACAAGACAATAAAACTGTTTCAACTCCTGAAAATATAAATACATTTGGAAAGTCTGCAATGAACTCACTGGAGGAACACACAAAGATCAGATAAATAAAATTCACTCACTACTGGTGAGTGACACCATAGTCACTGATTTTTTCACCAACATTACCACAAAGTTAAAAGAACCAGTCTTTGAAAACATCTTTAATGAACTGAAAAAGTTATGCAGCTGCAATATCTCAAGGAAGTATGTTTCTCTATCCTACCAGTATAAAAAAAAAAACTTTGTTAAGAAATGTCTCTGTGAACTTGATACTAAGAAAGCTACAGGACTTGACCAGATTGGTCCATGACTCATTAAATCTTCTGCCTCTGCTATTGTAGATAGCATAACAAATTTAAGTATTGCAACCTTATCAGTCCCAAAATATGGAAAATTGCAAAAGTAACTACCATACATAAATTTGGTCCTAAAGATGATGCTGATAATTAACAGCCAATCTCAATACTACCAAACTTGTCAAAATTGATTGAAAAGCATGTCCATGACCCATTCATATCATATTTAACAAAATACTTGCTGTTACACCCTAATCAATCAGGCTTTAGACATAAACATTCATGTGAGACTGCCTTGATTTCCCTAAATGATAAATGGCTTCAAGCACTTGACCAAGGTAGAAAAATAGGATCTGTATTTGTAGATTTCAGAAAAGCCTTTGATATGGTAGATCAATTAGATGTGGAGTACTGCAATCCTCAATTCTAGGTCTTTTACTGTTTATATTTTTTTTATTAAGTGACCTATGTACCACTTGTACCAAGGGATTCAGTATTATCTACAGATCTCTATGGAGATCACACATTATTGTCAGGCATCCAAAACACAAAGCATTACTCAAATTTTCTCATAAAAGAATGCCAGTAGCAAACTGGACAACTGGTGCACATGCAATGGCATGGTGGTTAATAATGGTAAAACTAAAATATTACTTATCTCAACAAAGAAAAACATTAACAAAACTTGATAGTGATGAATTATGTCTAACATGGAAGGAAAAAAGTTTGCAAATGGTCGGTCACAATAGTTTTTAATATGCAGTGTATCTTGGCAACCTATCATGGATTGAACATATTAAACATATGAGCAGAAAAGTCAATTCAAGTTTATGGCTTCTCAGGACAGGACACTTTCTCCCAGAAAGGCACAGGAAACTATTTTATAACTTACATACAACCCTATTTAGACTACTGTAATTCAGTAAGGGGTTCTTTAAATGATAAAAACTTAGCAAAGCTGGCACATCTCCAAAAAAGAGCATTTGATTTAATATCAATCCAGAAAGCAAGCAAGGAAAATTTAGCTGGTAAGTTAAAAATATTACCTTCTAAAGACCGAATCTGTTTGAGAAAGGCCAAATTAATGTACAGGATATCCAATAATTGTGAATATTTACAATCACTATTCAAGTAGAGGTTACCCAGAAATATTCCCCACCTGCGATCAATGTCTACCAAACATTACACAATTCCCAAATTAAATAAGGAATTATTTTTTAAAAAATTCCAATACTCTGGAACTTTGCTCTGGATCAGTATTTGAGTTGAGATTAAAAATGTCCACTGTTTCCTTTTTCCAAACACAGTATATCCAGTGGCTTCAGAGATGCAGCTAAAATAAATAAATTCCTTTGAATGAGGGCCTCAAGGTAAATTAGTTCTTGGCTAATTGTGTTATGATCTTTAAATAAAGTCATAATAATCTACACCTATGCCAAAACTATTGAACAAAAAGAGAAAGAAAATCCTATGGAACTCAAACCCATCCTGTGAAATTTCAACCTCTGTGGAGAAACAAGTCTCCCAAATTGAGATCATCCTGGACAAAAGAACAGCTTTGGGCCAGAACCCCTGAATAGTGAAATCAACCAGGACAATGACAAAGATAATGGAAATGACAGTGAAACATAAATCAATCTAGAGGAAACAGAAAATATCCAAAATGAAAATTTGTGCCAACAAGATTCAACACAAGGCCAGTGCCCTCCAATAAACAAATATATATATATATATATATATATATATATATATATATATATATATATATATATATATATATATATACAGACAATAAAACAAATCTTAATACAGTAATAAGCAATAATATTAACACAGTAAATAACCTCAAAACTAAGATAATAATAGTTGCAAGAGAGTAACAGCAACCTGGCAAGATAGGAAAAATGGAAGAATTAAATTTCTGAAAAGCATCAATTAATACAAATAAATTTGATAAGGATAAGTTAATCAAACTAATAAAAGAAACTGAATATAGTATTGCAAACTAAATGTTATAGTACATACATTTATCTGGAAGATGATATATGGGGAGGGGAAACAACTATAATAAAACACAGAAAGGATTTACGTTGGGAAAGAAATAAAAAAAAAAAAAAACTTTTTCAAAGGGAGGATGATACATTTAAGTAAAGAAAAATTTCATCAGTAAAAATTGTGTACTATCCAGCAAATAGAAACAAAAAACAGCAGTTCACAGAAAACCATAAGTCTTAACTTAACGACTCTATAGATAATTTGATTTTAGGGGAATATTTTAACTGAGTGGGGGAGAACATTGATAGAATGGTAGTAATAACACCTAATAGGTGTTTAAAGTAATTAAATAATGTTTACACAAAGAATGGATTCAGTCAAAGCCTTTTATGGGTCAGTTCAGCAGACACACTAGTTTGGTTGGCTAGCAACCAATCTGAGACAAGGGTCTGCTGTGCTGACATAGCTGACAGCAGTCATTCACTTTACAAGTGATCAGCGATGAGAGTGGACAGTTTTGTTGCATATTATATTCTCTACTTGGTTCAAAAAATGTTTGCAGTTGGAATTTGACATTCTTTCAGGTTTCAATCATAAGCTATACTGAAAATATATTGATACAGATTAAATTTCAAGGCATGACACTAGAATTCAATTTATCATGATTACAGTGCAACAACTGTCAACTCAGTCAATAAAATGGATGTCATGTAGCATCTACTACAAAACCTATTGTTCTGCTAAGCAATTGCTAAGTTGGAAAAACTGTTTCCATGTGTATATCACCCTATTCTTCTGCGGGCAAATGAAGACTTTGGTATATCATGGAAATATTGCAGCAGCTTTTCTCTTCTACTTCTAGTGGATGCTGCAGTCATAGATCAAAAAATCGGACAACAATGGGATGCTCAGTCAGCAAAATATTGGTCAGTGGGAAAACCTCTACAAAAATTACATGAAATTAACATTATTGTGCCGTCTTCTCTAAAGAAGGCACAACTGATGCAGATCTATAATGAAAATTTTGAAGCTAATTCAAGATGGTGGCCTAACATGAGCTGTTAGGCACCTGGATTCTGACTCACCTGCAAGGTAGTGTTTGTAGTAATTTGAGATGACGTCAATACTCATAGAATCGCCTTCTTACCTAGACGAGAGTGGGCTTGGTATTTCTGCCAGCAAGCCAGTGACAAGTTTTCAGCAATCTATGACTGCAGCTAACTCAGGCCATTGATAGATATGCTCAGCATTGAGAAAAAGTCCACATAGTCTGCAGACGCAAGAAATAGGAATACCTTGTTTCATGTCCAAGGAAAGGAGTGCTCCTAGCACCATAGACATTCATCAACAAAACATCTTATACACCATGTACCTCAGAAGGATACCATTCTATTGGAAACAGTATCATCTCTAAAAGCAGCTGTGATAAAAATGCAAACCCAGTTAAACATGTCCAAAAATACAGGTTATCCATGTACAGAGACAAGGTGCATACCCTGGCAACAGCAATGTCAGCCACAGAGACCAGATCTGGCATCTCTTCTGCTGTTACAGAGTATTTTGCCCACAGCATGTCTATTTCTACCCTACTGGACATTGACACCATCAGATTACAATCGTAAAAAGAGATCATTGCAAGTAGATATGTGAATTTATCTTTACTGTCACCAGTCATGGAATACTTGGGCATAATTCTAGACACAGAACAAATGGAAGCTAGATTGCCACAAGATAAGCTGAGCAGGTTAGGTGCATTGATTGAAGCTTTCCAGCAAAGAAAATCTTGCATGGGCCATTTACATTATCCATGTTGTGTGGATGTCCCCGGTTGGTCTTTCACATCATATTTAATATCCTTGTCAACAACTGTCACTGCAGTGAATCAGCATGTACAAAAAAGTAGCGAATGTATACGGGATCCAAGGATGTGGAGTGACTTTATAGTGTAATGGAATGGTACTTCTTTGTTCTTGGACTCTAATGCTACAGATTTTGAGCTATTTACTGATGCAGCATCAACTGTTGGATTTGGCCATTTTTCCAAGGCAGATGGTTCCAAGGATCACGACCGGACAATTTAGACATACTGGGTACAGACAAGTTGTCTATGGCTCTGCTGGAAATCTACCCCATCATAGTCTCAGCCCATATTTGAGGCCATTTTTGGCACAAAAAAAATGAATTTTGTTCCATTGTTTCAGTACTATTAAGATAATTAGGCAACGTCAATCCAAGTCTCCCATGATAATGAAATTGCTTAGGCATTTAACATGGATATCAGCTCAACATTGTTGTGAAATTTTAGCCGAATGTCCCAGGGAAAGATAACCTCATTGCAGATGCTCTCTCTTGTTTTCAGATTGACAAATTCTGGAATCTGGCTCCAGCTGTAGAGAAAACTTCTCACCCATGCCCAGTCTTAGAGGAACTGATACTCTACTAAACAAAATGGTGGATCTTTTACTACAAGCAGCACATAGCCCAGGGACACAATCGGTCTATTCATCAGGTTGGAAAGCCTTCAGTCATTTTTTGGCCATGTCGGGTCACTGGGATCATAGGTGTGACCAACCTTCAGTACCAGTTGATAAGAATACCCTTGTTGATTTTGTGGCATATTGCTTCAAGTTTATTCATATTTGACATGCATCTATCGAGCTATATTTTTGTGGTGTGAAGTATTTCTGTATCAAACGTGGCATACATCACCCCCTCGATGGCTCTTTGCATTCATGCTGTCCAAGATTGCAAATGGTGTTGCGGGGTGTAAAGAAATCATAGTATAATGTCCCTAAGACAAGGTTAACCATCACCTTAGATAAATTGGCATGCATGTGTGCTTTGCTTCATAAAGGTTTATTTGGTCCCTGAGTGGATGGTATGCTGCATCTTCATTAGCTTTCATTGCCTTTTTACATTGTGGCAAATTTAGGGTGACGGCAGCTATGGATATGGAGTACTTGAGGATCAGTGACTTTAGTATTGCTGGTGATAATTCTAATGGAACTTTAATGTTGAGAGCATCAATGTCTGATCCATTCCAATATGGTGTGCAGATTCAGATGTTTGCAGTAAATAACTGTACTTGCCACTTAAGGACTTTGCATGGCTATCTGGAGCTCTGTGGCAGTGTGGACTATCGGAGGCCTTCTGACCCACTATTTACTACAGATGGTATATTGCCCTAAGTGGCCTAGTGGTCTAAAGCGCTGTCTGTTACGGATCACTGCCATCTCACCTCTGTCTGCTTGGGTTCGAGTCTAGGATTCGGCAAATGTGGATATGTGAGAAAGCTTGCCAGTAGCTTCTCGTGGGTCGGTGGTTCTTTCCGGTGATTTCCCGGTTTCTTCCTTCACCATTAATACTGGCCGCCATGATATCCTATAGTGATAGCCTATCACGTGCTGAAAAATGGCATTAATCCCACCAACAACAACAGATGGTATTAATCCACTGTCCAGATCAGTTATTTTGGAGAAGTTACATCTGCTCCTGCAGATACTAGGCTATCCACAATACAAATTCAATAGGCATTTCTTTTGGATTGGGGCCATCACTACCAAAGCTAATGCTGGGATTGAGGACCACCTTATTAAAACACTAGGCCATTGGACTTCAGATTCTTACTTACATTAGATCAGGACTGCAAATGATGCCATTTTTCATGCACAGCAGGCCATGTGTGGATCTACCCATTCAAGTGCTGCCATATGAGCTGTTTTGTCTGCATGTTTCTTGGATAGAATGCATTTTATGGAATTATATATGTATATACATTAGTTGTTTCAGTGTTTTCTTTTGGATCTGATCATCAGATTTATCACATGGCCTTATTTCTGAGAAAGGATATGTGTTAGTGTATTCTTTCAGATGTGATCATCAGATTCTGTGCATGTAGTTTTCTGGAAAATGAGTAAGCAGATTCTGTGTATTGTGCCAAGTGTTTTATTGTTTTGTAATTCTGCAGTTTTTCTATGAGTGTGATCATCAGATTCAGGCACCGTGTGAGTTGTGTTTCACATAAGTGTTCACAATGTGTAAGAGGATCATTAGATTCATTGGCATTGGGTGGCATTTAAGTACCAGAAGGACCTGCACCCCGTATTTACATTATGTGGTTGGTGTATCTAATAGGTCTTTAGTTCAATCTGTTTACTAACTGCACTGCAATCGTTTTGTGCATCCAACTTAAATTGCAGTCCTGTACAGTACTTTACGGGGAACAAGCCGGGGACATTGCAGTGCTTAACATTCATGCTTATAGTCTTGTTTCCTAATATATGAATCATACCCTTGATTCTATCGGCGGTAGATGAAAAAGACCATTTTAAAGACCGTCTACTGCACATACTGTTTAGTAGTCAAAATCCACCAGTTTTGAAAATTTCAAGAAAATATTTTTTTTTAAAAAAAATCCATGTTTTATACGCGTTCTATCAACACATTA
This sequence comes from Potamilus streckersoni, assembly GCA_016746295.1. Classification (NCBI taxonomy): domain Eukaryota; kingdom Metazoa; phylum Mollusca; class Bivalvia; order Unionida; family Unionidae; genus Potamilus; species Potamilus streckersoni. The sequence continues at coordinate 733,693 of JAEAOA010000332.1, read as the reverse complement.
GGTGGCGCTCACCAGTTATTATGTACTTTTGAGAGAGTGATGTATGTAAGGTGAAGTTGTTTGCATTTTAAACATGCATAGTGGAGAGAATGTTGGCATACCTATATACTACTTTCATGTAATGTGGATGAAATTTCTTTGGATATTGTACTTTTGGAAATTTTAAATGATCTTAGGACACTGCTAACTAAATGACTGCTCCCTTGTGCTCCAAAAATCAACCTGAATATGTCTAAAGTACACTATTCTTGGCAGCTATTAAAATATGGAAAATGAATTTTGCCAAACTAGACAATACCAGCTTCTAAAAGTGCAATGAATGAATGACCAAATACATAAAATGTGAAAAAAGTTATCGGCTCTTTTTTTACAATTTACCTCTGAAGTTCGAGAAGTGAAAATGAGCAAGTAAAGCTAGCACCTTTTTGAAAGATGCACATCTGGAGTAAGGCCAAGCTGTATACTCTCTAACCCATATTACACCCATCAATCATACATCAAAATAAAGGGAATTAAAGGTTCTTTGAACAATACCTAAGATATACAAAGTCTCCTTTAACTAGCCAGTATAACTAGTGAGGAAACTCAAGGAAACTTTTTCTTTAAAATTTTAACCCTATGCTAAATATGAAACTGTAGAGCGCCACCTTAGATAAAGCAGCCAGAACCAGTCTACTGGGAGCCAGAAATAATAGACTTAGGACTGGTTCGACAATGCATGATTTAGTAGTGGGATTATAATTGTTAGCATGTGGACACATAAGCAGTTATTGATTACCTTATTGTTGTAATTTGGAGAATTTAAGGCCAAATGCAGGATGTTGTTTGCAGTGTTATAAATAATAAAAGGATCAAAGGTAATCCTTGATGACCACAAGTCTTTGACTAAAACTCAGCTGATCTGTCATGGAAGGAAGATAAAATGGAAACTGACCAAAAATGATCTGGGCAGAAACACTCGAGTACTTATTTTCATTCAATGTCTTTTAATTGTTCTTGTATTTTCACGATGGTTTAAAATGAATATTTAAGGCAACTTGTATATTTTTTTTCTATTCATGTCTAAATACCAAATTGTCTGCTTTCTCCCAATGCTAAGAAGCCACTAGCTAAGAAATACTATAAAATAGCCCAACGCTACATCCCTGTTTGTACCCCACTACCAATTTCAATAACTAAAACATTTAATGTGATAAAAAGTACACAGATTCTCAAGTCCATTAAATCATTGATCGAATACCTATTGGTAACTGCTGGATAATTCCGTAAATTACCATAATGTTGAATTTGGAATTATATTCCTTTGCACATATGAACATATTAATGAAACCGCTTGTTAAATCCATGTGAAAGGCATATTTTATGTCGTCATTCTTTTCCTTTGTTTGATTTGACACTGTAAATAATGGAAGAAGACAACATATGTTTGTACATATTTAGTCGCGCATACACCCCTTTGCTGAAAATGGACTTGTCCAGGAACTGGAAATGGGTCTTAAGCATGTATGTCTATTATCCTCAAAACTTTGATAAAGCACGATATGAGCAGACAATGACGGTGTTAAGGCCGAATGAATTGACTAAGTTCTTTGCACTTTTTATCAAATTATAGGTTCCCGTTATTGAAATGGGTAGGGGTGTTACAAACAGGTTAATAGACTCAGATTAGCCAGTTTAACAACGCTTGGATACAAGAATTTAAGTGTATGCAGGCTAGTAGCAAGGGTCCTAACATTGCATTGTGTCTTTCCTGCAAACTGATTTTAAGATACCATATGGAGGAAGAAATTATATCACCAGGCATACACAGACACCATCACATAGGATCAACAATTCTTCTGTAACCAACACACCCACAATGAATGCATTATTTGAGACTGGATCAAAGGTGGATAAAAAACAAAGAGAGGACATTCTCCATTCTTTGGAAAATTCAGTGATTCAAAGGGAAGCCTGTACCATTAGACTATTGAGAGCCTGTTAAGTGTGAAGGTTAACAATCACAGTGAATGTCACCTGGGGTCACCAGACAATGATATTCTGAAGAAAAGTAAAAACGCCTCTTGATTGTATAAAAAACTTTGCTTGTAACATTTTCCATCAAATTCTGATCCAAATCATGTGCAAAATTGTGTGTTGTATTATAATATGAAAAGAATACATATTTTGTGAAAAACTGAACTTGTTTTTGTTTTCAATTCCCTTAAAACACATAAAATTTATGTAGATAAAATATCTCCCTTTTTAGAAACCTATCTCCTGATCAAAATGTGAAAATCTACCGGTTTGAAATCCTGGTTCTGTCACATGTATGATGACTGTCTTCAGATTCTCGCATCACAGCCTTGCTAGCCTTACAAATACAGTCAAGATTGCTTATTCATAATATAAAGACAAACAAGCTAGTAGATTAGACAAATTTTATGTTACAAATTATGGAAAACATTTATATAAAAATGCAACCTCAAATGTAAAAATCTCCAATCATAATTTAATAAATTTAGAAACAAGTATAAAAAATAGGAGTAAATGAGGAAAGGGAATGTGGAAACTAAATAACAAGATTCTGGAAGAACAAGAATTCATAGAAATGCAGCCCGGATAGTTTTCTTAATATCAAGTTCACTGAGACATTTCTTAACCAAGATTTTTGATACTGGTGGGATAGAGAAAAATTATAACCTCCATAGAGATTTTACTGAAGCAGAACTTTTTCAGTTCATTAAAATTATTTTAAATTACTGGTTCTTTTAACTTTGTGGTAATGTTGGTGAAACAATCATTGAAAACATTTGCAATGTCATTGTCACCAGAGACTATGGTCTCATCCACCAGAAGTGAGTGAATTTTATTTATCTGATCTTTGTGTGTGTGTTCCTCCAGTGAGTTCAATGAAGACTTTCCAAATGCAGATTTTGTTGCTCTTTTTGTTTTCAAGCAATGATTGTTAATAATTTTGACATTTTCACCTCCATCTTCTCATTATTTTCATGTTATTTAAAAACTGAGATTCTATATTGTTGTACAAATCGATGTTGTGTAGTGGAGTAGCAAAATGAAGCACCAACTATTTACCCTAAGATGCATGCATATAGTATTTCCAAGTAACAAGGTTTATATTTCGGTTCTAACTCTTAAAAATTTCTGATACATATAATAATACTATGGGATTAATGTCTGTACTATAATTAACAACTATTTTGCATTTACAGAGCTAAATAAAAATGCAGACAGGGCACATATCAAAAAAGAGATTACTAGTTTAGGAAAATTTTCAAATTTACAGGCATGAATGAGAAGGAATTAATAGAATAAAAGTAATAGTGTCAAGTTTCTAACCAGTAATAAGTTAGATATAAGAATTTGTAAAACATCAATATCAGGGATGGTTGTGGTAGAAGTAATGACAAATCTGGATAACTGCGCCATGTCCAAGCTGTTTCAGCACTATTTAGTTTTTGTTCAGTAGCAGAAGGAGAATGTTCTTTATTTAGTATGGATTAGCAATGTTCTGTATGTGAGGGAAGAAAGGAGTTGGTATCTGTATCTTTATTTTAAGGGTCAAGTTTAACTTTAAGATTACAGACAAGTCACTTCTTTTGGACAAAACTGCAAAAAGAGACAGCTGAACAAGGAGCAAAATAAGAAACAGAATATATATATATATATATATATATATATATATATAGTGTGTGTGTGTTTTCATTCTCATATTCAAATTATGCACTCTTCCTGTATACATATTTGAGTCTAACAATACTTTATTTTCAAGCAGAAAATTTTCTCATTTCTATCTATAAGCACATTTGGTGCTTTTTTAAAAACTATCAGTTTTATATGCAGTGTATCTTGGCAATATGACTTTAACCCTTTCATCACTGCGGACTGCAAAACCGATCAGGGGGAAGTAAGTCTGTAAACATCATGGACCGACTTTTCGGTCTGGGACAGTGTTCTTCTTAAACATTATAGTACCCGACAGAATAACTTTCGGGGTAATTCTAATAACTTTCATCTTGTAATATAGATGTTATATTTGGATGATCTCATGAGTTTAGCTTGTATACAACTAGAAATATCGAAAGAAAGGAACTTTTAACGTGTTTCCGAATGCTGAAATTTGTATCCAAAATGGCGGCATTTGAAGGAATTTTAGAGGAGAGTTTTCAGAGGATTTAAATAATTTTAACCTGGTAAATTTGGATGAAAATGAGAGATGTATGGAGAGACAATGGAATGCACTTGTGGGTGACAATGATGATGATGAAGAGGACTTTGAAGGTTTTGAACCAGAGGATTTGTACGCTCCACGTGGGTTTTTTTGGGGGGATGAAGCCAGAAAACAAGAGATTTGTTTCAGTTTTCTGACAGAGTTGTGCAAACCCGAGTGTTAGATGGCTCCAGGAAAGCTTCAGAATATTTTCAAATATTCTATTCAGATGAAGTTTTTGCAAAAATTGTCCATTTAATAAACTTAAATGCCACGATTAAACTTGGCAGAGACGAGATAGGTGTGTGGACAGATCTCACCTTGGAGATCATTTTGGTTCATTTTATAGAATCTTATATATTATGGACACCATGATAGAAAGACTTGTGTTACTACTGTGATTATTCACTAGTACATCTAGGGTCAATTGAACAAGTTTTGAGAACTTTTTAAGTTTTCTAAGAGGTAATAAAATAATTGTATTTTACCTGTTGTGTTACCTGTTTGTACCTGCAATTTAACAGTCATAGATATGCATATTTTATTGAATTAGTCATAAAATTTGATTTTTAACCTTGATTTTGACACATAATCCAGCCAGATATCTTTAACATTGGCAAATGTTGTTTCAAAGTCCACAAGTTATTTCGCTTTACAACTCCAAAGTTACTTAGTGTTGAGGACTCTATGCCTACAAAGTTACTTAGTGATGAAAGGGTTAAAATAGAATAACAGAAGCTATACATTGTAATGAATTTAAGGGTACCTAGTTTACAGTATTGTAAATGCAAGTTAGTACAAATGCTGAATCACTATCCTTAAAGAAGAATATTTCTTTTTACTTTTTAAGTTTACAATAAAATGGCAGTTGAAGATTTCTAAACATTCTTGAAACCCCCCTCAACATATACATGAGTAAACACACCATCAAAACATACTATTCAGCCCAATTTATTTGTTGCCAATAAAACTTTACCTTAACTGTGCATAGACAACACACTAAATAATTAAAGTCAGTATATGAATGAATAAAAAAAAACCCTTTTCAACCTAATCTACACACCCAACATGCAAAATGCATCTATTTTTATAAAGAGGGGTTTTCTTACTGTATTGGCTCACTTCATAGGTTCATTACAACAGTCCATTGATAGGATTGCAGATATAAGGATTTATTATTTGTCTACATACTTGGTGTAATGTTTGGCATTGGTTAAATAGTATTTGCTTTGCTGGAAGTCATCATTTTCAAAAAATAAAAGAACTCAGAATACATCTTTGACCTTATCACATCTCAAATTCAATAATATAGCATTGTTGCATATGTTTCTGACCAACATAACGGCATTTAAGGCTAAATCTTCAATAACATAATATTTGGACTGCTTTCTATGAACTTTGTTATTTTCCTGAATATATTTGCCCAATGGTTTACGAAAATACAATATAATAAAGTGGTACTTCCCAGACAGAACAATGTCCACCATTTATATCCCCAGGTTCACTTACAGTTTAAAACTTATTTTTGTGAAGAAAATACCATACACACAGCAGATAAAATAGTCATGTAACCTATTCTATTCTTTAAAACACAAATTGCTATTTATATAAGTTTAAGTTTAAATTTCAAAACAAACTTGTACATGTTATCATCAAAGGATCACTTGCAGAAATCAGGCAGTAATAGTTGAAAACTTACTTGGTAAACAGATTATGGTCAATCAGCTATGCCTGTAAATGTACAATATGCAAGAGTTTTTGAGCACATTTTGATTAAAAATTGTCATTTACTGTTCTCTTAAAAAAAATTACTGGGCAAAGTCATATATGCTTTCCTAACAGAAGAAGGTGAAGGTGAAGTTTACATTTTTTAGGCAACTTTAAGTTGCCTACTTCGTCTGGTAGCATGGCTCCTGTATTTGCAGTGACAAATATTATTTTACTATGGGATGTGTAGGAGTTCATATCTTAGTATGTTTTGTGGAGTACTGACTTAAAAGCTTCCATCGACTTGACGTTCACAATTCTCTTGTCCAGGTGGTTCCACTGCACAACATTTTTACATTTTTTTATAAGTAAAGAGTTTCTAAACTGTTCAATACTAAAACTTATAACATGTAGAATTGTGAGTGACCCGATTCTCTTCAAAATTTTTAGTTTTAAAGTCGGCCATAAGATTCAGATTTTATGCATCTTTTTACATCTAAGTAATCAGCAGTGTCCATTGCTGGTACCATAGAATTCACTAATTTGATAGGGTAGTGAGCCTACTGAACTCGCATATATATGCAAGTCAAACTACTGAACTTGCATATATATTGCATACCATGTAGTGTGTGTGTATATATATATATATATATATATATATATACATACATACACTGATGGATTAAAATAAAAAAAATAAAAAAGTACTTAAAAATATATAAGGTGGGGACTGAAATGAAGTGAGAGAGAATACCTGATATAATTGAGTGATAGATATTGTAAGAGCGGACACCAACTGCTAAAATTTAGTGTACAGAACTATAGTATATGGATAATTAGATATAAAGAGTAGTCTGCCAAAATAACTTGATGTTTTAAGCATCATACCACTGAACTTCCATCACCATAAAGCCAGAAGAGAACCCGCCAATTAAAAGTGGCAGATAACCCAGCAGGTCAGACAACTAGACCTAACAGGTAACTACAGTATCAGCAAAGACTTTATATATAAAAAAAAGTGCAGAAAAGAACACTGCCTCGTTAAAATGAGTCTACATAATCTGGTCTTTTTCTTCTTTAAAATGAGCAAACAAAAGAAAAAAGATTTATCTCATTTTGTCCGTCTTTATAAGAAACTTCCACTGAAAATATGTAAATACACATTTTGGATTCTCACAATCATAATCTCACTCCTAAATTTCAAGTTCTGATGCATCCACAATTTATCATACCTATCCAATGTTGTAAATTAAACTACGATCTAGTGTTGTCTTTGCATGGATTGCGCCCGAAAGAGGTAAAAATGAACTTTCCAGCAAAATTACTTAAATCAATGTTTATTTTGCTTATTATTATCAAAACGATTACAAATCATAATATTATGCTGTTCGCCAATACTTACGCCCAAAATAAATAATTGTGCCTGTCGGTGTTTCGGAGTATTTCGGATTTTTAGCGCATTTCGGTGTTTCTAGTAACCGGATTAGAAATGAAAATGATTCGCAGCAACTATGCACTTTCGTTCTTGAAAGTTTGCTTATTTCTCAATTTCTCAAGTTTGCCAACTTCTATTCAATGCTATGTAAGCTTAACACAAATTTATATATTGCTTAAGTAACCCTAACAAGATACCACCCACCATCCGATTCCCTCCCTCCCACACACACACAACATACAGACGACAGAAGTTAGTGAGTGCGGTGTTTCTATGTTGCCCATAACAGCTCTTACAAATTAATTTTCCATATTGGTTTTTTCAACAGATTTACAAAATATATACTTGAATAATCCACAAATCGAGTAAACATCGCCCAATATTTCTCTAGTCTACATCTGATTGCAAGAAGACGCTGCAGGAAGCGGAAATTACGTCATAAAATGCAATTCTTCGCGGAGTTAAAGCGCGCTTCTAGAATATAAACAAGCTAGTCAACCAATCCTTCACCGACAAACAAGAACCAAATCACAGGTAACGATTTTTCAACAGATATGAGACCAAAAAATAATGACAGAAATGGAATTGATATGTCATGAGTTCTTCGTTTTATTCATATAAAGATAATAGCATGCTTGTAACTTAATAGTAATATTTATCTATAAACAGTTTCAGATTTTGACTATAAATTTCCATGTAAAGGCAAACATCAAGGTTTTACACTTAAGATGTTCCAATTGAAAAATGTTAAACTGTAGAGATCATGAAGATTTGTAATGCATTTAAATAAACAAAATTAATATTTTATAATGTACAAATTGTTGATTTAATTTAACACAGGGATCTATTAGCCCCTAAAAATTATATTCGTCAGAGTCGATGGCGTGACGATATACTTGGAGGCCGGATTAATAAATAACATGTATTTAACTAAAATAATTTTTTTAAAAAAGTCATCGATTGTTTTATGGCACGACCTATTTGCTGATATCCTCTAGCAATGCTGGGTGAAGTTTCACCTTCAAATGCAGTGCTCAGCGAAAGGTCAGTAAAACCTTTTTTCAACAAAATATAATTCATTACAGGACATATTTAAAGGAATTTAAATTTGTTATGTATATTTATTTTGCGTTGTTGTTTTTTCTTAATCTTTTAATTTAATTATATGTGATAAGTAATGTAACATTGTATGTTAGATTTTACATTGTTCAAAATCAAGCTCATTTTCTACTTGACCGGAATCATTGATTTCTATTTTACTTTTTAAACAACTACTACATAGCTGGTATGATTTAGCTACTAGTATTATTATATTTTTTTTTTGCCTGAATCAAGGACATTGTATTTACAATATTTTATATTTTAATTATAACTATCTTGTAAACATTGTGATTTTCTAGATTAGAAGGTTATTGTACATTTGGTACTTGTTTTGTTGTTTTTTTTATCAGAAATGTTAATTGTGACCTGAGGTCAAGTAGAGGACCATATAATCTTGTTTGTAAAACAAATGATTCATTCGTGTTCTAAGATCTGAGCAGAATCAGTTGTATTATTGTTGTGTCCAGGAGTTCATTTGAGTTGGAATTTGATATAATATTCAAATTATTTATTCACCGAAAATACAAAGTTCTCTTCAAATATAGTGTTCTTCGAAATGTAATTTAATTTATTGTGAAATTTCAAATAAGGATATATTCTTCGATTGTATTATTGTGATCCAGCAAAAGAATTGGCACAGCACCATTACACGGGACTCTAGAAGCACATCAACACTTCCATTGTTGGATTTAATTTGGATTTCCACTAAACTTTATTCAGAACTTTAGATGACTACGATTTGTGTATGTAATTACTGGATTTATTTGTGGTTTATTTCACATTTAATTTGTGTTCTAGGGAAATTAATTATTTGAACTTTACAAAGTTTGTTGCTTCTCACTCTTCTCTATTACTTATTTTAAGACCATAAGTCGTAAGAAATCTTAGCAAGAAAAGAATAAACAGTTAATCTTCCTCCTAATTATCTCAAACTCTCGATAATTTGTAATCTCCACATACTTTCATTTACAACCAATACAGACTAAATTGGGTCAAAGACCAAGACGAACAGACATAAATATGTAAACTTCACTGGTATGTGGGTGATGTTATGACGATTTCTGTTTCATATTACACGAATAATAAGTGATGATCCCAACAACGACAGCCGTTTCTCTTGTCAGAATACCGGTCATACATTGTATAAAGTACGTTTTAAAATAGCATGATCTTTTTCTTCATCAGTGTGATGTATTCTGGAAGTTTTACTTTCCATTACCTAATTTTTCTTCAAAAGTATCAACGGGTGCCCCATTATTCTGGTATCCGACCGTTGATAAAAACCCAGATAATAAATTGGGCCACTGGATAACCGTTAATATTTTTTTTAAAAAGTGTCTAAGTTCCAATCAAAGTCATCAGAAACGAGCGATATGCAAAATAAGGATTACAGTTCAATGCTCATTTTGTGTGAGTATTGGCTGCCGCGCATTTAATCATTGTCACAGATTGTTGCTTACAATTTAATTCTCATTATGTACCATAAAATAATGCAAGGGTAGATACTTCGCTACTTTCTCGTGCGACCCATTTAAAAATCAACACCCATATCTCATGCTAGATTTCGCGTAGCGTAATAAAATTTAATACCGATATTTAACTCAGACATTCAACTTTGTGCGCCTGGCCGAAGTTTGGCCTACTATTTCGTCTTTAAGCCTTGCGAGATCATTTTCTCAGGCAACCGCTCGTCATGGTCATGATCGCACCCAAGTACAATTCACTGAACGGAATACTGCCCTCTAATTCGCCAAAGGAAACTCATGTACTGTATCTAATTATAACTTATTTCAATCTGTCAAAACCAAAAGCAAAAGGTTGTTGTTTTTTTTTTTAGAAAAAAAAGGGTTTTTTTTCATTACCTTTGATTTGGACAACCGTGAACATCTATCCTATGAAGTTTTACAGAATTTTTTAATGCAAACTTAAATTTGTGATAATAGGTTAGTATTGATATATAGAAAACAAATTTATTTCATTTTTAGCAAAAGAAAATGTGAAATGAATTCGGGTTTCTAGATAATGAAAAATTAGAAAATTATATTTAGATACAGATGAAACATATTTATATTTACTATGTCCTCAGTTTTTTAGGTTTTAAAGTTAATCTTTCACACAGTTTTAGGTCTGCAAGTACACTTCTGACCCAATTTAGTATCTTGTAAAAAGAAATTGTTACTTTTGTAAAACATCTTTAAACATTATACGTCTATCATTGTACAAATGTTAGCATCTTTTCTAAAAGATATTTTCGATTTGATAGAGACCAAGAGTAAACATACATGTAACTTTTTTAAAAAATCTAGCCTGTGAAGAAAAACTATTTAGAATATTAAATTCCAGACAAGCAGGCTTCACTTCTAATTTTATTAAACTATGTGCAAAGTATCAATATTTAAGTGAAAATAAATTAATAACAGTCATATATTCACTATTTTACATTTTGGACGTTTTACATTTATAAAGCAGCAAAATACATTCCATTTATGAATTGTAAGTGGGACAAATACAACGAAAAATGTACTTATATTTAGTATGAACATACGACGACAAAAAATTAACAGTTCAATATTATGTTGCAATAGTGGTGGTGGCCATTGTTCAGCACACAAAAGCATATACACAGAATCCAGCTGGTGGAGGAAAAACCCGGGAAAATCCCAGTATCAACATTGACTGAGCCTGGGACTCGAACCCACGAGTAAAAAAAAAGAGATATCAGTGGTCGATCAATGTGAGCGTTTTAGACTCTTTAGAGCACTGGACCACCAGGAGCAGCTTAAATATTCTGCCTAAATAACACTTATATACCTAAGTATAAACATACGTATATAAACAGAGAAACGATAGTGCTACTGAGGTAATACAAATGAAGTGAAGGTAAGCTGCAGCAATGTAATTCTTATGCGTGATTTCCTGCATACTTCTCAGATATGTGACTTCAGTCGCTTTGAAAACGATGATTGACTGTAAACAAAATAGAGAGAGAGAGAGAGAGAGAGAGAGAGAGAGAGAGAGAGAGAGAGAGAGAGAGAGAGAGAGAGAGAGAGAGAGAGAGAGAGAGAGAGAGAGATATTAGGTGAAAACTGTAGTTGATTGCATAATACTGGGTGGGGGCAAACATTCACCTAATATGTTGCCGGATTTTAAATATAAACGCTGTTGTTTGTACACGAATGTGGCGATTTTGACAATTCAAGTGGAAAAATTGTTCCTAAAATTATATCTAAGGTCCATTTCAAAAACTACATTTTTATTAACATACAAGGCTTTACTAGTTTTTATCTCAAAATAAATTCGAGATTGTTTCTAACTTGTTCCATGCGGTCTCTATATTTTTTCGGTCTAGTTCAAATGGAAAACAAATAAATTCTTTGGTAACTGTGAGGACAAATAATTATAATCTTAGTTCTTTCTCAAGTCTTTTACATTTTTCTCATTTTCTATCACCCTTTCTTTTATTCCTGCTTAAAGGTGTGTGTTGAGGGGGAAGGCTCATTGCATGAGTCTTTCAAAGATAGCTTAATTTGTTAAAGTAAATTGTATTCACTGCCAGAAAATGCTGCTACTGACGTTATTCAAAGGATAAGGCATTGATTTGCGTCAATACTGGCTATACTAATTCGTTAAGATCTTAGCAAATTGCCGATTGTTAGTACTCCTAGAATTAATCTTTCGCAAGAGCCTTTCTACATTTTCGATCCCATTGACATGATCTTAACAATGACACCCAACTCTTTCGTGTCATCATTACTGTTATATGCATTTTAATAAGCTATCCAGTGGTACACTGGTATTCATATACCAATGTCATACAACCAATGTCATACTTCAGTGTCGGACTATGAAACGATAATGATGGCGATATTGAGAGAGAGAGAGAGAGAGAGAGAGAGAGAGAGAGAGAGAGAGAGAGAGAGAGAGAGAGAGAGAGAGAGAGAGAGAGAGAGAGAGAGAGAGAGAGAGAGATGTATTTTCTTGACGCGAATAATATAAAACGAGGCATAAAATGACAAAAAAAAACTTTCTCTTCATAGAAAGCAGGCTATGATCATTTCTACATAATTTGCACATCAATTCTAACATTTTGTGCATAATAGATTCTTCAGTATGACCTTACATCTGGTCAGCTTGTTTCGCTTACACTCATATTATGTGCTGAAAGTTCTTCAATAATGGCTATATCTTACAAGAGGAGAATAAATTCTCAGCAAAAATTCTTGGTAAATATAAGAAATTTCGTGTATCTGTGCAATGTAACTAATAACAAAAGGAAGTGAAGTACGATAAGTCTCTGCATATCGGTTTAAGCATTTTTTTTTTCCAATTTGGACTTAGCAATAGTATTGCAGGCGGTCTGACCCATATGTGAAAATAACTTCTCCTGAAAAACGGCATTTTATTCCTTTGTGTGTTTTGCATTTTCAATACATTAGCAAATTTACAACGACGAAGAAATAAAATATTATTTGGAATATGAACAGTATAGAAATATTACTTTGTTTCATTTTGCTAATTAAAACTAGACCATTTTAGTAGTTATGATCACGCTTTCTGGACTGTTACTTCATTGATAAATGAGTCTGAGTGTCGCAAAAAAAAAATCAATCGCTGTTACTCTGCTAACTCGATTATTATGTACAATTTTCTTTGAGCAATGACTTGTATAACAAATCGTAGAATGGAAAACGATGCGTTCTTCCTAGTATTGATTTTTTAAAATAGTTTCCGTCAGCCAGTCCATCAGGATTAATATTTGAAAATTAAAGAACTTCAACATTCTATCTGTTTATATTCAGCACTTCATCATCTTTTTCGTTTTGTCTACGCATTCCCACACCCCTCTCAATTTAAAGATGTTTTCTACAACAATGCCTTTATCTGCTCCTTATTCTTCATTATATGAAAGTTACGATGGAGTAATACTATGGGGAAAATCTTAATCAAAGGACGATATTCTTATACAAATAATAAGTATACGTTTGCGTTCATTAAGTGCGTATTTTTGTAAGTATTTGTATTTTGTTGTTGTAAATATACACAATGTCTTGGATACCATTTAATTATTTTAATTTTAATTCATCTCTTACCATTTTGAAACCCTAAATAAATGTACAATTCCGTATTTTCACTTTTCAAAAGATTACTTCTGATTGTCACCATGTGACCGCTCGTATACTGTTAAACGCTATATTTGCAGATATATCACCTTTACTATATCTAAGCCACACTATAAGCTGAAACACGAATACGCTAAAGTTTACTTTAGCCTGTCGTTACATGAGTTGACATAATGACACGTTCGATGATTTGTATTACGTTGAAAATTGATTTCTTTTTCTTCAAAACTTTATTGCAATATTTTCCTTAAACGAGATACGATGAGAGGTGTAACATTACGCATGGCATACGCACAGACACATATAAGGTACAGCGACAATCATTGTTGCTAGTCGTATGGCCATCATACAAGCAATAACTGATACTTCGATAATATTGCAGTGAGGATGAAATGTAACATCAAGAGGAATGTATGCAAATACTTTTACTTCCAGACGAAGATTATCCAAACACTAAAAGGATTCATTTCCGTTCATATACCATATTAAGGTTAAATTTGTTGCCTTGTGCCGACATCTCATTACGAATTAATCATGAAAGCATTGTCCGCGTTTTGTTGCATACCAGGGCCCAGGAACGTGGAACGAATTGCCCACTGCACTTAAACACAAAGTCACAGTGCTCTCATTCAAAAGCGCTCTTAAAACTTAAAACTATTTTAGCTGCAAGAACAGACCCAATAATGTATCCTTGCCTTAAATATTTACAGCATGTTTTCTGTTTCTAATTTCGTGGTGTTTGTTTTTATTTTTGTAATCATAGCATTATATATGTTTTTAAGTGTTGTCATATCTTGTAAAGCGCTTAGAGCTTCTAAGAATTAGGCGCTATACAAAGTCATTATATATATATATATATATATATATATATATATATATATATATATATATATATATATATATATATATATATATATATATATAAAGAATACAAATCAGATGGCGAATAACAACCCTTTCAAGCGTACTGGATCCACCAAGGGATCACGTGTGTCAGGGATTGTTTAAAATAGATGCAATAAACTGACGACGAACAGTACGAAACTAGTAACTAACTAGCCTAAGCGCTTTCGACTCTTACTGAGTCTTTTTCAAAGGCAAATACAAAACATATATACGACAAACAAATAAACACAAAAACGTTGTGTTTCTAAACCTCTACATGGCTGTAACCACAGTATGATTCCTTTTCCTACACAAAAGGATAAACCTTCATAGATCTGATTGGGTGACAAAAAAGCTGTACAGAAGCCCGGTCGCAGAACACTTCTCCCCTGTCCACACTTTCAGTGATAGAATACTTATCGCTATTGCTAACAACCACAGCTGGAGTTCCGAAACCAGGAAGGAAAAGGAATCATACTGGATACGCCGCCTTAGAACATTGAAACCAAGCGGTCTAAACCAAGAAGACTAGAAAATGAAAACTATGCACTAGTAGAATTTAACATTTTCTAAATCTTCTTATTATCCTTCAATTTTTACTATAATAATAACCGGTATAGAATCAAATATCCGGGATATAATCTGCGTTACATAAATGTACAAAATATAAAAATAGATGTCGCTTTGGCTTGTAGACTTTTAGGGAATTATACACCGTTTTCAGTTTCCCCAACTAGTCTATACAAGCTGGTTGTATTTATAGTTTTAACACATGTGGAGACAGCCATGTAGAGGTTTAGAAACACAACGTTTTTGTGTTTATTTGTTTGTCGTATATATGTTTTGTATTAGCCTTTGAAAAAGACTCATTAAGAGTCGAAAGCGCTTAGGCTAGTTAGTTACTAGTTTCGTACTGTTCGTCGTCAGTTTATTGCATACATACATACATACATACATACATACATACATACATACATACATACATACATACATACATACATACATACATACATACATACATACATACATACATACATGTAGTGTTTTATGTGTGTGTGTGTGTGTGTGTGTGTGTGTGTGTGTGTGTGTGTGTGTGTGTGTGTGTGTACTAACCTGATCTTTATGGACAAATTTTGGGATATGGATGTAGCAACATGTTTCCGAGGCAAAATTTCATACATGACTCAACCCTTGCACATTATGTTACAGCGACGGAGGTTCCTGCATGCAATAATAATTCACGCCTCTACCTGTCCTCGCAGTTCACTTGCCGTTTCATATCACATCTCCAAATCAGCTTCATTTCCAAAAAACGCTATTAATATTGAGCTAAATTATTTGCATTGCTTATGGATTAAACTTTCAATTATAGACAAATAATGACGGACTTATTCTATATACATGAAATACAAACAATGCGTATGCTTTAATGCTAGAAGTCTCCATGCACAATGCCATTAATACGGAGATTTGAGATAAAATTGTAACAGACGACTTCAACTTGAACTATTCTAAATCCACTCTCCAGTTTAGAAAATATTATAAATCAATGCACTAATGCATCACACGGCCCACTCATTTTACTAAAACCTCTTCTAGATTGATAGATTGTTTGTTTTTTTTTTTACAATCAATAATGAAATCTTCATTCTCAGCCGGATTTGAGATTCCATCTTACATGAAGATATTAAATGCAATTGCCTTTTTATGGGATATTCCACTTCAAAAAAAAAAAAAAAATGAAAAAAACAATAGTGTGGCATCCAAGGCATATATGGATACATCACATAGTTGGTACACTTTACATATAGTATGTACAGTTTCATATATATATATATATATATATATATATATATATATATATATATATATATATATATATATATATATATATATATATATATATATATATATATATGGTAAAATTTCATTACCTCTCCTACTGGTACTTTATTTTACTATTACTACTAACATTTTGAAGTGCCATTTTTTCAATCGACTGTCCCAAGGGAATTGTGGAAAAAAATTAACTTCTGTCTGATTAAAACCCTTTTACTACCACCATCTGTATGCTCATTACGCCATATATAGATTATCGTGCGTTAAAAATGGCAGTAAACACAAAATAAGTATAAGAATAAATATTAACTAAGGGAATTGGTCAAAGGATAGCATGCCTGTGAAAATCGATGAGGATTAGAATTAAAACATGGAATCCACCATATGGACAAGAGTATTTCAAATATTAAAATGATGGGAATAACTAAACTCATCTCGGTTTAAAGAAATATGTGGAAATTAACTGGTCTCCATAACTGAAATAACATTTTCCAGCCACAGCACGTTTACGCCGTAACATAGTTCTTATTGTGTTATGTATTTCCGAATTTATATGTCCGCTATATAGCCTGCTGTTCCAAATCGAGTAATGCAAGTGTCTGGTCACAAATACATCAATGTGAATCTTGTATATCTGCAACTATAATCATTCCTTCACATATCTAACAATTTGAATCCCAACAAGTGATAGTGATACGCTTTCGCGTTCAACATTTCACTACTCGAACTAAAATTATGTGACATCATATTGATCTGTACTTACATTTTGTGTTGATAAATTATGTTGTTTGCGGCAAATATTCTAATTATGCGGAAGGACAATGCTACGTATCGGCTCGTTCAAAGTAACTCAAAGAAAGAGGGAAGACAACAAGCTTTGTAAATTTTAACAAAAATATTTTTTTTTCCTAGCAAACATGAAATACTGTAAATATGTTAAACAATACTTACGAACTTACGATTTACGGACACCATCTAAATTGTTTGTTCTAAAGATATAAAGCACAAGTCCTGTAAACAGTTCTAAACAAGCGCAGTCTGAAGTTGAGTCCCGGTCCAAGATGGCGGATGATGACGACAGAAAAATCCAGAATTTACACAGTAATGCACAATTTGTATTGTTCCAATTTAGAATATTTTCGGAAAAGTCTTTATCCAAACCAGTAATATCGTTCTCCAGGAAAACTATTTTAAAAAACGAAGTACAATCAACTCCACTAACAAAATAATTGTTGTTCTACGTAGACATACGAACAGACAATTTCTTCTAGCACAAAAATACCTTTTTAAGGTAATAGAAGTTGCGTAACTCTAAGATGTTACAAATAGGCTACGACGCTGTTCTTTATTCTGGCTGTTTTTCTGACTCTGACTGTCTAACAAAATACCTAAGCATATAAACGAAGCTAATACGTCGTTTAAATTACACGCACACGGAGGACACGAGTAATTTCGCAATACATCTAGACATTAGGAAAACCTGACCAAGTTACAGCCAATCGTTTCCTTAGCTATTCCTGAATGTTTATTTGTAATGAATTTGCCATCATACACAGCACGTGCTCACATGAGTCACATTTACGACTTAAGTAAACATGTTTTTTTTTTTTACAACATATTATACCCATGCTAATATAATCTTATTGATAATTACATTTAATGAAATAAAAATGAAGTAAAAAGATTTATACAGAATTCATTCCATAACAAGCACACACACTTCAACTACAGGGTCGTAACAATAGTGAAAATGAAAAAAAGAACCTACTCCATTGCGCATTAAATCCGAAATGATCGACTTAAGTTATTCTAACTACATGGTCGTAACAACACTTCCTCTTTGAATTATAAGTGGTAAAAGTAAAACTAATCAGCTTTTAAATTAGAGAACTGCGTAAAAAAAAGTCTAAAAACATTTTAAGCGCTACAAATCTTCTGAGTCAGAATGAGTGAAAATACTTATTCTCTTTTGCTCTTTTTTATCACGATAAAAGATATGCGATAAACACAGTCATAAATGGGTTAATATTAAATTCATGAAACTCGTTGAATAGTGTCCTGTTTGTGCTCTCTAAGGCTCGCAAAAGCTAGACATTCTTCAATTCGTGTCATAAATTTCATATTAAATCATTGCCCATTTAATATCCTCTGTATTCGGTCATGGTGACAATAATCTCCTGAGATATAAAGCATCCACTACCGATTGATTGAAATGTGACGATATTAACAAATATGGAAAACAAATATTGTTCACCACATGGTCTTGATATTTCACCAACGCATTCTGAACAGAAGCATTAGAGATAAATCATTAGAACCTCTATGGATCACAACGGCAGTCAATACGCAAACGTAAGAGAGCCTAAAGGTCAAGCAATCTACCATATCATCTAATTGGATTAAGTTTCGTTCCCTGCGGAACAAAATAATCTATGAATCAAGAACCCAAACACAAAAATACTGACAAATTTGCACAAATCCGAAATCGTTCACTACAACATTCAATGACTGGTGGTCAGTCCTTAAGGTAGTTTTCAGCTCTTATCGTGCATATTCTATTTCATACCTTAACACATAATAGCTAGATAAATTCCGATGAAGCTGAGAAAGCTAAATTATTTAACGGCATTTATTAAAGATCAAACTATACTGGATGAAACTAGCATTAACCTTCTGGATATACTTTTTACATACAGATGTAAGATCAAATTTTAAAGAAGTAACACCTGACGAAGTACAAAATGTTTTTAAAAGCCTTCCTCTTTGGTAAGGCTTCTTGTATCGATGGTCTAATTAGCTGTATCATTTCCAGTCAGTTCGAAAAAAAAAAGCAAACGCTTGTCCAATTTTATAGAAGAGCGATCATTCCATTATTTCTAATTACATACCAATATTGCTTTTCAGTACTGTTGACAAAATTTTAAAGACCTTTTTAAACACATAATTAATTACTTCCATGAAAATATCACGAACACGTTTCCAGTACGGTCATTTTCCAGGCTATTCTGCAGTGAATTAATTAACATAATTCTGCAACAGTAGTAGATTCCGGTTAAGTAAACTACAGTTGCGTTTTACGACTTAAGCAAACTTCTAATCGAGTGTGGCATAAAAGACTCTTTCGCGAATTGAAATCAATTAGTACCACAGGTAACCTAATACAATGGTTATCTTGCTATTTCAAAAGCAAAAATAAAACAAGTGATATTTTTGGCGTGGTTTCAGAGTTGAGGTGTAATAGAGCTTGTACGCCTCAAGGATCCCTTTTAATACCCTTATATTTCTTGATATGCATAAATTGTATTGTAGAGTCCAATATAGTTTATTAGCAGATTATGTAAATCTTTTTCCGACCGTATATAATCCCGTCTTAATCACTAATAATCTTAACTCTGACGTAGGAAATTTTCTTATTGGGCAAATCATTAGCTTGAATCTTTTAACCCTTCAAACACAAAATTCCTAGCTATTCATAAAAATATCCACAACTTTGTATGCTCAACCAAGGAATTAAGGAAGCTGACACCAGAAACATCCTGGAATTTGTATCTCTAATGACTGCTTATGTCACAAACTATTAGAATATATAAATCAGATGGTAAACTTACATTTTAGCTTGACGGGAAATCTTTAGAAATTATAATTAAGTATTTTTAAACACGACGTATTCTAGGATATCGTATTATGGTTTGGGAAATTTGCACATTATTCGAGGTAATATAACTAATCAAAATACAAAAGGAGGCAGCCAGAATTATGATTGGTGCAATAAAACCAGTATGTATTGAAGTTCCACACCAAAACCAATCCATGGAACTTTTTCAGTTCCTCACACCATATGGTAAGCTAACTTCAGATTCCTTCTTGTCTGGTAATGTAACGCATACGTATGATGAAAACATTCGCATATTTTGATCCACTTCACAAATTTGTTGAAAAGTAAAAGAACATTACTTAGGAGAATTTGTTAGTAGCACGCAAGTCATGAACATCTGTAAACCAAAAATTTCTCAAATGATTCGCCATAACCTTCGCAACGACTCGCTCTACAAACAAGCACTGTTCCAACCAAACCCCACCCAGAGACAGTATGAGTCATTAAAAGACTTCTTCCTTTCCACTCTATTTCTGGGCCACAGATTGAACAGGGTCTCAATAAATTCACTGTTGCAAAATCTGCGTCACAATGGGGACCATGCAGCACAATGTGGCCAACTGCATAGTGCATTAACAGTACTTCTAGCATATATTGGAACTTTTGCGCTGATTAGCAATCTTTCTGCTTTAAGTAGCTCCACCTCAAATTCCACCTCACTATGATATTCAAAATTATTATCACCATTATGAACCACTGAATAACATCCCTAACCACATCCCCAGGATTTCAAAGGAACGAGGAGATGAGCGAATCTACAAATTGACACGAACTACACTCACCAATATATGGATATGCATTGCTACCATTCACGAACATTTTTTCTAGAGAAATAGGTTGAAGACAATATGTTATCATACAGAACAGACTGATCCCCGGGTTTATTGTACTATAATCAGTGGTCTACTAAATAATGACGTAGATTCAGGGTAACATGCAATCAGCAGTACCGGTCTTAACAACTGGAATTACTCCTAGGTACTTGAAAATGCAGTTGTCCTACTCTATAACAACATCTGCCACAGCTTTTATCCTGTTTATTTTACGCAGGTAAAAATCGACCCATCCATATGAATTTAATGAGAAGGAAATGAAATGTAACGTTTGATATAGGGAGCCACATCTATGTTCGTACAGACAATAAATAGATTAACTTAAACCCATTTACACTCTATTGTGTCCTTAGTATTTTGCCAGTGAGGTCTAAGCCTCTAACGTTACAAGCAAGAAAGTGGCACAGAGACTTACCAATGAAATCACATTTGCTTGAAAAGGAGTGAAAGTTGTACCCAACTGTTATACAAAATTGCAAAGAATGAGAGCAATTAGAAAGATATTAAAATAATTCATACCTTCACTAACAGTTTTCCCAGTTTGTGCATTGTAGAAGTTACCTCCCTTCCTGGATTGGTATTTCATCTCCGTAGTATTCTGCTGTGGGAGTGATATACGCAGTATGACCTGATGAGAGAGTGTCAGGTGAAAGGTGAAGCTCTTTGTATTTGCATTACAGAATGTTAGCATACTTCTATTTTACTTTTCATGTACTGTGGCTGAAATTTCTTACGATATTGTACTTGTGGACATTATACATGTTCTAAGCAAATATCTTGCCAAACTGACTTATCCCTAGTCTTTTTTTTTTTAAACAAAGATAACCAGTGTAATCGGAAAATTTCTTTTAAAAAAAAAATTCTAACCGTATGCGAAATGGGAAACTCTAGAGTATCAAATATAGAGTTTATAGCATCCGGATCACCTCAGCTATTTTTGAGAGACGAAAATATGCCTTGGATATATGTTGGAGCAGTAATTACCGATATATCAAATTATTCGCCAAACGTTTCTTTGTAAAAAGAAATGAAAAGAAAAATCAATCTATTCAGATCACCTTGGCTATTTCTACAATAGGAATTACGTAAAATTGCGAATGAAAAAATTAGTGTATTGTATTCACAACTTTTCAGTATACCCTTGCTTTGTAAATAACAGTTTATAACACATACAGCTGTTGGCAGCTCTCGGTATAAATTTAAGGTATGATCCGTCGGATTGACATAACTTGCGAATGCAGTATGCATTTGAAGGAGCACTTATATATACGTTCAGGGGATCTCTCTCTCTCTCTCTCTCTCTCTCTCTCTCTCTCTCTCTCTCTCTCTCTCTCTCTCTCTCTCTCTCTCTCTCTCTCTCTCTCTCTCTCATAGAATCGACTGAGGTTGCACAAATTGCAAGTTTGTAACCAATACGAACAGAAGAGTCCGGTAGGAAACGCCCCAGTTGGTACTTATGAAATCGCCTATTAAATTCACCTCAACAACTTTATTGTCTAAGGTTTTAAATGACAAACGTTTTTTTTTAAATAAATTCATTAGATACGATGTGCATTTCAATCATGCAAGATTCATGACTATTGACAATGTCTGTCCCACACAGCAGTCAAACTGGTCTGAAACGTGTTACAAAACAGAGTAACTTCTTCAAATAACATCACAATACTGTCTAAGGTAATATACAAATGATGTTTATCAGGTTTGAGGAGGGAAGAGTATGATCACACGAACCCACATTCAGAGAATTCCAATAATGGTTGTGCTAATTTGCATCAGACGTGTGAAAATGGAGTTCATAATTTCGCTTTCTAGAATGAACATCAAAACAAAGTTGATCAAATAAGTGTCAACAAAATTATATCAGTATAATTTTTTTCGTCTTTTATTCTGAAATATTAGAAGAAAAAAAATGTCCTCACATTGTGAAGGATCATAAGATGAAATTATCTTTATTTAGATGTTTTGGAAAAATGTATATTCCGACTGCTCGACAAAGCCAAAGCTAAGTTGTTTCCCAAACGGTAGAATTCACGTGGTAATCATTTCCTGCTTTACATAACTAAAGCATGCTGCATCACTCATCACGTTTACAACAAACAGTAACGAAGATAAAACATATTGTTCGTGTTGTGATTTTGTCCAAAGCAATACCAAATAATTGCATTAGGAATCGTTTAATGCGTATGTATCACCTGTGTCTGTGCGTGATTGATTAATTATATTTGGTTTTCCTGGCAAAATACTAATTGAGAGCTGTTTCTCAGATTGTTCCCGTAAGGAACTCATTGCAGAGCAGTAAGTAATGCCATCATACATTTTTTAAAAAGGTTGCAAAAACAATAGGCATTCTTGAGAGGAACAGTAATGCAAAATTGCACATCAAATTGTTCCCGGACGGAATGCAGTGAAATAACCCTGTTAAACGGTAGCAACCATGCAGTCCACTAACCTAATTGTGGAAATATTTTTGTTTCCTTAGGAAATAATTAAAATGAACAGCTTCCCAATTGATCACTGGGGGAATTCTGCAAACAATAATGCAAAGCATTAACCAGACAGTTACCAGGCTAACTCTGGAAAATTGTCTATACTTTCTGAAGAAATTATAACGAAGATCAATGTCTCAAATTGCTTTTTGTGGGTATTCAGTAATGAATCAATGTAAAGCAATAGTTATTAAATTATCTAACCAACTATGAAAAAAACATAAGAAGGTAAATATTTCCTGAGGGAATTGTAATTGTAATAAAGAACAGTTTCTAAAATTGTTCCCTGGGGACATAAAAAGTTAAGCTTTTCTTTATCTGATGCATTATAGATACAGATTCATCAATCTAAGTTCTGGACAGAAATAAGCCACTATAGATGAAGAAACAGCATAGGAGACAGTATATCAAATTGTAAATTGATGAAACTGGAATTAACTTAACCTAGAACTAATAAGCATACAAAGATCAAATTCAATTCCATGAAACCTTTTTTTCGCCAGGAAATAGTAACTAAAAATTGTATATACAATTATTTACTAAGGAAAATATACAAAAGTATCGTGTAAAGACAGTAAGCATATGTTTGTGAAAGTCAATTCTTCATAAACCTACTACATGTGGTGAGAGAACAGCAATGAAGAATATAAAAATTCTTTCTTGTGAAAACTGCGAAAATTTCGTATAAAAAGATTGACTATGTAATTATCAAACTTAGTTCCGTAAAACTCCACTTTCCTTAGAGCTTAGACATGGAGAATAAAATAGGATTTTTTTCCTGAGGGACAAAAATTCACAGGAAGCAGAAATTATTTCTATTATCAAAATGAACTTTTCAGAAACCTCCTATAATTCCCATGAAAACAGAAATGAAGAACAATATCTCGAATTGATTCCTAAAGGAACTATGTAATAAAATTATATAAATAGTTAACAATGCAATCTCCATTCTCAGCTCTGCTAAATTCTTATGTAGAAACAATAACAATACAGTCCGTGAACTCACTTATGAACCCAAACCAAGCCCCCCGAAAAATTCTTATTATATTTTGAACAAGCAGTCATCAAAGCAAATCTGGAAAAAATAGCTATGATTGTTCATTCCATCCCATAGCACACATTTAGCTGGGTTTATATTGCAAAGTTAGATATTACTTTCTTAACAGCAAATTCTTATTCCATTATATATTCATGGAGAATGACCAGGTCATATTCTGAACACGTTTTACAAAATGAAATGGTACACAGTTAATGAGTTCTTAATTCCTAATCAATTAATGAATTGTAAACAAGCAAATAAATAAAGAAGTTATACACCTGAGCACATCTGAGACGAAATGAAAGTCCTTGGCAAATATACTATGCTGGGTGGAAGAAGCTGAAGTTTGGACAGTATGGAGAGAGATAATTTTCTATTGAATGTTTCAGTTAAATGCCTAAATTGTACAATTCCTCAGTAACATGCTAGAATTTATGAAATTGCATTTTTCTGCTTTAGGTGAAAAGTTCATTATACAATGTTTGTGGTGTTAAAAAGAAATCATGAGAGTCATATAAATTTGATAATATTGTTCGAATTCGAAGCTAAAACATATAAAAATATGTATTGCATAGTATTATATATAATTAAAATAATATGAACATTTCTTAATCTTGTAAATGGCTACAATCTTTCTTAATCTGATAACATCAAAATTAATCATTCTTGCTTCAAGCAGCAGATTGCCTCACTTTCATCGTTTGATACATCCCTTGATACAAGAGTGACTCTGATTCATTAGTTATCTTATTCAGAGAATAAACATTTTTTTCAACAGTGATACAAACTAATGTCAATCCAAGTAAGTGAAAGACATGCAAGGGTATCTAAGATTTTTCTGCACTATGGGAATCTGAGAATTGTAGAGCAAACACTTTACGTTGTGCCTTTCATGCTTTCTGCTGTGCTCCAAAACCTTAAGGAGAGACATTAGTAACCAAAATAACAGAGAGAAGTGGGTCACTATTGCTGATCTACTTTTGATGGATGTCGAACTTGTATTTTCCCTTGACCGATCTAATTCCTCGGCATTTATCGATTTAATTCCAACATCTGCAACTGAATGCTATTTATATCAATGCAAATAATTTCATCTATATTATTATAGAAGACAGATACTGTTGTTTGGAAAGTTCTTGTCTTTCTGAAGAGAGACGAACATGGTCTATCACACGTTTTAGAAGTTCCTAATTATACACGTCTAGGCCACTTAAAACAGGTCAGGCATTTTTAAGTCTCATTCTCTATTAATTATACTAATTACTGACATTAATTTATGTAATATTTTATTTTATTTAAAAAAGGCGGTGTAACCTAGAGTTCTGCACTTAGACCAAGGATTGGAGGATCAAGATATCAAGTCGAGTCATGCACATTTGCTAATGTAATCAGGGCCGAACTAAAACTCTGCCCCACCCACACCCCCTACCATGTGAAAAAAATTCACTTCCGTCCAATTTGGCGCCCCTTTAGACATGGCGTCCTATGCGACCCCATAGTTTGTTTTTATGATCGGGCCGGCTTGGTCCTGCCCGGCCCTGATTGCAGTCTTTAGCATCACATATATCATTAATTGCTTCAGTCCATTAGTCTGTAAATAGGTTCTTGTAACTACCTTAGGACGATGGTTGTTAACTTGTCTTGAAATGGCGCACCAGATGGCGGGGTCATCTAGTTTCATTCACTTTCTGCCATTGTATGTATGCATGCATGCATACATGTATGTATATTGGCTATGCTAAGTAATATAAGTCAGTGTTATATTTTTATAAGGCACTAGTAACTCTAGAAATCTACATTCTCACGACTTAGATTAATTCAATGTTTTAATACTGATGCCATATCGTCGTCGTCATCATCATCATCATCATCATCATCATCATCATCATCATCATCATCATCATCATCATCATCATCATCATTGTAATTAGATTTTTAACCGTTGGGTTTCTTGATGTAATAAAGGAAACCTAATAATATTAGCTAGTGTGTTTTTCCGTCCGTGTGGAACCATTATTATATACCTATGTCAATAGCAATTGACCAAAGAACTGGAAGCAACTTTGTTTTCAAGAAATGACTTTAGAGATGGCGATATTGTATTTTCTACTTAAATTTGATTTTCCTCATGTTTACACACGTTTTTTTAATACTGCCTCGGAAAACACAGAATATAAAACTTACAGTTTATGCATAAATGGAAATGAAATGCATCGAAACTAACAGTGGCAGTACTGTTATATTCATTTATGCAAATTCAAAGAAGCACACGTGAATCCTGTATGAGAAAATTTGTTCATTTTCCGATACATACTATACGGAAGGATAGTGACCTATGATTCATTACAAGAAATCACGCCCTGCAGCTGGCATCGATACAGACGTTCACAATTTTTTTCAGCTCCACAAATTAGACAGTTTCAAGCATCTGACATCATAATGTAGAGTATTCACGAGGCTTTATAACAGTGAGGATTAGTTGTGTAAAATGGACCCAAACTTTATTAATAATGGAAATAATGATATTTTCAGGTATATATATATATGTCTTTAGTAATATGCGATGTGAATAATTCTTTGTATTGAGTGTTTGGGTCGTGTTTTGCACTGTGTACCCAGAATTGATAATATTCTGTTGTTAATATTGATTCATATAAACGTGAAACAAGCAAAATCATGCAGTTTTGAGATTATTAGAATTTTGTGATGTGTGGTCATTAGGTGATTAGAGTAAAAATATTCTAGTGTTTGTTTGTTAAAGATCCCTTCAGTTGACATTGACTATAGTCCTGAGTGCCCTGGAAATAGGGGAAAAATGGGCCAGACTCGCTCAGGTGTTTGATTCTCCCGGTATGTGACACCTTGCGTATTTTATGGATGCAAATTTACGTCCAATAATGATGGAGATCTCTCGGTTTTAACGTTCATACCACAGTCGCTAGAGCATATCGCCGCATGCACCACCCGCTGTTGCCGTATAATGTGCTGATAGATGCTCTCCTACTCTGCGATTCTGGGTTATGATGATGCGCCTTTTCATGGGCAAATACGGCAATATGTTGAGAAGTAAAGAATGTGTGTATGTGGTTGTATAGTATTGTTCTTGTGTGTGTGCGCGCGCACGTGTGTGTGCGTGTGTGTGTGTGCGGGTGTGTGTTTAACTGCAATAATTAGAAATCATCGAACTGTTTGTTACTAATTTTGTGACAAAATTTCCATCATGGTTGACTTAAGAATATGTTATTTGTGTCTTATTTTTTTCACAAATACTTCCGGTGCCTAATTCCTCAAAAACTTTTGTATATTTATTTACACTTTTGAATTGGTGTCCTTGGCTTTATGATAGTGTGCGTGTGGGATTGCGTGCTAGCATGATCGCATTACTAAGTGCATACTGCTCATTACGTTAATTTATATTCTGGACCTTTCCTTATCGTTCTTAACATCTGAGTGCAAAAATATATATCTTTCTTGGAGGGATTTTGAAGCTATCGATCTTCCTTAATGCATTAGGTAAAAATGGCCTACATTCCAGTTCAGATTTTTCTGTCGGCTGCTGATATCGAAAATACCCAGTTCTATCTTTAGTATTCTGGTTACACACGTTTTGATACCGTGGCAAACTAATTATAATTGAGATTTTGTCCTTTATTTGGTTCTTTCATTATGCACCAGTGAAATTGATAATATCACAGAAATAAAGAAAATGCAGATTTTAATAACTATGATCAATTTTCCAGTGAAATGTTCATGAGTATTGAATTTTGAGTGCTTATTGAATAAATACAAGTCTTTGGCAGAAACAATGCAATTAGCAAGACACTGAAGAAATTCGGAGTGCCCATGTTTATAATAGAGTCCCTAAAATGACAAGTCTATTTTGTGTGTTGAAAATAAAATGGACAGTTGACGTGATCATATGCATAAATAGGAATGATGATGATGATGATAGTGATATCTTACCATGACAGCAAAGAAGGCAGTGTTCATAATATAAATGCTTCATAAAGCTTTGTACATGTTGACGGTCAATACTTGTTTGTGTATCAGTTATTGAAATGATGTACTCGATGCACGATTGCTTAACGTTTGCTAAAGGGAACTGCTTGCCATTTCAAGACTTTATATTAAAGCATCGATTTTGAAAGATACACATAATCCATCTTTACTAATCTGACTTTTGTGTCAAAAATATAAAATTCCTTCACAAACTTAAAATGCACTTCATCATCGTGAACGGCTTAGAATGTCAAATTATGAAACAATTACTATAAGGATAAATACATAATTTATCCTCAGCCAGATCAATGATCACCTTAAAGTATTCGGATATCAACGTAAAAACATGCCTGTTTCAATTGAAACGCTAGAACAAACATAATTACAAAAAGATCACACACACACACACACAAGATATGCACACTCTTTCGAACTGGTTTAGTGGGTTCTATGTTAGCGCAATTAAATACCATCTAAGGTAAAGGTCCCTTATAGTGCTAAAACTAATTTGTCCGACATTTTATCCGTCTCGAAGTAAAACTAACGTATGAAAACTGGGTGTCTTATTCGTTTGAAGTCACTGTGCGATTTAATTATAATAGTCAATATATACACAGGACGTACTCTTTGAATCACATTTATTGCTCCAACAATAATAAATCTGAACAGATTTCGACCTGACTGCTTTCTGAATATAAACACTGTCACCGGATTGGTCTGAGTTGTACACAAGTGTTTGTCTCAAACACTCAGACATTATAAAGTCAAGTAATATTATTTAAAGGCCGTGCGTATGCGTAAAACATAAAGCACAGGTTCAATTGTTTTTTTTTTCTTTCTGCGAAATGTTAATTTACGACAGGTTTGCATTCTGATCTGGGTCGAACGCCACATTTATCATACTGTTGCTAGTGTTGGTAGAGGTGGTTTAATTCATTAATTATTATTTTACATTTTCTTGCTCTCTTCAATATTCTTCTGTAAGATTTATGCAGTGACTTATTACTTAGGAAAAAGGATGGATTGAAGAAACTTTGGATATAATTAATGGCCTTAAGTGTGTTTCCTTTCTGCCATTGCGTAAAAATGAAACTTTTTATAAAAAAAATAATCTTATCAATATGAAAATATCTGCTCTCCAGACCGATCTTCTTTAAAAAATGAGAAATATAAATATGACTGAGTTGGTGAAATAGCAATAGCAATATGAGCAGTTTAATTTGAGTTTCCTAGAACTGGGACTGCTGTAAAGTTTGCGCATCACGGAAAGATTACACTGAGCATAAAAGTCAGAGAAGTCACAGTGAGGAAATATTAGTCTTTTACAAATGAACAGGCAAATCTCTTAGTAAAACTACATTTTGTAATATTATATCGTTTGAAGAGTTTCACAATTACTGTAATCATATAGGATATACATTTTAAAAATCATTTCAGGTTTACTTACCATACTAGAAGTCCATGTCTGGGAACAGTCTGGATAAAGTCAAGTCAGACGAAAGTCAAAAAAGATAAATTTTGCAAATAATATGAATAATCTGTTAAAGTTCAATAAACCTTTATATACACAGTGGTTTACACAAGCCAATGCAGTAAAGTACAAGTAGATGTAAAAAGTCCTGTGATGACTTTGCACTGCAGTGTGTAGGCCAAGTGCTTCGACAAAGAATATGTTACACGAATCCAGCACAGTTTGATCAACAAAGATTTTTGTGACAATGTCTCTGTACACACCTTACGTAATTCGAACGCAAAGATAAAGTACTAACGCGAATAGAGATTGTTGAATAAGAACAAGTGCAGCAGGAGCAGAAGAATAAAAAGGCTGTTATTAGAATACGAATACACAGTATACCACGAGAAATTAAGTCTCTTTGCAGCTCCCACAACTCACGGCGCTATCCTCGCCTTATTGACGATATGTCGTGGAGAAACTCAACACAGCAACGCCAAACCAAGTGTATGGCACTTCAGTTCTGATCAATCAATTTTAATATCACGCCGTCGCTGATGTTTCCCATATCAACGAAGTTCGAATGAGAGAGAAGATTTAGGGTTAACTCTAACTATACGTGAATAAAGTTTTAATGGAAAATTGAAAGGTAACTGCGAGCACAAAATGGTCGAGAAAACACAAATGGCGGTTGTGTAGACATTTGAAACTTAAATACTAAAGTAATATATAAGATAAATTAATCACAAAAAATAAAATTAAAGAACCGCCGTGTGTTTGATTGATGTTTGGAAACTTAATGACCATGGCAAGATTTATTCGTGGACTTCTTATCACATTGCTAAGCATACAGATAATATTTTGATTCAAGTACTGAGCAAATTTGTGAATCCCTAAACTAGTACTCGAAATAATCTCGAACTTGCATGAGCTGTTTTCTATTTTGTGCAAAGAAGAGAATTGTTGAATTGTATATTCTTTGGCTATCATGAAGATTTAATTATTTGCATTATATTCTAAAATACATAAATTGTAAATCTATCGTGGTCGATATTTGTAATGGATTAAAGGAATTAATTGTTTAATTGTATCCTTTAACTTTAAGGGTCAGAGTGTTCCTTCGACAGCACTGTCTTCTATTTTAAAAACATTATTTAAATTTTTCCCCTTTAACATCACCTAAGTTAGACCTTGTCATATGGATCTGTTAATTAGTGGAGTCACTAGGGTTGGTGTCACCCAGTGCAGTAACTCATGGTGTACCCCACCCCTCAATGGAACCCCTTCTGCACAAAAATTCAAAACTTTTGTAGACAATCATGTGCGGTAACTCATAATGTCACCCTCATAGACCTCCTTCCTGTACACAAATTCAAATATTTTATAGAGTATTTTCGTGTCACACCCTCTGATGGTATCATCCGGTACGGTCCGTAATCCCTCTAGTGACGCCACTGATGCTAATTACACAACAGTTATCTATTCGTATAACAGGAGGCGTTTTGATCACCCACTTCTCCCAGTGCCATCAGCGCTATTCAACGGACGAGAAAGAAGAACAGAATTTTCAAGTTTACTCACTCTCAACAATCCCTGCAAGGATGAAAAACTAAATTAAGGATTTACAAAAAAAAAATAAATAAATAAAACTGATCAGACTGAAGAGCAGAGACAGGAATGAATACGATGAACATAAACAACCACACCCTACTGCAGTACGAATCGATTAATCAGATACTGATTATGTACCTACCATATTCAATATTTAGTCTGACGCATTATGAAATATATTTTTATGTTAAACGCACCTGAAGCAACTATCAACGCGCCATCTATTGAACCCATTTGCAATAGGATTGATCTACCTGTGCCTTATATTTTGTGCGTTTATATAATGAAACCATTTTCCATAAACGAAGGGTAGCTACCTAAAATGAGACTTATTTATCTTGTGTCTATCCATCAAGGAGAAAAGTATTTTAGGCACTTACAAAATCTGCACTTTATTCAAGTATTTATTTCAAACTGCTCTTTAACAGTATTGTTCGGTATTGTTACTGTTCATTCAGGTCTGAATAAACCATATCCACGAAGTTTTATAACCAGGTTATTGAAGTAATACAATTAGCATTTGTACACGAAACAATGGCAAACATTGTTTTGATATGAGTCTACAGAAATAATAAGTTTGGTGTGGCATACGGATATAATGTTTCATAATGTATTAAATGCCTTGTTTTCCATTATTTAGAACAAAACATAAATGATGTTCTGTTCTCTATTACTGGCTTTCTATGCTGTTTTGCACAACTGTGAAAATTAAATTAAAAAACAAGTTAGGATTTAAGCAAGTTCTGTTCTATGCGCGAACGTTTGTGTAAACATAATATTATTGTTCCAGTTTGTGAGATACAGAAGATTACTAATTAGTCATCAAATACCAAATCAATCATTTAACAAAAGACGCAATAAAATCTAAGAACATAACGCCGGTCAAAATAGTTTTAACAACATTAAAACAGGTCGGTCGAAAAGAAGGCAAAAATTAATGTTATGTTATTGCTTGAAAGAAAAATATAAATGTTATTCACTTGAACGCGCATAATTGCTATTCATTTTGTAAGGACTTGTAACCAACGCTATTTCCAGTCAATGATCTAAAACTGAAGATGAAAATGCCGTTTTCTTATTATATGTCTCCTACAATGCACAATCTTTGCCATTCAATATGACATCCGAGAAAGAACGAATAACAACAATATTATAGATACCTGTTCATTATGGAAGTTGCATAAGCCAAAATGAAGTTACTTAGATAAAGACTACTAAAACTATTGTAAATAATTCTGAAACGTTTTCTTATCAGTGTGTGCTTTAGAACTTTGCAAACAAGTGTTGTATACTTATGTTCACGCCAATGGAAAATTCCATTTTACAGACATTTTTAAATATGAATAAGAACGCACAAAAGTTTTTTTTTTTAATTTGGTCAATTTATTCACTTACGCCCTAATATATTATTATATTTTGCATTTGTTCTCATCTGTGCAAGCCTGAAGCAAAATATAGCAATTGCACTGACAAAAACTAGAGATAAGTGAGTTGTAGTCATTCTTGTGGATTCCATTGCATTACTCTTTTTTTGCATACACACCTAACTTTCTTAATGAGATTTGTGAAAATTGCTTGCGACATAGGAAATTGCCTTAGCTGAAACTGTACGCACGGGGTCTGCTGTAAGATGCTAAATCTACATATGATCTATAAATCAATTCTTAGGTTTATATTGACAATTACTAATAATAGAACAATTAGTAAATAACTTTTCTAGACCCGGTCTTTTTCTCATTGGGCAGATCGATTATGTGGTATCTTAGAAGAATTAAGTCAATTCATATTGAATGAGTTAGGTCATATGAATTGGTATTTTGAAATATTAAGTTGAGTAGTACGATCTGTCACGTGGGGTATATTGCAACGTATAATCGTAATAGACATTTAAAAGTGTATATAAAGAGGGAAGTGAGCAATATCCGATTCATTTAATTCCAATGTTTTGAGTCATTCTTATTTGTCGTGTTCCTCTTGTAACATGAAATCTCCAGATGTCTTTTATGTTCAACTACGATATTATTTGAGAGAAAAAAATATTTTGTTTGGACTGTTCAGTAGAAGTGGAAAGTGCTTATTGTTTGGACTATACTATTGTGAATTATTCAAAGGACTTCTGTACAGAACCATTTTAACAACGTCGCAATTCTTGGCGGGCCAGTTGAATTCCTGGTTTTGAAATCTGTACAAAACTTTTGGACTTTAATAGAACTTATCAAAATTATTTTTGACTCACTTCATACTACTCTAAGTTCCTCTCATCTTATCATGTATAACTAATAATTAAATTATTTGTTATGTTTTACAAAATTTATTCATTGTGCCTATCTGTTACTTAGTTTTTAACCATAGAGTGGAAATTTTTTCAGGATGTGGATTTGGGTTAATGGCAAACAAATTATAGTGCCCTTATCTCAAGATCTCAGGAGTGTTGCAATATCGGAATATTTCCTGTATATCCAACGGTAATATGGCCAAGAGCTGCATTATAACTAAATAAGCCAACTGAAAACAAAAACAAAATGTTGAAATGTTTTTTGAGGGAACTTTTGCAAGAATGTTCACTCACATTCTGAACAGTAAAAAATTTAAATTGTACTACTTATATATGCCGACAACATATCCTGCATATAAAGTTTAAGTGACATTTGCCAGGGAGAAGAAGCGATAACTAATCAATTGCCAAACACATCACCTTGTTTATAAATATTTAAACTAACATCCCTTGCGGCCAGAAGAAAATAAAACGTATTACCGAACGCACTAAGTACTAATTTAACTTGCCAAGTGTCAATAAAATCATTCAAACGGCACAGGAATATTGGCAATGAGGAACTTAATTCCCAAGTCACCCAGTTTTTAAAACAAGTGTTTCAAAAATATACCCATAAAATGATCAGAGGGAAAATGTATACCATATTGCACTGTGTGTGTAATATTGAAAAGATCAGTGTTCGGGACTTAAATGATTATAATAATTAAACATATAAGGGGGACTGAACATGCTTTCTTATCCCGCATAGTGACTTTACATAAACACAGTCAGTAACAACACTATAAATTTCAAATAATATAGAGCAGACTTATTTGTCTAAATGCCAAAAGACAACGTTATAATACATTATATCATGGTGAAATTAATTCTAGTATTAAAGTTTAATGTATATTAACAGCTAAATTTATTATATTGAATGTAACACATTCTGACATGGTAGCGTGAATTAAATGAAATGAAATAATAATTTTAATGCAACTTTTCTTGAGCAGTGTGGTATGAGACATACCAACTGCATTATAAAGAATTACAGGCATTTTAATTCAATAGCAATCATGTAATAAATCTTCTTAAAATTTTTTTTAACAATATGAATCATTTTTGGAATTTTAAAGTGCCAATGTTATTATCAAAGTTGAGAGGAAAAATATTAAAGTGCCAAAGTTAATATATAATATAAATCATGGTTTTCGATTAAGTTTGGAATATGTTACCAAAATCTTTTTCTGCATAGATCTGGGGTGGGCAACGTCTCCAATCGGCGGGGCCGGATATGGGAAAATGAAGTCCTTGGCGGGCCGGATTACTGAATCGATACCTTAATTGCGTATTTATCCACCTATGAAAGGAATAAATCGTATTTAATGTAAACTTTAAACTTGTAAACTTTAAGTTTATAGCATAGAGACCAAAAACAGTATTTAATTCAACGTAATGTACTTCAAAAGCTGCTGAAGTCAATGAGACATTTGTGGGCGATCAAAGTTGTCAACAGGTTGTTTGAACTCTGGCTGCATGTCGGACATAGAAATCCTCAGTAAAGACTGCACGTGAACATCAGTTAAATTGGAACACAGCTTTGTATTGTTAATGTTCATGGTCGAAAATGTTTGCTCGCAAATGTATGTAGACCCGAACAGAACAAATAGTTGTATGGCCAGACCATCTTTCTCAGGTTGGCAAACTTGGACTCATTCAGTGACGCATAAAATTTGTTTATGCTTTCAGATTGGAATTTCTCCTACAAGGTAGAGTCACACTGCAGATCAATCAATTCCAGCTGTAGTGCATCCGGCACCTTTTCAAAGTCAGTTGCAAACGGTGATGACAAGATATCAAACTCAGCAGCAAGTTTCTGGAAGTATGCAAAATGACGAGCAAAATCATTGTCTATTGCAGATATCATATTTTTATACTTCTCAGTTGACATCATCTGGGATGCCATAGTTTTGAATGTTGGAAAGTTTGTTGTGATATTCTTACTGAGCTGGCGAGAAAACAGTTTTAGCTTCACCCTGAATGCCTTCACTGTTAAGTACATTTCGTGAGCAAAAGTGCCCTTCCCTTGAAGTCTGGTATTCAATTCATTCATATGTTCAAAGAGATCAACTGCAAACGCCAGATCTGACAGCCATTCACATTTTCTGAGTTGATGATATTCTGTATCTTTCCCTTTCATCTCCAAAAACAGTAAGATTTCCGTTTTCAGGCCCCAGACACGTCTCAGAACTTTCCCCAAACTCAACCAGTGTACAGCGGTATGATATAAAACATCACTGTGATCCGAGCCACAATCTTTCAGAAGTGTGATAAATTGTCTGTGATTTAGACCTCTCGCCCTGATGAAATTAACAATTTGCACAACTGGATCCACATGTTTCATGTCAAGCACACTTTTACATAGCACTTCCTGGTGTATTATGCAATGTAGAAATATCAAATCCCTGGTGCAATCAACCTCTGCAACATGGTCACCCAGTCTCTTCAGTATTCCAACTTTCTTTCTTGTCAAAGATGGACAACCATCCGTAGTAACACTGGCCATTTTCTGCCATGGTAATTGCATTGTATGCATGGCATTTTCCACACATTCAAAAATATCTTCCCTGGTAGTAGTGTCTTTCATTGATTCCATTGACATCAATTCTTCTGTGATTTCAAAGTTTTCTGAAATGTCTCTTACAAAGATGGGCAACTGTGCAGTGTCATCGATATCAGTGCTTTCATCCAATGCAAAGGAAAACAGCTGAAATGAAGGTACACGCCCTTTCAGTTGTGATGTCAGGTCTTCACCAATTGCTTCAATGCGGCGAGCCACAGTTCTTCTCGATAAACTGACTTTTTCAAACTCCTTTCTTTGTTCTGGACAGACTTGATCAGCTACATCGAGCATGCACTTTTGACAAATTCACCATCACAGAACGACTTGCTGTGTTTAGCAATGTTGTATGCGACCACAAAGCAGGCATGAGTAACAGTTTTCTGGGCTACTTTGGTTTTTCCGAATACATTCTACTGTTTTACACGTTTTCTATCCAGTTCTGTTGCTCCTGTTTGCCGTTCTGCTGCTGATAAAGTTCTGCCATAGCCTGCATATTTTGTCGCATAATGATGGCTAATGTTGTACTCTTTCAACACGGCAACACTTTCACTGCACAGCAAACAAACTGCTTTCTTGCCGACTTCTGTGAAAAAGTACTTAGGCATTCAATCTTTGTTAAATGCGCGACACTCGCTATCAACTTTACATTTCTTGGCAAAATCCATGATAAAAATTTTATTGTAAATTCTAAATCTAATTTTAACTGAATTCTAACCGCGGGCGACATTATCATGTACGACCAGAAACAGTCTGCGGGCCAGTCGAAATCCCGTTGCGGGGCGGGTCTGGTCCGCGGGCCGTATGTTGCCCGTCCCTGGCTTAGATGTTCATACATCGCCACTCAGGCAGCTATCTACCAGTGCACTGTTTTGCGCTCTTATTAATAGACACCTATTTGAGTCATATGATCTTAGTTAGCCAATCAATCTTTGTCCTTCTCAGGGCCAACCATGGAGGTAACTAAATCAACTGTTCAAACTGCATGGAAAAATAACTCTTAACATAAAATTTAGATAGAATTAAGTTGTCCTCTCAATGTCTGTGATGTGCGTTTTTACTTTTAACCTTATTTATATATTCAGACTTGCAATTACTTTAAACTGAACGAAACGGACAAGTGAATTTCAATGCCAATCGAACGAGAGTACAACGTACTGGTGATACAATGTGTAGTAATACGGTTAGAAATAGTCTTACTATTTCTACGCATTAAAGTAAAATAACAAGTTCTACATGACCAAGAAAAGATATAAGGATACCCGATGGCAAAACTGGTTACATTTGATCAATAAAACCCCCTAAATGAAATAAAGTTAGGGGGTTACCTTCTTTGGGCTTTGGTGTGGGGGAGTAGCGGGGTTCGGGGGTCGGGGGAGTAGTTTGCGGGTCTGCCGTTTTAGGAGCGACTGGTGAAGTTCTGAATAGGAAGGATCTAATTTAAGGGTCAGATAGGGGCCAAGCTCTGAGGCCCTGCGTCCTTTCGAGGGGAAAGAAGACCAGACCGGGACTACAAGCTCCCCCCCCGGAAGAAACGCAGACGAGCCCGGGGCTATAACAAAAGTGTCAGCACTAGACACAGGTGAGCCCGGCCCCGGAAGGGGGCGGGAGGCCACTAGCCCTTTTCAGGGCTAATAGTCATAAAACACGAAAGTGTATACATGACTTTAATGCATAACAAAGAAAGAAACTTATAATAATAAACTGTAACATTAGTTCTAACTTATTGTTCATGAAAAGTCTGACATGTGGAATGTGATTCTTCGGTCGGCACATCAATTCCATCCCTATCCTGCATCTCCGCTGTTCCAGTAATAAAACTCACTGGGTGGTTCAGGTAACAAATTTATGGACTAGCATCATATATATGGCTTTGATATATCCAAAATCAGGGAAAGTAATATGATTCATTTCCTAAACTAATCAAGTGATATTTCAGCACGACATACTCATGATTCAACATGGAAATGAATAGGGCACAATAACTGCTAACATGCTAACTTCTTTCCACCTAATCTAGATGTCCCAGGGCTCGTAGCACTGTTTTTGTCTTTTAGATAAATTCCTTGACGAATTCATTAATACTCGTGACGAAAGCATGGTATTACGATGATCAGAGCAAGGTTTTATACTCACTTTTTTAGTATAAAACAAAGAGTACACGTTTATAAGAGACGCAGAAGGCAATCTAAACAATGGTGGGTGGGTGGCATACGTTCAGGAAGGACACATATGGTAGACTTTTCATTGTCAGATAAAAATGACATGATCAAATCTGTCATAATTTCGTAGGTCAAACATCATCTCACATTTAACGACTAACATCAGAAAATCTTTACACATTAATTGGACACTGTTTATGCATGAAAAACTCCATTCACAATACTATTAAAGCATTACAATATACTGAACTGCATTATGCTTTTCTGGCGTTGTTTCATATTTTTACTTTATCATTATTAACATTATTATAAAAAAGAATGTAGTTTTTAATAGTGCTTAGTACTTTAGTTTGTTGAGTTTGGTATTACAGCACATTTACAATAACCTCATATCTAGGTTACAAAGTTTTAATAAGGTCTTCTAACAAAGTGGAAGGTTATAGATTGACAAATAACCCCACTTTCAAGAATTCTCCCTAAAAATGGGTCAGAGAAAAAAAAACCGTAGAAAGTTATTATATATCTGCATGATCCACATGCTGTATCTACATACAAATTGTCATTAAAATCCAAACAGTGTCGGAGGCAAAGGAATTACAAGCTTTTTATTTTGCGGGATAATTAATTTCAAATACTATATCTAAGCTAGTCAGAAATAGTCGATATAAATAATATTAAAACAAAAATGAAACAAAACAAAATGAATTTACATCAGGCAAATTCAGTGTGACCGCATACGTTTAATGACGTAAGAGTTCCCATTAGATATTTATAAGTGCGTGTTTTCTTTTTCTCTCATTTTAGTCATGCCTGTACAAATTTCTACACAGTCATGAACGACTTTATCATTACGCAATCAAAGGTATTCAAATAAACCGCTACTTGAAAAATGATCTTCGATGAAGAGATGATTTCGTTTGTTCCTATGTCCTTACTATTGATTCTAATAACATTACATCGGCATATTTACAAGACATTCTGACTGTAATTCTTAAAAGATTATGGGGTGTTTCGGTTACCAAAACCCGAAAAATATACTTTAAAATATAATAAGAAAACAAAACATTTGTCCCCAACCAAACACTATAATAAAAAAAATAAAGTAATAATATTTTAACTGAGATCAAGTTGTTTGCAGTGCATTTAAAATATAAAAATGTACAATTTTAAGATATAATCTTGCAAAGTAACATAACAATCAGCTCTGACTGAAATAATCATGAACTGCCCTAAATATTTGATGCATCGGTGGGTGAAAGTTTATTCGTGCTAAGAAATAATAAAACAACATCGAAATATAAACATGCCAGTGAAAAAATACAAGTGTATTAATGAAAATGTACAAACAAAAATACAAAATAAAATATTTAGATGCATTACTTTATTAGTAACAATGCATGAGTATATTAATTGAAGTCCACAAAATTAAACAATATAACATAACAGTACTAGTTTCTTTGTTATGATATAGTTATTAAGACGCCCTCTGTTAGACCCCGCTACTCTAGATAAACACCCGTAACCTATGAACTATATTTAATTATTACAAAAACAAACAATGCAATTCAGATTATATAATCTAACAAATATTAACAAATCTGACCAATAATAACAAATCTCACCAATATTAACAAATCGGACAAATATAAACTTTCATACTCATGTCATGAATATTTTGTACTAATGTAAAATATGTGTGACTCACGGAATTATGAAAAATAAATCCTGAAAACTGGTGAGAGATACATTCACAATCTTTAATTAGATAACGATATGCATTTTTTGATAGGTATAGTTTGAAATTTAAGAATGATAATTCAATGAACACGGTGTAAGCGCCGTATGATATGAAGGTTTAGAAGATTCAGTTAAACTCGGCTGCATGGATGACAACAACAATATGTAGCATGTAATATTTATCTCATCACAGTATTCATGAAATCAATATGTATATCATATATACTTTTATATAGAAAATCTGCTGTCTGGTTGCTAAATACTGTCCAATGTTGGTCAAACATATAATCTAGCAAACAATAATATGAATATAAAACATCTAAACATCACCTGTAATATCTTCAAATTCATCATTATCGTGGTTGGTAATACCTTAATGAACATATATATCTTATTGTTAATGTCTCTGACCATACATTAAGGAACTCACCATAAGTAACTTAAACAGCACTGATGAGTAATTCAATGACAAACAATGAAAAGTAATCAGGGATTTAATTTGATAGTTAACCTGAACAACAGATCAAAAGAAATATAAAAAATCACAATACGGTTGATAATTAGTGAAATAAAATTTTGATAGATCAACGAGCTTCAAAAGCTTTTTAGGAGGAGGGAAAACATTGAAAGAGAAATAAATGGTCCAGAAATTTATAGTTAAAATAAAGACTGGAAAATATATATTTAATGCGTGTTTAAATGTTAACTGTTTTATTAATGCTACTTATGGAACTTTATATTACAATGGAAAGTCAACATGAAAAAGAAACCTTATGTACAAATCCAGTTGATGTAAGAGATCATAAATTATCCATTTCATTTCAGAGAATATATTTGGTTGGATATAAGGACATTTCAAATGAAGAAACAACGAATTGTATTAAATCAACTATATATTTTCAAATCAAAACGCTAATGACTACAATGAAGAAGTTATTTATATTGAGTATTTAAAGAACACTTCAAATTTTCTAGTAATTTATAACAGTAATTGCTAATCTTAAAACTTTTTATGTACTTTCCCTTTTTTCTTTTCTCTCTTCAGCT